>JAHLJT010009419.1:6931748-6955436 GCA_031308135.1 Acheta domesticus | reverse complement strand
GGGCTTACTACTAGTTCCCTTTCCCGACGCTAGTGCGCAGAGAATCGTGGCATGCTACTGTGCCACGACGCGTGCCACAGCCACCAGTAGAAGGCTTGACCCCACTGCAGGAGCGTAAACCTCTGCCTTCTGCAGGGGTCGCGGAACCGAGCCGCGCTGCCCCTAAGTACATGGCAACATCCAAGAGGAAGTTATACAGCCTAACTGCCCATCCTTTGCGTCTCTGCGCTAAGTCACCCTGCACGCACACTTGTGCGGTAGGTGGATACGGCACCACGCCGCTACACCCTTTTTTGAATGAGAAAAGATGAGAGCAGTTGAAGTAAACACCCCTCTTCTACATCTAATGGTCGTTGACCGAGTTAACAAGGCCAGAAGGCCGTCAGTTTCGTCTGTGTTTGACTCTTAAGACGCGGACTTGTAAGTAACGTGCGGACGTGCCAAGTAAGATAAAGAAAGTTTTGCAACGATGTTGCACGGAGCAGGCAGCGACGGTGTTGCACAGAGGAAGAGACTACCTCGTGCAAGAACACTATTCAACGGCAGCTAGCCGTGAAGCATGTCCTATCCAAGAGGAAGGGTTGCAATGATCCACTGCCGACGCGGTGCCCAAATAAGCGACTGCCGTATATACACGGGTGACAAACTCGAGCCAGTCGGTTTATGACCGCATGCACATGTTCCTTGACGGCGAGGATAATATCGGCTTCAACCCTTTGAAGTGGTAACAGTTCCCTATTACACACAATTGAATGTCGAGGTGCAGAAATAAGCATATTTGGGTATCTCTCTCTCTCTCTCTCTTCTCTCTACTTACGAGCTTAAGCACTGGCGTCACTCAGGCACTTGCGCACGTAGTTTATGTCGCGGTACACATATGATGCATGCGCGTCCATTTTTGCCGAACTACAATCGCAGCGAAATCTACCTCAACTGCTGGGTGGCCACTGCTTTGCAATGATAAATGGTCAATGACCTCAGCGATAAAGTGCGCTGTGGAGGCGACGCACTGGCGGGCTTGTCAGCAATTAGCGTGAATCACACAGACCGAATACCATAATTGCTATTTGTGTCAGAGCACGGTTAAGTGCTGCTTACTATTTCTTTTCTCTTCTTTTCACAAACATTTTATATTCTTATTCTTGTTCGTCAGATGGTGCATACAATCCCGTATTTTGGAGCGGTAAACCTATAGATAAGTTATCACACTTATATCCAAATAATTAAAAACAACGACACCGACATCAATGCAGTAATTTTTCATTAAATATCTTCCTGGAACCGTAACTGACTGAGTTTCAGTATTTAGGAGATCATCGTGTGCAACTTCTTAAGTTGTGTTCATTTATCAAAAAGTGACTCAAATTCAGTACAAACAGATGACAGTGTTTCTGGAAACTTTTAAGTCCTTCTGAAAGATGTGTTATATTTTTGTATAATGTTTTATATCAATTTTAACTCTTTCAAATTATGGGCAATGAATTTTTGTAGAGTGAATAAATATTAATCAAGTAGTAAATGTCAATACTAAGCTCACGGTATCAAAAAAAAACTATTTTCGAATAAAAAAGTAGAAAATACGTTTGGTACCTTTCAAACCATCACCAAGTAAGGAAACAAATCGAAATATTTGTTCATGAAATGAAAAACTTCTCATATTTTATTAATGAGAACCGGATATGAAATCGGTTTGATGCCTTGGGTTATAGTTTTGGGTGAGGTGACTGAAATACAAGGAAATTAAACATTCAATATAATATTATTACATTGAAATCAAACATTTCAATGTAATATTATTACATTGATACGAAAAAGGTACAATAAGCTAGTAATACTGTGTTATGCTATAGTACACTAGATTAGATAATACATCTATTATCACATTAAACCACTTTTAAAAATGAATACTTTTAATACACAATTTTGAGAACTCCAAGTTCTGGCTCTACTCGCATGGCGAGATTTCATCTGAGGCCCGGAGGGACGAGCAGAAAGGTGATAACAATCTAAATTGAGCAATCGTCTCCTACATCGGATGACACATCACCGTCAGGAATTCGGCTCCTTTTTATTTTGTTCCTTATTTTTTTGAAAGCGCGGCTGATGTTTATCGCGCACTAAGCGCGGGCTTGGGCCTCCGCCTTCACGCCGGCGGAGCCCAGGCCGCGCGTCGCAGCGGAATCCGGCGCTGCCTGCGTCCGTCACGCGCCGATTAGGCCCCGCGTCGACGGCGACGCGACGCGACACGACGTTGGCGGTGGCGGGGGCGGGGTGGCGGTGGTGGTGACGTGTGATAGTGGCGGAGGCGGCGGTGGTGGTGGCGGGGGGGTGGCGGTGGCGGTGGCGGTGGCGGTGGCGGTGGCGGTGGCGGTGGCGGTGGCGGCGGATGGCGGGGCGGTAGTGGCGGTGGCGGTGGCGGTGGCGGGTGGCGGTGGCGGTGGCGGTGGAGGTGGCGGTGGCGGTTGGCGGTGGCGGTGGCGGGGGGGCGTGGCGGTGGCGGTGGAGGTGGAGGTGGTGGTGACGGTGATAGTGGCGGGGTGGCGGGTGGCGGTGGCCGGGTGGCGGTGGCGGTGGCGGTGGCGGTGGCGGTGGCAGGGGCGGGGGCGGTAGGACGGTGACGGTGGCGGTGGTTGTGGCGGTGGTAGGTGCGGGGACGGGGGCGCGGAAGAGTTTGACGCTGCCTTGACTCTGTCTGCCTCCGCCTGGGCGCCCGAGAATTTCCTGCCCGTCGCCCGTGTAGACAGCGCTCAAAGGCAGCGGACTTAAAATGTTCGAAAATAATTGGAGCTTTAGGCACGGTCGTCTGGTGGTTCGCTCGGCGGTGTCGCTCTGGCATTTTGAGTTGTCAAGTGTGTTCATTTATTTGTGGGCAGTGTTTTGTCATCGGATTTAATTAATAGCTGTGATTTTTATGGCCAAATTCTGCTCGTTATAATCAAATTGAAAGAAAAGAACTTTCATGTTCAATTTATTGTTAGAGATTCGCAAATACCAGTGAAAATTGGAAAATAACTTCTGAGAGCTACGAATATATCACTAAGAATAAGAAATAGACTAAGAAAATTAATAGTTTACACTATTAGAGAGACGATATTAGTTTAGACTATTATGGTTAAGTATTAATATTATTAAATAACTCACACCTTGGACACGAATTCTGGAAGCATAAGTTTTCGTTTTTTCCTTCAAAAACTAGTGAAAAGTGAGAACGGAAGTGAAATATTTTAACGTGATAGTGTGAAAATAAATTACATATTCGCCATTATAGGCATCACATTTACACACTAGAAACATTGCATATGATTCACTTAGGAATAAGTGAGTAGATTAAGGAATAGGAAAACCCATGAAAACTTTTCGCTGGTTTTAGCAGCCTCTCACAAGGCTGTCGGCAAGGCCATCGGCGCTCCCACCCCCCTTCACGCGACCCCAACTGCTAACGCCAGCACCACCGCCACCGCCCTCATCCGGTGGACACGCGACTTTCCACGACCGAGCCCCGAGCAACCCCGGGAGAGCATAAATACTCCTAATTAGTTCCCAGCCCGCGATATAAGAACAGCACCGCCCAGACTGCACAGCCCCCCGCGCCGCCCGCTCCAGCCCCGCCACAACCCGCCCGGCCCTCGCGCGCGCTCGCCCCAACTTTGCGAAGGTCGTTAGCAGCTCGTCCCGGGGGCTGTCAGCAGCGAGGCCGTATTTACAAGGAGCCGTTTACGGCATGCGACGTCGCGCGGCACACTGCGCCCAACACGATTCGCACGCGCCCAATACCGCTAACAGACTGATGCCAACCTCCATCGTCTTTCTTCGGAAAGGCACCTTTATAAAGATACCTTTGAAATGGCACCTTTATAAAGGTACCTTTTAAAATGGCACCTTTGAAATGGCACCTTTGAAATGGCACCTTTGAAATGGCACCTTTGAAATGGCACCTTTGAAATGACACCTTTGAAATGGACACCTTTGAAATGGGACCTTTGAAATGACTCCTTGGAAATGACTTCTTGGAAATGGTATCTTTGAAATGGTGCCTTTGAAATAACACCATTGAAGTGGCACCTTTGAAATAACTCCTTTGAAATGGGCATCTTTGAAACGGCACATTTGAATGGACACGTTTGGAATGACATCTTGAGAATGGTACCTTTTTGAATGGAACCTTTGGAAAGAAACCTTTAGAAAGATATCTTTAAAAATGAAAATTAGAAAAAATCTGCGATTAATGATTTTGGCCTTTCATAAATGCACTACTGACGCCAATACTATGTGACCACCAGCAACGAAATAGGTAGGAAATCTCTCCGTTCTCCATGAAAGAAGAACTGCGTTCAAATAATCATATGTGATATAAATACAAAGACGTGTTTGTAGTTTGCATAATATCATTGTGTTATTTCAGTTAATGTTTCCGCACATATGTCCTCTAAATAAAAAGGCACAGCGAAGCATTCTAAAACATCTTTTGTTGTCAAATGACACCACTTGGTGAATTCCCAGCTCTATTTATGGTTACTTAGAAAAACGATGTTTTTTTACTTTTACAAATTTTAAAAGAACAAATGTAAAACAAGCGCAGGCAAAAAGGGAAAAAATAATCCGTGCTTGCAAGAGGTCGACTTTTTAAGTGGCAATTACATAGAACTTTTGCCTCTTTAGAGAGCATAGAAAAGACTTTCTTGTTGTCCATATTTTAATATTAAATACTAATACATCTGTATCCTGAAAGTTTGATAAGTACAAATATTGTATCAAAACAGACTTTTAATAATTGCCAGTGTACTGTGTCAAACTACTGTCAACTCTTCGGCGCCCGCAGGGAAAATGCGCTAGTCAGGTTTCTTTTGATATTTTAATCGTACTAGGCGAGTCTCAAATGCCTAAATTTTAAAGTTATATAGATGGACAACATGAAAAATTGACTCACTGTTTTTAAATATACAAAAACTGTATGTAATTACCAATTAAAAATTAAATATTTTTCCAGGATAGGTTGTTATTTTATTACATAGTTTTCATCTAATTTTTGTAACAGTTTAAAATTTAATGTAAATTTTAAAAAAATACTCTACGTAAAAATACTCTAAATAACTTACACCTTAAACCTCTTACTACATTAGACTTGGCATGTCGAGACCTCCAACGCCATTCCTCAGAACACAAAATTCAAATACTCGATACACAATAAAATTATCGGTGAGTGTTACATACATACTAGAAACTAAAACAAAGGTCAAAATGCAAAGTATTTTGCCTCAAAATTGCTAACTTGTTTTACGAAAAGATAAAATTGAAGGAATGCTTGCGTCTGAAAATGCAGCTACTCGTGATAAAAATTAGACGTAAAATACTTTCTATCCATCTCTTTCAAAACTTTCTTGGGTATCTTTTCCCCTTGCTCTCTTTCCTATGCATATGGGTTATTTATATCTGTGATTTTCATTATTTCCCTTCTTTCCATTAACTCAGCAGTCTCTACTCTCTGCTCTGTCCTCTCATATTTGAGACTTGTTAGTCTTTTTTCATGATCTTTAAAATTTTCATCTACATTGTTTTCGAGGATTTATCTTGTTTTCCATGTCCGATCCGGCTTCTGATGCGTAGTATGTGTTGGACGTCTGTCCTGTAGATTGGAGAGCATATTCGTTCGTTCTCCATACCAGTATCTGAATACCTTACTGTCTTATTCGTAAGAGTTCTTCATTCAAATATCGTACTTGTGCTAACTCCATTGTTTGTCCTTTGACATTCCTTAGAGGAAAGTGTTATACATCTAAATTAGTTGAACCCTTGCGTTTACGTCGCAAGGAAGAAATACAAGTTCAATGTGAACTGTTCAATGTGAAGTTAAAAAAGAGATGTTTCTGAAAATTTTAATGAAATGTTTTTTATTTACCAAGATCGGTATATGTAGACTGTAGTGGTAATTAAACTATCCACCTTAACCTAAAAACATAATCATCAGTAATTATAAACACATCACATTATATATTATAAGTTTTTTTTAAATTTTGTTGTTGTAAAAAGACACTGTGTCAAATGATTGTTGGACATTGCGTTTATATGTACTCGCTAATCTTTGCTTACAAAATTACAAAATTTTTGAAATTAAAAAACTCCCTATCTTCTCTTCGCTAACGCATAACCTCATATTCAGTGGGCTGGCACACTTGCACGCAGCAAAACGCCGACTACCTTTTGATATCCCGATTGCAGCTCGTTTAACAAAACGATTCGATGACCAGATAACTGCATATAAGTGTGTGCTCTATTAATTTTAAGATATTATCAAAGTTAAGTAGATATTATTAAAGTTTAAATGTATTATTTATATTTTTATACTATAGTACTAGAAGAAAAAAAGATAAAATGTGATATCTAGTAGACCGCGTCAACCGCCGTAGCTCCAATTACGACTCGTAATTCAGGGGAGGTACTCTTAGACTAGAATAAAGATAGATACATTCAACATTTTTCAATGTCAGAATCTGCAAATGCCCATGAAACCAAACTTTTGGTTTAGAATGTCCATTCTTTAGTCTCAAAACATTAATTATTATAAGATGATTCATAATTTGCTGAAAAAATTCTACCACCGAAGAAGAGTAAAAAATTGTATATTTCATTTATTTCATTAAACTTACAGTTTGTTTCAGCATCTAGAATTTGGGATATGAAACACATGTGACTATAACTATTACTGAAAAAAACAAAGCCTATGTTACGTACCAATCCATGTTATGAAAGATATTACTTACCAATCCACGTGTGAGTGGAGGAAAGTCTGCTTTGATCCCAAGGGCAGCTACGGAGAGTAACAACAGGGACCTGAATAATATATTTAGAATTTAAACGAATTAAATGAAAACGAAATAAATACTCCTCTAAATTATTCACATTTTAAAGATTATCAATAATAATTAAAGTAGATTAAAGTTTATTACTTTCTACATTGCAACATACTTTAAATTCAAAATATTTCTCAATAAACATCAAAATATTTATTAATAAAAGCTTGTGGCTTTAGTAACATGTAGACTTTACAGTGTTCTTGACTTCACTGCTTGTGCATATCAAATTATTTTTTTTATTTATAACTTTTATGAATATAAAGGGTCTAGAAATTAATTCACGTCAGTTTTATTATTTAAAAATGCGTTTTTCTTTACTTTCATAAAATGTTCCCACTCGAGGGATCCATACACCTTCAAGCGCCTCTCTGGAACCTGGCATTTGCGAAATCTGACGCTAGTGCATTGTGCTCACAGCATATTGCATCGTGGAAACTATTCGTCGGTAACAAATGTACATCGGGCGCAAGACCCACTCGTTCGTGTGCGCCTACTTTTCAATATTTTCTGACCGAAATAAATGGTTCAGGGCATCAACTGATGTCACTGCAGCGCCGTGCCTCTGGCCGGGAGGTCGAACTCAGCCGCTGCCTGGAGGGAACTTCTAATGGCCGGCTTTGAACTGTAATTTTTGGTTCTCCGATCAACCATCCAACACCAGGCGGATGCCGGAGCAGTAACTAACAAACGGACCATGGACCGCGCGCGATCGTTCCTTCCCCTTCCTTATCTTATCCCCACTCCTTACTTACACCCATACTAACAAGCACTACACTATTACAGATGCCAGGAGACCGGTCGGGAACTTAGAGCTTGTGCTGGCTGGGGCAGTGCCCCACTGATGGAGATTCCTGGTTGGGGAAAATTTCTTTAGCTGACAGGTAGATCGACGCCGGATCTCATGTTTCAGAGAGAGAAGACCGCCGCCACATTCAGAGGAAAAAACAATCACTACACTTACGGGACTAATGACCTAAGTCGTTGACGTGTTCGGAATCACTAATCAAACAAAATATTTCCTGGAACCGCCCTTCCTTGCTCCAGGTAGGCCCACTGCTCTACCCCGTCTGCGCCGCGCAAGTAGGCTAACGCCGCTAGTTATCCAGTTATTATGTAATAGGCAGCTCGAGTAGCGGCCTCTTCGCGAGCGTTGGCCGAAGTTGCCGGCGGAGGCGCCACCTGCACTGCGCCGGGGCTGACCCGCGCGGCGCCGGCGCTTACGAATAATTACGGGCACCGCGAGGCGGCGAGAGGCGGGGCGGGGCGGGGCGGGGCGGGGCGGGGCGGGCGCGGCGCGCGATCAAATTAAATTAATGAACCCGCCGTAATGGCGGCGGCGCGCGCGCAAACTTGCGTAATGAGTGGAAGCGCCCCCCGCGATTAGGGGGCCCGGCGGAGGTAGTGGCGTCAGGGGGGGGGGTGACGGGCGGGGCGGAGCAGGGTGGGGGGCGGGGAGGAGCGGGGATGAGCACGGAGGAGCAGGGAGGAGCGGGGCGGAGCGGGACAGAGCAGGGAGGAGCAGGGCGGAGCGGGGGCGGAGCGGGACGAAGCATAGTGGAGCTGAGCGGGGAGTGGGACGGTGTGGGACGGGGGGGAGAGCAGGACAAGTCTGAGAGAAATAATAATAATAATAATAATAATAATAATAATAATAATAATAATAATAATAATAATAATGCCTTTATTAATGGCGAGGCTCAGGCCATAGGGCCGCTCTTCCGCCTAACCACTCAATCTACATTAATACAGAGAAATAATATTTTAAGAGGGGGAGGGCCAGCTGTACATTTACATCTGGAAGAAATGAGGACAGAGCTAGCGAGGAAGTTTCTATTCACGGGGTAGGGTAAGGAGCGGGGTTGAGAAACGAGAGGTGAAGGTGGGAGTGAGATTGAAAGGTCGGGCGGGGTAGGTAGTATTGAAAAGAGATTGGAACGAGGCACGGTTTGGTAAGGCAAGGTAGATAGAGATTGGAAAACAGACGAAACGTGCTGAGCCGGGAGGTGAGAGGAGAGGGATCCGGAAAATAAGGGGAAGAGGTCAAGATGAAGGAGGGAAGTCGAGATGTGTATTGAAGGGGAGGGACAGGGTAGAGCGAGGGAAGCAGGAAGGGCAGACAAGATGAGGTGGGGTGGAGCGGGATAGAGCGGAATGGAGTGGGATGGGGCGATTTGAGGTAGATTGAGAAGGGATGAGGCGGATAGGGAGGGATAGTGATGGATAAGGCAGGTAGAGGCGGGATGGGGTGTTTCGGGTGCGATGGGGTGGGGCGGGGTGGAGTGGGTTGGGGCGGTATGGGGCTGGTTGGGACGGGATTGGTGGGATGGGGCGGGATGGGGCAGGATGGGGCGGGATGGGGCAGGATGAGGCGAAATGGGATGGGATGGGGTGGGATGGGATGGGGCGGGTTGGGGCGGGATAGAGCGGGTTGAAGTGGGTTGGGGCGGGTTGGGGCGGGATGGGGAGAGATGGGGCAGGATGAGCGAGATGGGACGGGATGGGGTGGGATGGGATGCGGCGGGATGGGCGGGGCGGGACGGGGCGGGTTGGGCGGGATGGGCGGGATGGGGCGGGTTGGGGCGGGATAGAGCGGGTTGGAGTGGGGTGGGGCGGGTTGGGGCGGGTTGGGGCGGGTTGGGGCGGGTTGGGGCGGGTTGGGGCGGGTTGAGGCGGGATAGAGCGGGTTGGAGTGGGTTGGAGCGGGTTGGGGCGGGTTGGGACGGGATAGAGCGGGTTGGAGTGGGTTGGGGCGGGTTGGGGCGGGTTGGGGCGAGTTGGGGCGGGATAGAGCGGGTTGGAGTGGGTTGGGACGGGTTGGGGCGGGTTGGGGCGGGTTGAGGCGTGATGGTACGGCTGAGGAGGGATGAGACGGGATGGAGCAAGGTAGAATTGGTGGGATACAGCTCGGGGGGGAGTAGAAAGAGGTGACTTCGTCTGACCACCGGGGGCCGTTGGGGGCTAAGTTTGCGATGCATAGTGTCGGAGGGGGGCGGGCCGAGGGCGGCGGTAGGGCTCCCCGAGGGGCGCTGCAGGCAGGCCGAGGACCGATGTCGGGGCGGAGAAGAGGCGGAGACGTGGCGGGGGGTGAAGCGGGGACGAGGTGGTGCCTTTGTGGGCTTTGCAAGGCGACGCAACATCACCAGCGTCCACCACCATTGTGCGCGTCTTTCTTGCGGCCAAATCTCACTCGCGCTCGAGCTGAAAAAGTCGTTAGAAGCAGGACGTTAACTTACATGAATGGAATTGAACAACGCTTCCAAGTCCAAATAGTCGATGAAGATAAAGCATTCTTTACAGATACTGTCGCCTCTATGTGATGGGTCGTAGGTCTTCAAATCACGCACTAACATGGTTTTATCGTATTCCCTTTTTCTATTTATTCTTTTTATTAAGTTATTGCTATATTGTTGGTACTAATTGTCTCAAACTGACGGATGGTTCAGTTGGGAGTGAAGTATTACCCCATCCCTTGCTCTAATGGGAATGAAGAATGAATTGGGAAGGAAGAATTATGTGCGTTTTAGGATCTGTCGTGTAGGGAAACCTATTGGCCCGGTGTTCACCTGGAATATTATAGCCAAGAGGAAACTACGGGAAAGAGTTGAGATCTCTAGAATCATTGACATACCTGAATCGAGAACTTAGCTCCTATCGGAAACGTAAACTGGGATCTCTCAGAAGGATCAGTTGTAACTCTGTTCGTTTAATATTGCATTCATTCTTATTTTAAAAAAATATCAATGAACGAAAATTTATTTTGCTTGGCCGTGCAGATATAGGGTCCGCAAGGCCTTCCTGCCGGCGAATGCTGCTTTGGGCGGGACGGCAAATGCTGGTTATGGCGGTTTAGGACGGGACTACTCCCACAAAATCTTCAGTCGGGACTGCTGTCTGCGATGCCAATTCGCTTTAATGCTGCGGAAGTAGAAAAAACATATTTTGCCCCCTTTTCGCAACTACGGCCCTTAGCCTCCTGGGCTAACCTCCGTTAAATCTCATCTTATATAGCAGCCTGGTGTTACCTTTATCCTTTGGCCAGGGGCTCAGCGGCTTTAGTATCCGTGGTTTCCAGATGGTCACCCATCCAGGAATCCGGAGTGTTTCGAGTTGCTTAACTTCGTGACTTCACAGAGCGTACACTTTCCTGACTTCATGAAGCAATTCGACTAATGACGCCGCTGGCAGCTAACTGCCTCATTATTGGTATGTCTCTATTACTTTATTTCGTTAACCATTCAAAAGTAAAAACTTTAGAGAATTGCTGGCGGAAAGAAAAAATCTACATTTACTGATCACAAGCAAAAAAGGAGCCATTTCAGCATTTGCGCAATCCATCGAGGGAAACAAAGTATAGACAGTTCTCATTGAGTGTCGTATTAGGCCGG
This sequence comes from Acheta domesticus, assembly GCA_031308135.1. NCBI lineage: Eukaryota > Metazoa > Arthropoda > Insecta > Orthoptera > Gryllidae > Acheta > Acheta domesticus. The sequence continues at coordinate 6,944,200 of JAHLJT010009419.1, read as the reverse complement.
GGTAGCTTCGGGTGAGCCGGGATAAGCTCTAAGCTCCCTATAGAAGAACGTTACTATAGTTGTAAGTATATTCAATCTCTTAGAGTTGATCACAATTTAAATACTGGTTGTATTAGTAACATTATTATTTTAATCTTTATTTTTCGATTATTTCATATCAATACACATTTAATGTTTTGGGGGAACTCACAGTTGATCGCTGCGTCCCTGTTCACCGATATTTATGGAAACTTTTCTTGAATCAATAGGGTTGGGTTATATGAGGATGTGGATCAGTCCATCGCTCGGCTGTGAAGTAGGAAGTAAGGACAAGATCGAGTGCAGTGCATGGACAGTTGTAGAGGATTCTGCTCCGGTTCGATTGATTGATTGGTTAATGATTCTAGACGCGTCAAATGCTAAGGTTATTATTCCCGAATGTGAACTTCCCTCGCTAGATGGCGAGAGCCAGTATCGAACTACCCGTCGCCTTATGAGTTTTTCCCCAACCAGGAATCTCCCACCAGCGAGGTACAACCCCAGCCGGGACAAGCTCTAAGCACCCGACTGGTCTCCCAAATGTGCGGAAATGTCCATGAAAGTGTAAGTGTTTGCAAGTAAGAGGTGATGATAGGACAAGGAAGAGGAAGCAAAGATCGTTTGTGATTTGTGGCCCGTTTGTTAGGGTACTGCTGCTTACATTCGTCTGGTGTTTATTGGATAAATCACGGAAAATTACAGTGGAAAACTACCGGCATTCGCCTGGAAGTGATCAGTGCCCTACGTACGAACGGATCCGACGTGGCTTTAAACTGATCGAGTGTAGTAGTATCCTCAATTTTTCAGTGAGCAACATTCCCTGCGATTGTAACGTTTGTGGGTGTCAGCGCTACTAGTAACGTTACAATTGTGTTTTAATTTCGGTTTCATCAGAAAAGGTCGATTTATTTATTTATTTATTTATTTACGTCAAAAAACAGTTAAAAACTGTTTGTGACGAGCGATGGGGAGAAGTGAAGGTCATGACAGTATAACACCGGAATCTATAAAAAGCGTGTTTCATTTGAAGAACCTCCAAATAACAGATACAATATTAAAAGGATCACGATCGACACACAGTTCCATTAGATCTCGTAACCTATATCACCATTATTAAATTATTTCTTTAGTTAATTAACACAAACTTAAATATTCTGCAAGAACATGGCACTCCAAAAAACTGCTGAAGACGGAATTACACAGGAGATTGGCTGGTGAAAGTAAAGTTATATTGCTCTTTTTCTTAGTTAAAATAGATTGTAGAAGTATTTGTGGTGTCAGGCAAACCACTAGAGACCAGAAGAATCACTAAACCGGCAGATGGTAGAAATTGCCATAAAGGAAAAGACGACAAAGCTTTGTAATTCAATTCGTTATTGTGAGACTTTTCAAAAGAACAGTTTCTTTTAGATCCCGGCGTCATCGAGTCGAGCACTTCCCTTGTCCGCATACCAATGGTACAAAAACAATTATCTATTTAGTTTGATGTGTATCTGCCTACAAGTTCGCATATTGTCTTCAACACGTAATTATTATCTGTAAAAATGGTTAGGACAGTTTTTAATATATGACACTTCTGTCATTTCCTTGATGAGTAAACGTTCATACGTACTATAAGAGAGATCGGATTTTGACAAAACAGAAGTCCAAAAAAATATTTCAAATATGTAATCCAATTAAAATCCCAGATTTTTTTCAATGACGTTGATTGAATGGTTTTAAGTTTAACAATCTTGCGTCTTATCTTAAAACAGTTACCTAACTTACAGACCTGTTACAAAGGCGTCGGACGGCGGAATTGAGAATTCTGAGAATTCCTTCATAAATTTGCTGTTCTTTCTCCCTCTGCACATCTGAATAGAAATGAATTTGATTGTTAGCACCTTGAGGATTCAGAAGTTCTTCTTTTAGAATGGAAAGCACGTCGAACTTCGTTCGAACTTTAAGGATAACTGGTGCTTATTGCCAGTAATGAAGAGGGACTGTGGAAAAACGATCACAGAAATCTCTTGAAAGGACAGACAGTTCGCCGGAGTTAATGGCGACCATTGTTCCGAGCATCTTTCGACATCTCCCTGCTTGGTAATTACTACAGTCAATAGCTGCAGCGACGAATCATTCCGAGACAGGCACGAGAAGTGTTCACAATTACGCTATCTCACTTGCGACAATATAGTATAATTTAAATCTTCATGGCGAAAGCTTTTAATGTATTGCATGCCTCTTGAACTTTCTGAGGTATTTTGATAGGATTCCAAAGCCGATCCTTTCAACCCATTTTCCCTCCATATATCAAAGTCCTTTCAACTACAAAATCCTTCTGAGAGTTGGAGCGACTTCCATCTCGTGAAAGTGCCAGTTTCTCGAATGTAATAAGATCTGCGATTGTAATTTTCGGTAACAAAAGAAGTTTCTCAGACAATTAAAATGTAGAAGTTGGATCTAGTGTGAAAGAGCAAAGAGATTAAGACTTACAATTGAATGTGGAAGGCTTTTAATTCACATCTGACTTTAAACTCTTTAGGAGATTTAATTGGGGTCGCTTTGTGCCAAGTGCCGAGTGATTAAACTTCTGTTACGCGAGCGGGAGGCGGGGGCGGCGGCGGGGAGGGCGGGGCGGAGAAAGGAGCGGGAATCCCGGTGTGGGCGGGGACTGCAGGAAGAAGAGCGGGCGGTGGCGGGGACTTGGCGGCGGGGAAGGGAAGGGCGGCGGGGTAACTGGAAAAGCTACGGTAAAGAGAAAGACTAAACAGAGGAGAGGTGGCGACGGAGTGGGGAGCGGAGGTGCCGGCGGCGGAGGTGAAGGAAACATGAAGGAAGCGGTGACGGTGGCGGAGGAGGAGGAGATGGAAGCGGGATGGAGGTGGAGGACAAGGGAGAGGAGGAGGAGGCAGAGGTCGAAATGTCACGGGGGCAGAACTGGAGGGACTGCGAGAGTGAGTGTGAAGAACAATGTTCGTCTCTCATGTATCGAAGAACGAGTGTACGAACGGGAGAGAGGGAGGGAAAGGGAAAGGAGATGGAAGTCAGAAACCCGTTGGGTCTGAAGTTTCGAATAAAATACGGATTCAGAGGAGAAGAATTCAAAGGTGAGAATGATGGGAGATTTGGTGGCGCAGGAGAAGGCAGGGAAATGCCAGCTGTGGTACAGCCAAATAACAGACAGCGCAGATTAGAGGAGATGAACTGATGAACTAAGACTAGGCTAGACCCAAAAAAATTTGAAGACGAAACGAAGAGAAGAACGTAGGAAAGATAAAATGTGGGAACGTAGGAAAGTAAAAGGTAAATGTGTTGACCACTGCAAATGCTCTATTCAGTATTTACATGCAAGCTTTTAATTCTGAATTTAACGCTTTAATTCTGAAGCGTAACAGGTCACACACTTTCCTGGAAGTACATTTTGATTGATGCCATCATGGTATATTGGATGACTGTTCGCCATTAAACCTTATAACCGCTTACAGAAGAAAAATGAGTAGCCGTAGCTGTAACGTATGTTTATAAAGTAACCTGCATTTACATGTCATTGTGAACTATGTTGTTTTTGTTTTTTGAATGACTGACTGGTAGTCGCGGTGATGATTAGTTCTGATTCATAGGAGCAAATAAATGGAAATATGTACCTGCAAACATAAAAGATGATAAGAGAGGATATTTGAGAGCAAAAGTGGTGTAAGACAAAAAACTTACTTTCTGGAAAATGATGTGTAAACGAAAAGCCCTGTAAAACTATAATGCTATAAAATAAATGACCTGAAGTGTTAAGAGGATATTCTTTTAACTTACAACAGATATTTGGACTGAATCATTGCTCATTAATTAATTAACTATTTTGTTGTCTGTCACCACTTTTGCACACACCGTTTCTGAAAACCATGACTTAAATTCAAATAATTGACATGCACAATTTTCTTCCAAGATAGTAATGAGATGGAAAAATAGGCAAAAATAATGCTCTATCACGATTTTGAACCAAGTGAGAACAATTTTGAAATTGCGATTTTGACCTGTGCATGTATCACAGAAAGCGATTAAATGTTTTTTTCGAGATGCTTCTTTTGTCATGAGTGCAGAAAAACAAGAAGCTATTTCTTGATAGCCTTTGTAATCTATTGTTTCGTCCCTCCTGTGACATACAACAACTGCATGCAGCAGTATGAGCAACTTTTTGGCTACTTGTGCATTGTGCTGGCCTCTAGATAAGAAGTATTGAAGTTTGACTCACACCATTTTAACCCATGATGGAACAATGTTTAAAACCATCACGGATAATGAAATATATTAGTACACTAGGGCTGTAAAGTACTTCATTCCGAAACTGAATTTAATGGCATAATGTTTGACTTTACCTAACCAAAGTTGATAAAATAATATTTACACTTTAGTTTTTACATAGTAGTTCAAAAGACAAATAACAGGATGTTTATGAGACGATAGTGAATGTACGCTACCGTCTAACACTACTTTGGGCAGACTCAGTTGCAATGGCGTTGATAATTTCTTAGTGCACATTACACCAATGCGTGTCAATTTTTTGAGAGAGCATATACTGATTGGCGAATGTACCATATTCATGTTCACAATAAGGAATCCTTCAACACTTGATCGTTAGAATAATGGCTGTTATTCGTTGCATTAATTGCATTCAAACTTTTTCCACATTTACATATTGGCTGGCTTTCTTGACAAATCAACAGACCAGAGACAAGAGAATTATCCGTGATAATAAAATAATAACTTTTTCACTGAAATTTGTCATTGCCATTAATTCTTGCCATAGTTTTCAATCTTTCCGTTGAAAAAGAAAGTAAAATATCATTCACGCGTCTTAAAAGCTTAATTTTTTTCCAGCCAGGTCGCGCCTTCAGCGCTCAGCAAAACTGGGGTGTCAATTCTCGATTCGACATCGGACTCTGCCTTTCCCGTACATTTTCCACGCGACCAGGTCAGACATATTTTGGAAACTTAATGCACCAGTGAATTTCAGGAATTTATTGGTATAAAATTTGGATACGGTATTGCCTTACAAGCGCGAGTGCAACACAATCAAATTTTTAATTTTCCGTGCAGAAGTAACTGCAGAAACCTGTGTTGCTGATTCAGCATAACAGTGAGTACAGCAGAATTATTTTACGTACTATTTACGTGGAAGCTTTCAAGATGGTAGAACCACGACCATTCAAACTTCTATTCATCTGCAATGGCTTCATGTTCGATCGTCTACACAGGTCAGTTGCTTCATTCTCAGCTCATTCCAAATTCTAGAAGAAAATTCCGCATGTTGTAAAGGCATTTGGATTCCTGTATGTACTGTTATTTTATACGCACATATATTGGTACAATATCCACAGAACGACCATTCCTGTTTTGCCACTTTCCTTTCAGTCTTCTATATGGCGGTTGTGATTGGTAACGAATTCAACATTCTATTTCTATTTATTTAGTAAAAGAAAATCACGTGCACTTGTTATTGACGTTGATTTCACTTAATTTATGTGAACCATTCAACTGTTAATTGGCCATGATCTTACTGTTGTAAATATTGTAAATTTGTATCGAAGTTAAGATTTCTTTTCCTTTCTTTGAATACTTTGAACTACTGTAAAAGCGTAACAATGCATTAAACAATATTAATATAATTGCATTCTAACGCTCAGAAATGCAACTTACAGTTTTGTTTGTTATCATTAAGAGGTGTTATACATTCAAATGATGATCATCATGATTCTTTAAGACATGTATGTGTTTCCGAGTTGTGTGCTTCCATGGTAGTTAATAAACGATTAACTTCTTGAAAGGGGTTTCTCATTTGCCATCCTGATTGACACTTTTCCCCCCATCAATCCCCTGCCGTTGTGAAAGAAGTTCCAATCAAATAAAACCATGCGTCAACTCCATGCCCAAACATGTTGTATATGAAAATATCTTGAAAAGGACCACAATATGCCTCAGATATATAACTGCACATTACGTATAACTGGACCATCACTGCCGCATATTACCTCAATTTGGACATATGTTTAAAGTTACATACATTTCAAATATTCCAAAATAAATTTCTTAGATTAGGACAATTATACATTCTTCATGGTATGCCATCCAATGAACAAATTCACAGAGTACTAAGTTTAAAACATTTAAAATATCACATTAGCCATCTACGTTACAATTTATACTTCAACTTACCTTTTTAAACTTTCCCAGCATTTAAAGGCTAAGCAAGAAACGCTAAATTAAGACCATTATCAGAAATGGATTATCCCTCTAAGTTTTCTATCAATTTTTTACTGACGGTTAAATAATATCTCAATAAGCTGAACAAATACTAGTTAAAACAGTAAGCTAAGTCACGAAGAGAAACGTGCACAAACGTGATTAAACTGAGATATATGAATTCCGTCATGAAAGAATAAAGACAAAAGATTTTCCTAATGAAAATACAAGTTCTTCTTGTTCTTGTAGACACAAGTCCTTGTCTACCTAGCACACCTTTTTCAGTGAGATATACAGAAATGTTTCAAAATTACTATAGTGTTCATAGATCTTTAACAAGAATTCGCTCCAAACAGACCCGATATCAAAGAGGACCACTCAGGTTACACATTTGAACACACAGCAATTGCTCTGTGATTCACTGTGGCAATCTAAATTACGCCATTCTGCTAGAAATGATCTTGCCGGTAATCTAAAAAGGGCTCAACTGAACACCAATCAAGACATCAATTATTTCGTCTACGAACGTACAATTAATGTGATCTGTACTATAAAACCTTGGAGTGTAGCTGCCCTGTCCTATTACTCAGGCGCCTGCCTTTTGAGCGAAGCGATTGGGTTTCGGGTTGTCCGACGCGATCAATCTGCTGGCGTTCTTTGTGTCTGCTGATGCGGAGACGCCTCGTTTTAAGGCGTTTTGGGCGGGCGGGGCAAGCGGGCGCGTAAGAAAAACACGTGACGGCGGCAGAGTGCTTGGAGAGCTTCGGAGCGGAGAGCAATTCTTCACCGTGATTAATACCTAACTGTCAAACTTGATTAGCACGAGCATGAGTAGGCAACGAGTACCCTTCCTATCTTGTCTGGGGGATTCGCTACCGTGTGTCCCTAACACGTTCTCAGAGTCAAAGGACAGAGTCGTGGCAATAAATTTAAATTTAAAAATAAAATAAAGATAAATTTACAATAATGACGATCTGTGAGTTTGTGGATGAACATTTGTATAATATTTAAATTTCTTTGTGTATTTAGAAATAATAGCAGTAGTAAAATTATTTATACATTACGTGACAAATTACGGAGGTCGAAGAGATGTTTGCACGTCTTCATTTTACATTAATAATAATGATAATAATAATTATTATTATTATTATCATTATTATTCGAGGACAAGGAATTTCATTTTTGCATAGATTAAATAATTCAATAGCGAGACAAATAGGTGTGATAGTGGATAAAACTTCCCAAATTTTTAAATAGTTGGTTTGAAAGTTCTTTTTTAATTGCCCTTTGCCCGTGTTCACGCTCCACCCGCGGTTGCATGCCTATTCCAACGTTTATACCTTCCCGCCTACACTGGCGCTTTGGCAGTATATCTCTTTAGGGCGCGCGCCACCTTCGCGCAGCACGCACGTAGCCACTTGCATTTACGTTCACCCCCCACTTGTTCTGGGTGCTTCTCATCTCCCTCATTGACCCATCGTTTGTCAGTTCGGCACCTCAAGGCGAAACACAGCGCCAGTCGGCCGCCCGCGCCTGTTCCCTGCGAACCGCTGCGCCACGGGACATGGCGACACAGAATCAAACAAGAGTTAATCTATTATATGACGAATTTTCGACAGAAAAATCTTATTGCCGAGCCCTGGTACGCAAAAGTGGATATCTTAAATTCAGTGGCGGTAGCAGATATCTTATGGTACTCCATAATGTGAGTTAGGAAATAATCAACCACAACAATAACTTTTAATATGTATTAAAACATCCCAAAGTTAACTTTCGGGAAACCCTTTTCCCAAACTTTTTATAAAACTTTAAATTCTCTCCTATCTTTAGTACCGAGTTCCAAATCACCTATTGAAAGAAGGGGAACTTTTTGTCACACATGTAATAACTGTGGTTTGGTCAATGTAGGAAAAATAAACAGAACATTTTCCTGCAGAATTAACGAACATATTAGATGCTGGAAACAAAATTTAGATATTTCCATCTTTGATGATCATTTGAATAGATTTAACTACTCTTTTGACTCCAAGACCAACTTCAAAATTCTTCACTTAGTCAGCAAAGGAAGAACAAACATTTTGGAAAATTTAGAAATTTTAAAATTTTTCAAAAATCATATCTTTTCTACCTTGAATGAACATTTTATAATAAAAGGTAGTCCTATATTAAATCTTTTATTTACTAGCCCCTTATACTCTTCCATTTTCTCCTTTATGAGCTTTGACTTTCCCAATTCTAAAAGATGGCGGCCACCTAGCTGTTTCCAGCACATTTCCTACTAATATGTTTATATGTGATCCCCGTTGCTGGGTGGCAACTAATTTTTATTTAGTCATTATCATAATTAATGTTTTCCGCTTCTGTCTATATTTTTATTAGAAATCAATCAGTTGGTCCATCATTTACAAGACAGAAATGTTTTAAATAACAGCTTTATATATTAAAAATAATACAAATTTCACACAACGTTTTTGTTTAGTAGAAGTACAGCACATCTATCACTACTATATCAAAGATTAATCCATTTCTTCCTGATGATGGAAAACCCAGCTGTTTCCGAAACGTTGTGTGAATTTGTATTCTTTTCACATATAAGCTGTTATTAAAAACATTTCTGTCTTGTAAATATGGACCAACTGATTATATATACTATTTTTATCACAAATATTTCTGGTATTTCATTTGTGCTCTCTTTACGTTATTTTCATATGTTGCCTTCTCCTATTATAGCCCCCCTGAAGATGGGAAAAGTGTTCCCCGAAAGTTAAGTTTAGTACATTTTAATAAATGTTAAAACTGTTATTGATGTGGTTGTTATTTCCTAACTCACATAATGGAGTACCACAAGATATCTGCTATCGCCACTGAACTTAAGATTTATAAACTTTTGCGGTAAAGGTCTCGGCAATAAAAGTTTCCATGTAGAAAAATTCGTCATATTTCCGTTGCACGATTACAACACTGCGCTTTCTTACGAAGTAAGAGCGAGAAAGTAAAAAGCATTAAAAGCATTAAAAAGCCCATACAGGAGACCCGTCAAACTTGTTACAGCAATTTTCATTTATGCAGATTCACGATGCCAACACGTTTATTGATTTAATTAGTAGATGTCGATGATTAAGAAATTATCTACTGGTAAGTCGATATTTTACTTCTGCACAGCAGATCTGTTGATGTTTATCCGACGAAATGATTTGAATAAAATTTATATTAAATTCCATCTTCAAGAATGACGAAACGTTGACTCAGTATGACTTGAATGAAAGGGAAACATTTTTTTATATATTGACAATATTTAAAAAAAACTAAATGTAAAATTTTCTAACTGAGGCAGTTGCAACATCTAAAATTCTTTCCACGAACTAATCGCCCAACAGTGAATTATTCATTCTTCTTTAGATCTTAAAACTATTTCTGCGGAGATTAAATTATAATGTTTTGTAATTTGGGGAGGGGGTTCAGGCATTTGTTCAGAAGTCCTGTACCGGCCTCACTGCGCAGTTTTTGAATATGCCATGATCCGCGCAAGGAGGGAGGTGAAAAACGAAACTTCTGCCTCGAATATTCTTCGGAAATTTTCGGACGTTTTACGGTCGAATCCAACGGTTGTCCTGGGACAAGGCACCCTCTCTTGCTTGGTCCCAAAAAAGTTTACGATAAATCACTACCTTCCCATGTAATTGTTTTGTATTTACGTAATATTATACAATAAAATAATGTATTTCATGATAAAACATTTATATATTACAGAAGATGTACCGTATTTACGAGAATCCAATCCGCACCTTTTTTATCAAATGTCCGTGGTGCGCATTAGATTCGAGTGCAAATCCGTTCCGTGAGGAATAATGGTGATTCATGTTTGTAATTTATTCTAGTAATAAAGTCATTTTGAACGAGTATTTTCCTTATTTCATGTTTACTAATTTTCTTCTTTAACAACGTGTCATCTAACTTTAAGAAACTTTCAATTCTATAATCAGATTGCTTTTGTATACGACAAATTTGTGTCAAATAAATTTAAATAAAATATCGTACCTATTATTCTGTCATTGATGCGCATTACATTCGATATAACCCCTTTTTCATAATTTTAAGTTTGAAATATGGGGTGCGCATTAGATTCCATGGCGCATTAGATTCGCGTAAATACGGTATTTTTATCCTACAGAAGACGTCCTCTTAGATAATTCCTAGATCGACTCGGAAATTCTCATATTTTCCTCACCGTTCTTGTATTGCATTGTTCCACTCTCTCGTTTGGAGCTTGATTTCATTCGATTCACCGCACAACATTCGTTTTCACAATAAAATCATAATAGTCCTCGCTCCGCTTTGTACTAGGAGCCTATTCCATTTCTCAGACCATTTCATTCAGTCTGGTCTTCCCTCCGTCTTTTCCACCGTCAGAAAGACTCCGCCCTTCCCCACTATCCAGCTCCCATCGTCTCCTTCGAGAGAGAAGAAAGTCTGTGACGGGCGCCTTCGGGCGCGCTTGATAAACACAACTCGCGCTGTCGGAGAACAGAGGGCGAGGAATTGGACGACCGCTGCGCAGGTAACGAGTCATTCAACTGCCAATGGAGGCCCGCGGCGCGCCGAGGCTGCGTTAAATTCCCGCGACGGCCTTTCTATGGAGCCTCCTGATTGCCTCGCCCGCTCCTAATACGCCTCCGCTGACTTCGACACCGCCAACGTCGCCGCCGTCGCCGTCTCTCTCGCCGCCACCATCTCTTCCGCTCACGCCGCCGATGCGGCTGTGTCCTCCGCCAACTCCATCGCCTCCGTCGTTGCCGCTGTCGCCATCGCCGTCTTCGTTGCCCCCCTCCCCGTCACCTGTACTTCCTGCTCCGCTTCCACCGTCCCGTTGGCCCCGACTTCACTGTTGGCGCTGCGTCTGTCCGCTCTACCGTCTCCACCATTGTCTGCCATCTCCATCGCCTGCATACTGCTCGTTGTCTACATCACCTCAGCTATCTCCGTCATCTTCAACGTGTCTACTAACAATCTCAAATCCCATCACTGCGACTCTCGTCTCCGGTGCCGCCTTCGTCACCGTCACCGCCACTACTACCTCCATCGTTTCATGCCGCCTCGGCTGTGTCCTCCGCCAACTCCAGCGTCGCCGCCGAAACCATCGCCGTCTCCGTTGCCTCCGCCGACTTTCCTGCTCCCGTCACCTGTACTTCCAGCTCCGTTTCCAACGTCATTACGTATTTTCAGTTAGCTCTGTCTACGCCGCGGCGTAGAAAGGACCAACTGAAATGCCACCTACAATGAAGACGGCGCGCCGTCTTCATTGTAGGTGCCGTGTCTGCCCACCCTACCGTCTCCACCATTGTCTGCTGTCTCCAACGTCTGCAGCCCCCGTCGTCCGTACCATCTCAGCTCTCTCTGCCTCTTCAACATCTGCTCTGTCGGCCTCATCTTTGCGACCACCATCTCCGTCGTCTCGACACCGCATCCGTCACCGTCACCTCCACCTTCTCTACTGTCTCCGCTGTCACACCCTCACACGCTGCCTCAACTCGTTGTCGACATCACCATCACTTCTATCGTCTCCACTGGCAACACAATTTTCGGCGACACATCAGTTTCCTGTTCACTTCTATTATACGACTCTCACAACTTCTACTTCCACCATCTCCGCCGTCCCTATTCTTTTTGCCTTCCCATCACCACCCCTTCATTGGTTTTGCTGTTTACATCTTCGCAGTATTCATCGCTCTTCTGCTCCCGACATCCATGTCGTCTCTGTGCTCTCGCTGCTCGGTCATCTGACTACTTCTGATGGTCTTCGACACCAACCGTCGCCCAATTCGCCCTCGATGTCTACTACATAGCAAGCGCCTACAGACGCACTCTCCACTGCTCCATGGATTCGCACCCAACGCTACGGTTCACTCGGAACGTGCGATATATCTATGCAGTGCAGTTGCAGTTCTTGAGATCTCAGGTTTGGCATGGAAACATTTTCCACTGTTCATGCCAAGTCGATGAAACAAGACACCTGCCAGGTCTGCCGTGAGTGAGGTGAAGGCGCGGTTCGTGAGGTGGTGCGCCCGTCCACCTGCTGCAGAGTAGTGCCACTGCGGAACCGGAAGAGTGAATAGGTACCAAGTTTATTACCAGCAGCCACTTCGCGTTTTTTTGGCGTAAATTTGTAAGCAATGGAATTTTTCTCGTCTTCTTGCCATATCCGATTTGGCATCTCCGAT
>JAHLJT010009419.1:6875373-6930748 GCA_031308135.1 Acheta domesticus | reverse complement strand
AACGTAATAATAATAATAATAATAATAATAATAATAATAATAATAATAATAATAAAAAAGGTAATTGTCTCTGTAAGTCATTGTGCAATGTTTTATTTGAAACAAATAATAGTTCCATTTTCGCGCGTGCGCTTTCGCCCCGGTTGCGACAAGCGAGCGCCGCAGCGCGTGGCTGTGGCGGCCCCGTCCATGCGTCTCTCCCGAGCAGCGTGTTTATTCCTGGCGTCGGGGCGGTTTTTCCTTCGCCTCGTTATTCTCTCTCCGTTTCGCGCCGCCGCCGCGACGGCCTCGTTTGTTCTCCGATGAGCGCCCGAGTGGCTTCGTTTCATCGCGCGCGCAGCCGCGGTGATCGTCCAATGAGCGAGCGATGGAGGCGCTGCCAGCGGGTGGCGTTTCATCGCTGAGTGAAGCTGCTGTTAATGAGTTGCGTGTTGTCATCGTTTCTAACTTGGCGCGTTTGTATTTCTTAAAAAAATTGACAGACTGGCGTCGTTTTGTCTATAAGAATGAAGTTGCGTGCTCAAAAAAATTGAAGTACGCGTTGTGTGAAGTTCGTAGCCAGAAAAGTTGCGGTACCTTAAAACTACACCTATTCATCTTTGGGGTAAAAAATATTGAATGTTTTACCAAAAGACAAGAGACCGATGTATTGCACAAAAACAATATTGTAATAATAACGCGATCGAATGTAAAATAAAAGCATTAAGAGGAGAGAGTATTGTTTTCGAGTTCTTATTTACACTTTTTGCAAGTACACTCAAATGTCATTTCTACGATTGGCAAAATTCAGGCAACAAGTTTAATTAAAACTAGAAACCACTTGAGCTACATCAAACTTAATTTGTTCGGATTTACGCGCGATGTTGTGTATTTTATGAACATTCTAGACTTCACGATATGATTTTAAAATTATTTATCTAATATTAAAATCATATCGTGTAATATGTCTTCTCACAAAATTTTCCAAGGCGACGCTATTATTGATATTGCAGTTGTAGGAAGTGTGCGAGAGCCAGTGTTTAAAATTGGAGTAGAACATCGACTATCTGAATAAACTTAGATGACTTACTATTACGAACTATCTCTGTCCCTCACGAAATAGAAATTGTAGAAAAACAACGATTTTTCTTTATATTCTAAATTATCTTTATTAGTTTGTATTAATGTTTTTTTTTTATTTTGAACCTCAAGAAAATGTGCGCATATAATCTCTTCCCAGATACGTCATATACAGTTTTTACTTTCTTTTACCAAATAAATAAATAAATAAATGGCAGTCCAACAGAAATAGTAGTGCGGGCCGGATGTGGTCGGCTTGCCGCTTAGAGAAAACCCTTGATCTATTCAATGCCAGATTTAGATACTGCATTTCTCCGACCACAAACTCTTGTTGGAACCCCTTCCTGGAAAGCATTTTCCAGATTAATAAAAAATGCAAATGATAGAATAGTTTTTTGTGCATATATATAAGAAAAATTAGAATTCACTATTTGACTAACAATTGTTTTACATACACATACATTATGGTATGTAATTTGTTCTAATATTTTATTATTCTTTTTCGGGACACGCCCCTACCCTCGCATGAAGGGGGGCCTGTAGCAGCTGCTTATTTTGCTGGTGGCTAATTCAGTTCTAATTATGCAGCAATCAGTGCTACTACCGATCCGGTAGCCAAGATCGCTAAACCAGTTGTGCCGTAGCGATCTCGGCTGAAACATCGCGGGCTGAAAGATCGCGGGTTCGAGTCCCACCTCGGGCATAGGTGTGTTTGTGTTTATTCTTTCACCCCCATCATCATCATCATCATCATCACCACATTATTTCATCTAAATCACCGTTACCCAATACGTTAAAACCAATAGTGGTTGCTAATGACTTAAATTGCGACCTTAAATAACACATGTTAATGCGACCTAAATACACAAAAAATCAGTGGTACTAGTAGACTATTCCATTCCAGACAAAGAGTACGTATTGTGAGAGTCCCGTGGTTTCCTTCCTTGCATGCCGCCAGAGCTACTCACCCCGCGAGGCTCCACTTGAGTCGAGACGGCAGAGACAAAGAGGCGGTGATGAATGCCCCTCGTACGCGACGCATGGAGCTCCTTGTAAACGTTTCGCCACCCGGCAATTGAGCAGCACGGCGCCGCCCCTCGCCGTGGGGAAGTGGGGGGGGGGAGGGGAGGGCAGGCTCCTGGCGGCGACCGCGGCCACGTGCACCGCACCCGCGCCGAGGCCTCTCGCTTGCCCCCACCCACACCCCATCCACACGTGCACCCAGGCACATTCGATACTGCAGATACTTAAGACTTTTGAATATTTTTCTGGAGTTGCATTTTACGGACTCTTTTTTGGTGTACGAAGTATCCGTCCTGCAACTGCAGGGGACCGGGAGAGATGGCGCAGGGCATCAACTGATGTCACTGCAGTGCCTCTGGCCGGGAGGGCCTAGGGTCGAGTCCCAATGCTTTCAGTATTTTTGATACTACCTAGTTAGGTACGTCGAGTTCAGCCTCTGTGTGGAGGAGAATTCTAGAAGCCGGCTGCTCTGATCGGTAGTTTTCCGTGGTTTCTGCGATCAAACACCAGGCGAATGCCGGAACTGTGCCCAAACAAATGGGGAACTGACGGGGCGCGAGCTTTCCTTCCTTTTCCTTTGCCTATCCTCACATCTTACGTACACACACACACTGACATACCCTACATTATCACGCATGCCGGGAGAACGGTCGGCAGCTTAGAGCTTGCCGCGGCTGGGACGGTGCCTCGCAGGAGGGAGATGCCTGTTTCGGGGAAAACCCCGCTATATCTCGACGGTAGTTCGGCGCCGGATCTCATCATCCAATGGGGAAAGATCACCACCACGTCCCGAGGAAATGGCATGCACTACATTTACGGGACTAATGACCTTAACTGTTGACGCGCCCGAAATCATCAATCAGTCTATAAAAATAGCGCATGGAGTTCGATCAGAAGCGCCCATATGAGGCTATGGATTCAACCCTCGTGTAAATCGTCCTGTTTTTCTGCTCCGGGCATTTCAAATCCTCTAGAATTACTACTAATTATTTATTTAGTTCTTGTGCTTTAGCATTATCCCATAATAATAAAGATGATATGCTAAGTTAAACGTATATAGATTTCAGCAATTGCGACATCGGTAACTAACGTTCTATTATGAAAATGTTCATCTATGAAAATGAACAAGCATCGAGACGGTCTTCCAAGTATAGATTCACTGAAGAGTGATTCTGAAGGATTTATAATTTTATTAAGATCGATACGAGAATTGTACTGTTGGTTTCAAACAGACAGCCTTTGTTTATTTTTACTATTTTCGCTTCGGCGAAAATTGTAGATCTATGCAGTAGGTCGCAATTTGCTCGTCAACGCGTGACGCAATTATGAATTGTTTTGTAAATATCCGGTAAAAAAGATGAAACTAATATCACTTAGTGTTAAGAAGGGTTCCAATATTAAAGGTCCTTAGAACAAATCTTTACCTAATAGAGCTAGAAGCAAAAAATTACACCAAGTTTAGCGATGACACCTCCCATTGGTACGCAACTATTAAAATTCATAAACTTCTCCAGCCACGTTCCTCTTGAACAATCAAATGTTGAATGAACACTTGGTCTGTTGACGAACTAGAACTCTTCCCAATATTCAGAGTCATCATTGTGTCTAAATGCCCTACTCGAATTTTTGTCGGTCACTCTAGTTTTATAAACTTCACAGTATTTACCAATCTATGTACAAGTAATTATACTTTTACTTTCACAGCACGTCTCTTTCCGTTCTCTCTATTCTATTTACATATTTCACACAGTGACGTACGTCTTCGTTAGAAAATCAATCATTCCTTCGTTTTTTAATCTAAAAAAACGTATCGACGTTTTCACTTCATCAATCTGCGCCGGCATAATACAAGTTGTTGTAGTCTCAGGGGTTCGTGTGAGCGTCGTTCAGCTCAGATTCCACAATTACCATCCCTCGGCTCTGATCAGCATCTCTCCGCAGCTTAACTCGGAAAAGGCCTCGTTATTTATTGAAGAGAGAGTGATATTCTGCTAATCCATTCATCTTCACCTCCTCGGCCGCTTACCAACCTTCACGCCCCACCCCTTCTCTCATCTCCTCACACCTCGTGGGCGTCCGTCATCTTCCGCCTACGTCCCCCGACTACCCCCCTCCTTCTGCCTCCCCCTCTCCGCATTTCGCAGCCCTCTCGCTCCGTCGCCTCCGCCTTCACCGGCGACGTAACGTTTGCTCCCGCCTCTGCTTCCGCCTTCACCTCAGCCGCCGCCGCCGCCGCGGACTCGCCCTCCGCTGCCATCGTCCCCGCCTCCACTGCCACGTCTCCGCCTACGCCTTCACCTCAGCCACCGCTTGCGTTTCCGTCTCCAAATTCCAGCTACCCCGCCTCCGCCTGCACCCCCGTCTACACCTCCGCCAACGCAGTCGCCCCCGCTTTCACCACCACATCCGCCTACGCACTCGCATCATATGAGTACAAGTCATCTTCGCCTCCATCTCCGGCACCACTTCCACTCCTGCCTCCATTATTGCCTTTACCTCTACCTCCGCCTCCACCGCTTCCTCCGCCTCCATCGCTTTCTCCTTACCCTCCCCCCACTTCTACCTTACCCTCTGCCTCCTCCACTACCTCCCTCTCCAACTCTCTCTCTCTCTCACTCTCTCTCTCCGCCTCTGCCACGATCTCCATTACTATCTCTGACGCCGCCTCTACCTCTACTTTTAGATATGCTTTCGGCATTGCCTCTACCTCTGCCGCCTCCGGCTTCGCCTCTTCCTATGTTCGCGCCTCTATCTCCACCGATAACTCCGCCTCCGCCTTCACATTGCTTCTGCCTTCACTTCCGCCTCCGCCTCTACCTGCTCCTTCATCTCCACTTCCGCCTCCGCCTCCACCTCAGCCTCCTCCTTCGCCTTCGCCTCCACCTGCGCCTCCATTCTCGCCTCTGCCTCTACCTGCGCCTTCACCTCCACCTCCGCCTCCTCCTTCGCCTCCGACACCACCACCACCACCGCCGCCGCCTCCACCTTCGCCTCCACCTCCGCCACCACCTCCACCTCCACTACCGCATGCACATCCGCCACCACCTCCGCCTCCGCCACCGCCTTCCCATCCACCTTCGCCTCCATCTCCGCCTCCGCCTCTACCTCTGCCAACGCCTGCGCCTCCGCGCCGTGTCGCAGCCCCACTGACAACTGACAAACGACTCGGGGGCCGCGCCGCGGGCCGCCCGCCGACTTAATTAGTGGCAGCCTGGAAATTAATGGCGCCCAAACGCGCGCCGCCCATCATAAAGAAGGATGGCGGCGGGGGCGGGGCGGGGCGGAAGCGGCGGCGGGGGCGGGGGCCGAGAAGAATGGCGGCCGCCCTGACCGCCGGTCAAGGAGTCGGCGCGCGGGTCGCGCGGCCGGCGTCGGGTGGCCGCCCCGACACACGACGCCCAAGACGTCAGCGCGCGATCGCGTTGCACGCCGCGGGGGCGCCTCGCCCTCGAGGCAGGCGGCCAATTGGCACTTCCCTCCAAGGGGACGAATCGGTCAATTGATAAGGGGAATGAAGACCGTCCTCGCTTACGCGTTACGCTCTGATTCTTCTTCTGCGGAAATAAAATTGGAGTGTCTATGGTTGGAAAATAACTGGCTTTTTATGATCTCTTACGGTTATTCTCCTGATATGAAATCCCATTTAATTATTTTTTCACTTTTGTCTGTCCGTCTGGTAGTCCGGATTAGCTATGCCGATTTTCTCTTTTACTGGAAAGGTAGGGTGTTTTGTTGGGCAATATTTACACTAGTACTTTCTTTACAAATAATTACTTTCTACGATATAAAGAAGAATGTTTGTTCCTGTTTTTCAACACAGCTCTACAGTTTTATTCCGTCCTTAATGAAATGCTTTACACATGACCTTCAAAACACAAGTAAAGTTTACTTGAGGTTCTCTAAAAGACTATCCAAATCTCTCTACTTCTCCCAAAATGAACGTAAGTGTGCACTTTTCAGTAATTTTCAAATAGTAGTAGATTCAGTAATTGACAATGGTGAGCAAATCCATCAAAGAGAATAAACCGTTTCTTAAAGTCTGTAAAATACCCTACCAAATGCATTTTTATTTATACAAATACATTTATTAATAGCGCAATTAGGTTTTGTGCAAACGAAGGTCCAAACTGTTACTGGAAGACTGCCAAGCGTACGCAGCACGAGATGGGATGGAGGTGGTTCAAGAGGGACAGAGTGAAGCAGAGCGGATGGGTCGGAGCAAGGTGGGTCGGGCGGGACGAGGAAGGGACGCTGTGGGGCAGGGCAGGTTGGGGCAGGTTGGGACAAGCGATACGTACTACATAGAAATCATTCTTTTTTCTAAAACGATTGTGAGTAATAAATACCGGGAGAACGTAAGATTCTTCACGAAGTAAAGTCTCAGAGTGCTCTTGGGGAAAGTTTCTTATCCAGTCTTTTTAGTATGGATTTCTTGATTTGAACATTTCAAAGCGTGGAAGTTTTTCATCATCTCCGTAGGGGATAAGTAATACCCTGAACCCCGTCTCCTGTCTATTTGTATCCTAGCGTAAAAGTAGGAAAACATAAAATCGTTTTTCAGCAATTACGCGTTAATTCGACAAAATTTAAATGGATACTCATGCTGTTAGAGAAGATCGTTATCAGATGTTATGTTGAGAGGTTTAATAATATTCCACTATGGGATAAAAATGTCGTGAAGAATACTCATGTCATTCTATTTGTATTATTATAATTAGAAGATGTTTCAAAACAATCGGCAAGCCGTACGGTTTGCAATGCAAGATTGCTTAGACTACGGCAAAACCTCAAGTAAATGAATTATAAGAACTAATGTGGGGTGACTAATACTTCCAACAATTTATCGATAAAAATCATGTTGTAGTAACAACAACAACAAGGTGAGATCATGATGACATAATAATATATTGGTATATATTTACGGCGTATTGATTTGTTCATAAAAGACAAAATGGTTACAAATGAATAAAAACAGTGCTGTACAAATGTTGTACTATATTAGCTCAGAACTTTTTAATTTTAATCTAAATTTTTACAAAACAAATGTTTCGCAATGGCACGTAGAAACCAAGAAACGAAAAAAAGATTTGTAAATTCAAAATTAAAATCATATTAAATTTCGTTATCAGTGTGCGACAGACCTGTGTAATACAGCTTGTGTTAGACATGTGTCAAGCAATGGAAAAAATAGGACAATTACAAGAAATGATTTTCATTGCGACTGTGTTGAAGATGAACTCTGTTGACAGTAGTGGGAGATCAGACCAGCTGTAGTTTATAGTCGGGACGGGACGAGAATTTAAGGGACCAGGGGCATGGTGAAATGGAGAACTGAATGGAGAGAGAGGGGCTTGGCGGGATGAAGTAGGGAAAAGCGTAGCGCTGTAAGGAGGAAGAGCGTGGCGGGATGAAATGGGTAAGAGCGTGGCAGGTAGAGTGGGAAAGATCGAGGTGGGGTGGAGTAGAGAAGAGCGTGGTAGAGTGAAGAGAAGAGCTGGAGGGACTGTGGGAAAGAGCGTGGCGGAATGGAGTTGGAAAAACTTGGTGGGATAGAATGGGATAGAGCGTAAGTGGGATGGACTGGAAAAGAACGTGGAGGGCTAAGCGGGGAAGAGAGTGGTGGAGTGGAGTGTAGAAGGGTAGGGTGTGTGGAGTAGAAAAGAGCGGGATGGGGCGGGAACGAGAAAGAGCGTGGCGTGGTCGGTACGAGGAAGAGCGAGGTGGCGTTGAATGGGAAAGAGCGTGGAGAGATGGAGTGGGAAATAACTTGGTGGGATGGACTACGAAAGAGCGTGGTGGGGTGAGTGGAGAAGAAGCGAGGCGAGGTCAAGTAGAGAAGGCTGTATCGAGTGGGATGAAGAAGAGTGTGATGGGGTGGAATTGAGAAGAACGCGGCAGGGTGGAATGTGAAAGGGCGTGGGGGGGGGTGAAGTGGGAAAGGGAGGCGTGAAGGCATGGAGTGAAAAGCAGCATGGTAGGATGGAGAAGGAAGGAACATGGTGGGCCGGAATGAGAAACTCCGCGGCTGGGTGAGTGGAGAAGAACGTGGCGGTGTGAAGTGGAGACGAGCGTGGTGGGACGGGCGGGTTGCAGCGGAGCGGGCTGAGTCCGAGCGCAGCGGGGAAGCGACCGGCGCGTTACGTGCCGCTAAACCAATCGCGGCGGCGCGGGCGGCGGTGGGCGGGCGCGGGCGCGCGGGCGAGCGGCCGTGATTTGGTGCGCGCGCTCTCGCTCGCTCGCTCGCCCGCTCGCCGCCCGCGCCGGGGGACGGATGAAAAATGGAGATGTAATCATCATCATCATTGGCGCGGCGGATCCCCCAGGAGCCACATCGCGCGCGCCGCCCCGCCCCGCCCCGCCCCGCCCCGCCCCGCCCCGCCCCGCCCCGCCCCGCCCCGGCCCGAGCGCGCTGAATGTTTCATAAGACGCGCGAGGCCGCGCGCCGCCCGCCCCCCCCCCTCGCCACCGTTGCGCCCCTTTCCGCACAGTGCGTCCGAACGAGCTCAGAAGTCTTTTCGTGGAAGGAAACTGAGTTAATGGTTCAAAGCAGTGGTGTCAAGGTCTTCTACTGGTGGCAGTGGCACGCGTCGTGGCACCGTAGCATGCCACGAGCTTCTCTGCGCAACTAGCGTCGGGAAAGGAAACTTTTTAGTACCCTGCCGCTTTACAGTAGGGATTGCGTTGTCTCTGGTGGCGGGGGTAATGAACTGCGTGGAGGAGCGATTTCGTCGTGGAACACGTGCCACGGACTCCCGCTCATAGTATGGACCTTGACAACACTGTCGTTTTATCTTTCGATAAGAAACGCAGTATTCTAGGTTACTTATTCATTTTGAAGAATTAGATTATTAAAATATAATGCCACTAATCCCTCAAAATGAATAAGTAAACTGAAATACTGCATTTTTTAATTGAAGGATATAAATCGGCAAATACTCAATAATCCACAGCTTAATTATCACCCTCTTCGGGAATTGAGTGTCGATCTTACGCTAAGCTGTCAAAATTAGAGCGATGCTTTGAACCCATTAGAACGTGAAATGCGAAACACAAAATAAATAAACCAAATCGGCGTTAAATGAATACCTGATTTGTCGCTACCTTTTTTCAATGTTGGTAATTACATTCTACGTACCATGTCATGCTAATAAGCAAGTCCCTTTCTCGGTATTTTTCGCCCATGAGTGGTGGTGGTGGATTTAATGACTTATCGATGATAAAATGTCGAAATTAGTTATATTATGCAACTATTGTGCCCTCGGTGGCCCGTTGGTTAATGTGTTCGCTTTCCACGGCGCAACCCCGGGTTCGATTCCCGGTCGGGGCAATAATTAACTGAGCGCTTTCCTTGCAATGTCCCAGAATTTGTTGCTGTGTGACAATGAGAAAGCTAACTTCTCAGTTTGAGAAGACTATAAATATACAGCGTGGGAATGGCTATGTGCTAACCACACGTGTGCCTTAACCCATGGCCGCGAGGCCGCAACGCCGCTGATAGACCTAAGCTCGTAAAGAGCTGTTGTGCCAAAATACATACATACATGTAACTATTGTTTCTAATGTTTCGTTTCCGAATTAATTGTTCCTTTGTCATGATTGTCAAATGACTGCAGTCCAACCTTGCGCTCTTTTATGGCGAATATTTAACTACCTAATGAGTCTCCATCACCAGACTGGCTGCTCAGATCAGTAGTCTATGTGTTCTTCAATGAATACTTGGCAAATGACAGAGAAGTATCTTAACAAATGGGCCATATTTCTTTCCTTAACCTTCTCACCTCCTCTCCCTTTCCCATACACACACACATACATGCACTACACAATTACACATGCCAGGAGCTTAGAGATCGTCTGGAAGGGCATCCAAGAGGAGGAGATATAAGGAGGGGGAACCCCTTACTCCATCGTGTAGGTTGGCGCCGGATCACACTTTCCAGCCGGAGAGAAAAATCGCCACAACCCTCGACGTTACAAGCACTACAGTTACTGGATTAATAACCATAGCAGTTGGCGCTTCCGGAAGAACAAAATAATCAATCAATAAATCCCTCCGTCTTGAATGTGCGCCGTGCTTTCGGCGCGAGAGGTTGGCCTAACTGGGCCAGTGCGCCGCTGGCCGCGCCCTGGGAGCGGCGGCAGCTGCGGAGGCTCTGGGCGCCGACTCCGGCGCCGTTGCCGTCGGTTGCCACCGGCCGCGCTGCCGCCGTAGCCATCGCGGTTATTAATGCCTCCGCCCCCGCCACAACACCGCTCCATCAAGCTTTGGGTTGAGAATTATTTGACTCTCGTAATCGGTGCGGCTTTAACCATCTCCACTGCTGGCAATGCTACCTACAACTGCCATCACTTTGTTTACTCAGGGGATCAAGCGGAGTCCCAAATTAAACAATTACAATAATCATTTGTCTCCTTATAATTATTATAACTCTACTTATTTATGTTATTGACATCATCGTTTCCCGCCCAATGTTTACACCAGCAGAAATTTCTTATTTTTTCTACATTGTGTCAGATTCCATCCTCTCCCATCCTTCGCAGGGCATGTAATCTGCATCAACGTCTTCTCCATGTCGTCTTGATAAGACATTAGAAATTCATTGTAATATTTCCGTACAGCCTCTGAATGGCTCATGGCTAGCGAGTTCCCTTGAGCACGAACCCGAGTCTGATTCCTGTTGAAGGTAGTACAAGATAATTGTACTTTCACAAAAGTGTGGCAGTCGCTGAGACTCGAGCAATAGGAATGATAGTGCGGGTGTGAGTGATACTGAGTAATGGCATTCATGCCGTGATAGGTTGGTCGGTAATTGGCAGTTTCTGGCCTCGTGCGGACAACAGTGGCAAATACTTCACTTCCTCGGAATTGCCTTACATTTTCCAATCCCTCAGACCCCAACAACCTTCGAATTGAGAAAATTAGAGATATTTATTTACATATGTCGAACTAGCATTACTACTATCACTATTTAACCCTTTGTTATGATAAATCAAATAAGAATTTCATCTCATTGTGATCTTCAAATAATAAAGACCTACATCCTTTCCACTTTTTAGTTTATTGTATTACTCGTAACTTGACTATTTATCGCTAATATTGTACCTATTATATTTCATTGCCGTCCTCTTGTCCACATTTCGCAGAGCAACATTCCCCGGTCCTGACAACTCCCTCCATCCCCCGCCTTCCTTCACCGTTTACTAATGGCATTCCAGCCCTGACGTTCCCTTCATCCATCAACTCCTTCGCTTCCGCATGTGGTATATTCCCGTCGTTTGCAGGAACCGTTTTAATTATCTCACAGACGGCTACCCTTACTCACTCGACAACGCCTTTACTAACACTTTTCACCACCGCCTCAAAATTATTCACTTGAAAACTCGCATTGTGGACATGCCAAAATTTAACATCTAAAAATTGTTAATATCCCGTTTAAAAAATGTAATTGAATATAATGAATTAGGTTCAGTAATTTTTCTTGAGAATGATAAAAGGGTTCATAATGTAACAATAATTATAATTATATTTATTTCAATAAAAGTTGGTATTTGTTAATAAATTTACAATATTCTAATATTCTTTTTTAATTTAAAATATTATAGTCTTAATATTAGTTGTGGTTGTATGCATTTAATTGATGATTCCCATTGCTTGATGATATTAATTCAGCCTGAGCTTTTTGTAATTTCTTTTTATTTGCAGAAGCCAAAAAATAAAATAATGAAAGAGAATCTGGGACCGCTACGCGTGTTTAAAATAGACCTTCAAGAATTCAGAAATCGGAAAGACGTATGATGTAAGATTTATTTTACTACGGTAGATAATGGTTTGCACAATTCCTTTCACGACAGTCGCCTTTGTGTTCAGTTAATATTTTCAATATTATTACTAAAAATCTGAAAGAGAAAAATATAAGAAAGGAAATCCGCGACGATGGCGCTTCCCAATGCCGACCACCGGCGCCAGACTAACATATGTAATCACACATGTGATGTAAACTATTTAAGGTCTCGACTCTTATGGAAGGAACACGTCGAGATTTTTGTTTAGTTCTTTTTATGCAAGAACAGAAGATCTCAAACATTTTTCATCTGTGACGCGTAGTTTAACCAGAAAAATCGTTTCACTCAGGGCCGGCGATTGGTTGACTTCCCCTCCATCCCTCACCGAAAATTCATTAAAAATTGTGTATGACGAGAAAAATACAAAACATATTTTTTTCAAATTGTTTTTCAAATTGTTTGTAATGTTTATTATTAAATTGTTTTCACGTTTATTTTATGTAGCAATTCATTTTTGCAATGCAAAAACAGCGCTGCACTTCGCACTTTTTTCAAATAAACTCGTTTAGCAATTTTTATCGGTCATGACGCTAATGCTTTCTATCGGTTCCAACATAGTTGATCGCATACATTTTGAGTCGACGTAATACCGAAAAACTTCGTTCAGTTTGGAAATTGATGTTTATGGAATATTTCTATCACCCCAAATTGTGAGTGGGAATTTTACCCACTCGGAATGTTTCGTGTGGGTACAGCTACTCATCATACGCACATTATCCACCGGACCTGGATACACTTACGTTGCTCTATTCCAGTGTTGTTAAGGTCGATGCCACGAGCGGGAGTCCGTGACACGAGTGCCGCGACGAAATCGCCCCTCCACGCAGTTCATTACCCTTCCACTAGAGACAACGCCATCGCGAGTGTAAAACGGCGGGGATACTAATAGTTTCCATTCCTGACGCTAGTTGCGTGGAGAAACTCGTGGCATGCTACGACGCCACGAGGCGTGCCACTGCCACCAGTAGAAGACCTTGACACCACTGCTCTATTCCAATGCATCATCTTTCCCAACAACAAGAAAATAAATGTCACTTCGAAAAACTTGAACTTCCCTTCATTGCACGTATTATTCATTCACTTTACATTTGCAGACGGCAGAATTAGGAACTAATGTTGTTTCGAAAGTGAAGGCCCACACAGCCCACAATACAGGAATGGTCCCGATGTCAATCGGCATCTGACCAATCAGCTGTCTCCCAAGGCAGCACAAGCGCTACGGACACAGCTGACGAATTATGCCTTTCTGATAGTGAGCTGGAGTCGCGCCCTTTAATGATTAATGTAATATACAATAAAATAGATCACACCACACGCTATTCACAAGATTCACGTAAAATATTTTTATTTCTTCTTTGCACTTATTTACTGCTTAATGGTTGTGTTCTTGCACCGCCGGGGTTCTGTGTGCTGCTCACCGCCATCTATATCATATTAAACGGTCAGTATCTACTGCGGACGCACGTTTCTCATTCGGTCGGCGGTGACCTCAGGTAAACAGATCGCAGCGCTCCGTCTGCAAACGTAAAGTGAAGGAGTAATACAAGTACAACCTCGCCGAACGCGCCTTTCTCGCGTGCCATGTCACCGCCGTCGCTCGCCTCTGTCGTTCCCGTTGGCACACGCGCTGTCCGCAGCCGGCGGAGAAGACTTGCGCCGATCGCTGCTCCATTATTTAAATATAATCCTGCAGAGGGCGCGGCGCTCATTTGCGCCGCGTCGCCGCGTGCCATGTTTACAGATGAGCCGCGGCGCGCGCGCTCCCACGGCGACGCCAGCGCCGCGGCGCGGCGGCCGGCGCTCTCCTCTCTTGGATTTCGCTGCTCCTTCTTCTAAAAGGCTCGCCCTCGCCTCAAATGCGGCGGGCGAATAACGCGTGGAAATGGCGCATTCGTGCGTTAAGTTGATTGTGCAGGTTATTTATGTAAACAGTAGCATGGAGCGTGCGAATTATTTATAAAGTAATACAGCCTGCGCATGCTTAAATGTTCCTCATGAATACGCCGATTTTGACAGCATGCTTCAAGTGCTTCTGGCATACTTCCCCGCTGAAGTAGGTATCTGTAAGTTTATGAAAACCGTTGGGTGTCGTACTAATCGAATGATTGTAGATGGGATGATGGTTCAGAAGGGATCCATGGAGATCCATGCCAATCACATCTACAACTACATTGTTGAAATGACGCGTTAATTACGTGGGAATTGAACTCACGACCTTCGGCTGCTCGTACTCGAACGTTGCTCCAAGATACTGCGCCACCAAGGCCGACATGTAGTTAACCATATTAGATCTATTAAGTAATAAATTGATTGCTTTTCGATTCTTAATGGGCATACATTGTAAATACAAATCGTAGACATTCCAGAGACACTGGAGGATCCAGGGGAGGCCATGGATCCCTCCCCCCGCCCCCAAGAAAAAGGCCTAGAGTTTTCGCTTACCTTCCTTTACTTGGCAAAATTGATTTAAATATTTATGTTCAATTATGTAATTATTTAAACAATAATATTGTCTAGTATCATATCTACAGTACATAAGTAATATACAATAAAATAAGAAATATGTTTTTCCGATAATTTATTACAAAATTAGCTTTAACTATCGTTAATCTGATTAATAATGTAGCGTTTCATGCAAATACCGGAAAGAGTGTCGTATTTTACAGCGATTAACCAATGTTCTCGTGGATGCATTAAAAATGCACTAATTTTTACTTAAGACTCCAGCGACCTTTCTAATAAACGTTGCTAAATTTTAGGCCAAGCCAATAATTGCTACCATTAAACATGAAATACTGAAGGAGAAAATAAGTGATGTACTATGGTTTCCATAAAAACAGTTTTTCGACGAGACTTCTTGTTTGAGCGCAGAATTTAGAAGAAAGCGTAAGATAATCGGTTGGCACGAACGCAATGCGAACTTCCCTGCGATAATTCCTTAAGATCAGGCGGTACATAATAAATTCATACGCCAAAGATGTTACATGAAGCAAGGTATTGACTCAGCGTTAAAGAAGAAATAGTTCTACCGCGGTTTATCTGCCGCAACTACAGGTATATATCAATTAAGCCCTGTTGTAGATGAAGATTTGGATCGACGCAAGTCGTAAATACGCCCTGGCCAGGAGAGTACAATGCTTTAGAGATCTCGGCTAAATTTACATCTAGCATTCACTATTTCCAAAATTTCCTGATATGTTGCTTTTACAATGTATGTGTCAATTGACAAAATGCAATTAGCATTATAAGACATTTAAGATAAGAAAAAAAATCATTGAATTTCACAGCCCAATTTTTGGAACAACGGGCACACATGCGTTATAAGAACAGCCATGCTAATGGGCGATGCGCACATATTTGTTTAGTCTAAATTTCTTGCATCGTGGCAACGCAATCATGTTGTCGATTCTACCTAATGAAACTCGATTAAAGGGAACATACATTTGTCGCATGAGTCAGATTTTAATTCGATATACATTGTCTCAAATGGGACTATTTGCTCCCTAAACAAAAAACGGTGTGTTCAGCAAGTTTTTTTTCAGTAAGAGTGGACTTCATTTTCCTGTTACTTCAATGACCGCTTACTTCAATGGCCACTTACGTAAACTAGTTCACGCTAATTCAATAATCTGTTAACGCTAGTTCAATAATCTGTTCTTTCAATAACCGTTTACTTCTATAACCTGTTACTTCAATAATCTGTTATTTCAATAAACGATTATTTCAATAACCTGTTACTTCAATAATTTGTTTCTTGAACACTCGGTTCTTTCGATAACGTTTTATTCAATAACTGGTTATTTCAATCACCTGTTCTTTCATAACAGTTCAATAACAGGTTACTTTAATTTCATTACTTCGATAACCTGCTATTTCAATAACCGAATGTTTTTCGTTGTAACCTCCAGGCAACCCGCTGGTATTACAACGTAAATCCGGCCTTTTCTGTAATAACCGCCATTCTCATCCCGTGTTCCTCGCCGCGTGGCGGTGCCCGGGGCGGTGCTCTGGGCAAAGGCGCGCGCGGCGGGGGCGACGCGAGGGGGGCGCGGCGCGATTTGTCGCGGCGCGCGTGAAATACGCGCGCGAGCGGTCGGTCGGCGCGCGCGGAGCGCGGCGCGTAATTGAACTGCCAGCGTGAGAAACGCCGCCGAGGAGGTGGACGCGTTTTAGCGCCCTATTTTCACACGAGACGAGGCACACGAGTGAGCGCTTGGGCCGAGCGCCGTGCCAGCAGCGGCGGAGCGTCGTGGCAGTGGAAGCCCAATCTGCATTCGCTCTCCCGAATGTTTTGAACCTAAGGAGCAAACCGAAACCGAACCGTATAAGTTAACTGTCGTTTCAGCAGTGACACCGAATCCCTTACTTTTCACTAAATACCTTTGTGAATAAGTTAAGTCATATTTTTGCTGGAAATCATATTACACTACACTACTTGGTTCTCCTATTCATTCTGTTATTTCTGAATAATCAGATAAGATACCTTCTGTTTGTAGAGTAATTATTACGTGTATATTCATGATAAATACATATATTTAATAAATTGTTGTTAGGATTGTTGTTAATATTAAGTGTTGTTAGAATTAAAGAAATATTGGAAAGGCTTTTCTACTTACGAATGGAAACATTTCTCAGGAAAAACAGAGCGTTTTCAGACTCACAACACGGTTTTAGAAAATCAAAATGTACGGAAACTGCCATTTTTTCTTTTCTCAAAGATGTTGCTTCATCAATAGACCAAAATGAAATACCCATTGGAATATTCTTAGATCTCTCGAAAGCTTTTGACGTTATTGACCATAAGATCTTGCTCTCAAAATTACCTTCGTATGGAATTCGTGGTATTGCCCTAGATTGGATAACTTCTTACCTTAAACATCGGACTCAAAAAGTAGAAATACCATACTGGCAGGAAAGGACATTACATACTTATATTTCCAATTCTTTGCCAATTGTGCATGGGGTCCCGCAAGGTTCGATCTTAGGTCCTATTCTCTTTCTGTTATATGTAAACGATATGCCCTCGTCTATTAAAAATGGAAGAACGGTTCTGTTTGCTGATGACACGAATGTTCTTTGCAAAAAAGAAGCAGTAAATAGTACAATTTCAGAAGTTTCAAATTGGTTTAATAATAACAAATTAATTGTTAACGAAAGAAAAACTGTTTCAATGCATTTTTGCATCTCAAATCGGAAATCGCATGTTCCATTGAAAATGAACAATATGCAATTAGCTGATGTTGAGGCAACAAAATTTTTAGGTCTTTCAATTCAATCAAACCTCAAATGGAATGTACATATAACAGAATTAAACACTAAATTAAGTTCATTATGCTATGCATTCAGAATTCTTTCAAATTCTGTCAGCCTTCATGCAGCTCGTTGCGTTTATTTTGCAAATGTGCATTCCCGCCTGAGATATGGCATAATATTCTGGGGAAGCTCATCCTGTAGTATTCAGACCTTCAGATTGCAAAAGAAAATTATTCGAATAATGAAAAAATGCCTTCCACGTGATTCCTGCAAGCCTCTTTCATTGAGCTGGGAATCCTACCATTGCCTTGTCTATTTATTTACGAATCTGTAATATTTGTCAAAAATGACCTACTTAACGGAGGGAACATATTTTCATGCAATATTGATATTTATAATTACAACACACGCCGTAGAAATCACGTGCATCAAGTGTCAGTATCAACAGCTCAGTACAAGAAATCAACATACAATACATGTACGTTACTTTACAACGCATTGCCAGATGACATAAAACAATTAAAGTCGGTATACAAATTTAAGTTAAAAGTAAAATCTTTCTGCTGCAAAACTGTTTCTATACAATTAGAGACTATACTGATCGTGAAAAAGAAAAATAATGTTTAATGTAACAAAACAAAGATGTATAATGAATTAGTTTATGTTTGCATTGTATACATTTAAAAAAATATTTAATACGGCTGTAACAAGTAATGTACTTCAGCTTCCGGGTCAATGACCCCCATCTCGATCAGGTTTTTGTCCAGTTTCCCTGATCCATAGAGCAAATGCTGAGATGGCCCCTTGTTTTGCTTCTGGACGTAAATGTAGCTTCACTGTGCGCACGTTTTGTTGAGCACTCCTTTTGCTTGTAGTTCATTTACAGTTGAAATTGATTTTCTATAACTCGGGAAAAAACATTTTTCAAATATCTTTAT
Source organism: Acheta domesticus (assembly GCA_031308135.1). Lineage (NCBI taxonomy): Eukaryota > Metazoa > Arthropoda > Insecta > Orthoptera > Gryllidae > Acheta > Acheta domesticus. The sequence continues at coordinate 6,912,635 of JAHLJT010009419.1, read as the reverse complement.
TTTTCTAAAATAATTATTTTCTAAATTAATTTTTTCGTTTTCGTTTTTTTTTTTTTTTTTTTTAATAAAATTCTGGCCCTCAAGAAATGTGCGCAGATAAATTTCTTTCCCCACACGTCATATACAGTTTTTACTGTTTTTTGACTAAATAAATAAATAAATAAATAAAGATTGTTAGGGATAAGTCAAATTGTCTCACATACACTATATTTTTTTGAGATAGTGTGATTTGAGACGATTGATTATCATCAAGTTAATTGAGCTGTATAATTTATTTACACCTTACTCAGAGGAGTATGTACTGCATTGTTGCAGCCTGAATCGAAAGTTTTGTTTTGTTTTTATACATTTCTTTATAATTTTGTGCCACGTTTTATACTGGCTCACATTTCTAGAAGCAAAAGTTTTATTTCCACTGTGTTCCCTCCCCGTCACTGATTTAATTGTATTACAATGCCCATCGTGACTTAAAAATAAAAATAAATAATTAAAATTTCTTCCAAAATCCGATTCAGACGAAGCGGGCGTTGCAATGACAGCGGCTGAAACACATGTCAAAGATGGACCGGATCAGGACATAATTAATTTCAACATAATCAGTTTTTAATAAAATATAGCTTGGAACCGTTTCAAAACTAAGCAGCAAGCGAAATATTTTGTTTTTCAAAAATCAAAATCAAAGCCCAAACCGAATTCTAAATGTTTTATTAATCAAAATCGAGATAAGAACGTTCTTTCAACGGGGTGATACCTTGATTAAAACTCTTATTAAAACATATTGAGCCAAACTAAAGTATATGTAGTTGGAAGTCCGCATCTCACGTTTCATAAACAGGGTGTCCTAGCTACACAAAGCTGTCGAACTAAAAATAGAAACCGTGAATTTGTCATATCTGTTTAAATTGCAACAGACTTTACTACAAGAACGTAATGGTATTCAAAAACGGTATTTTATCAGAAAAAATAATATTGGGATAGGTTATCACAAAGACAAATAAATGCTGCTAGTGAAAAAATAATATTGAGTGCAAACATGAACGGTTGCAACAATGGTTGGAAAATGAACACAAAGCGCGAGCTTTAATTAAAAATATTAAAAGAAAATGTCAATACAAGTGATGGTGGGGGCGGAAAGAAAAGAAGGTTAATGATTACATTTTGGAAAGGACACGTGAGTAAATCTGTGGGTAAAGAAATAATCGATGAAAAATTACAAATAGGAACCAAATAGAGCCGCCAAAAACGCCCTCAGTTCCGTTCGTTCTCGGCGGCGATACCAGGCGCGCCGATACTACTGTGTCCGAGAATGCCAGTTCCGGAACTACCATTATCGAGAACGAACGATACCGAAACTTGACCTTTTATCGGTGTTCGCCGACCGCGTCGAATAAATGCTGGAGGCGTCACCAGAGCTCTCGCCACCGTTTAGTATAGCTCAAACTCGAGGCAGTCTGGCGGTATGTCTTGTTGAATAAGGCAAAATATTTTTGCGATTTGCGAGATTTGTGCGTTGACCAATGCACAAGCAATCTAGGGTCACATGTAATTTTTGTAGATAGCTTTGGGCTTTTGACATGCTTATAATAAAAATAATTTAAACATAACAATTATGACGAATATTTATTTCGCCTTTTGACGTAAATATATTTTAAGGCATATTTAACTTTCCAAGCTTTTTTTCTTGAAATGTATTTCTATTTTCTTCTAGTTTGGTTAAAATTGTACGTTTAAATCATTTCCACGTTTACCAATTCCAGCCGATTGGCACCCAACCTCTATTGTTTATCTAGATCTAGACCGAGGATGTCATTTGTTTTTGAATTTGACATTCTGTATCTTTAGATTCCACAAGCTCGCTTTCCTCTTAATTCTTTACACAAAGAAAAGAAGTCACCTATGAGTCATGTGGGGGAGCGCTGGCCTCAGATTCGCATTGCAAACATCACTGACGTCTCAGGGGGCAAGTCGATTACCCAAACTTCCGACGTTGATTTCTCAGCGTCCTACATGTTCTTCCAGGAAGGTAAAGGAAATGGAAGGAAGGTTCTGTTAATTGAAAGAATTGTGCGTTAGATCTCTTTCGTATGCCAGTGATAGAATTAAAGTCAATTAAAACATTTATTTCTATCATTTCTAGGCTTATAATAAATTAAAGCGTTTTTCTATGGCGCAAAAATTTTATAAATTTATTAACTTTCCCTCATTTTATGTGGTGTATAAATGTAGTATATTAAAATTAATTATGTATTTCGAATTTCTGAAAACTCTACCCGTGTGTGGCGGTAGGGCAAGGAGTTGAATAGGTTGATTTGCAGTGTGCACCTTTGTTTGGCCGCCAATTGTTTCACCCAATTCAGAGGCCATGGCGACTTACATCAACTGTTACACAATAAATTGTGCCCAGTGACGAAAGGACATTTTCGCGCAGGGAAGAACAATGTCCATTTCAATTTTGATTCGCATATGCGTTTTTATTATGTAATGATGAAATTGGTATAAAATGCTATTTGTTTTAATAAATATGCCTTAAATTCGAATGTGTAAGAAACGTAAATGACATAACAATAGGTATAAAATGAATTATTTTTCCCTTAACAAATAGTTTTGTGCTTTCATAGATAATACTGGAATGTAAACTTTTATCATTACTTTCTTAGGATACTTGAAAATAAACTGCAGGTTCATTTACGTTATTAGAGATTCCAATTAATGACCTTTATTTCAATATTGTGTAATAATTCACAATGCAAAAACAATTGATGAAAATTATTTTAGTTTTTGTTTTTATTCTGTTTTATTAATATTGCTCAAAAGTTGATTTTAAATTGCTTTTTGCACATTTTTTGCTTTTAATTATTTCAAAAATTGTATTATTTTCTCTCTGAAGTTATTTGCAATTAATCGAGTGATTGCTACTTTTCAACCAATTAGTAGATAAATTGAAATTGTATTTTATTGCGATTATAATTAATCAATGACAATTAAATAAAAAAATTCTGCCAACACAATACGTGACAACCTTAAATCCCGCAGTTGCATCGAGCTGCCGAGCCGCCGAACCTGCGCCGAGCGCCCGGCGGCGGCCGCTTCTGCCGAGACTGCGGATACCGGCCGATACTGACGAGTACAGCCGAGAATGGAGCGGTTCCGATAGTTTCGATTCTCGAGTGAGACCTACGTGTAGTTTTCAAGAGGCAGATAAGGAGCGCGCGCTTCCTTCGAGGCTCCGAGACTGAGAAAGCAAAGCCGGCGAGAACGATCGATAATAGAATGAGTTTTGCCCGGCTCTATCTAAAAGGTTCCAATGAAACTCCTAGGGAACAGCATTTTAATATTCTGTCACTTTCTCGCACACTACTTACATAGTATGCAGAAAGCATTGCAATGCTGAAGCAAAAGACCGCCAATTTTTTTGAAAAACAATACGAAATTATGCAAAAGTTTAAAAGAATTTTTTTCAGAAGAGAATTTTAAAACTGCATTGCTTTATTTTTTTCTCTCCGTAACATTATTTCTATTTAAAATTTAACTTAATTGGATATTGAAAATTAATGCTACAATTACGGTCGATAAAACTAAATATATTATTTTATTTATTATTTATTTGTATAGTTTTTTATATTTCATTTATATAGTATTTTATTTACCAGAGTGCTTTGTTTCTCTTCAAAACATTTTACCCTTGTTAAATATTGATCAAGTCATGTCAAATAGAAAATAAATCAGAATGCTAATTATGCTTCCCGTTAATTCGACCGAATTTGTCCAAATGTTCAATTTACGCCATTAGCGTCACTAAATAATTTTAATGGATTGCAAAGAATGATTTAGTGCGAAAGTTCTCATCACCTAGGTACCGGGAATCACTTCACGGATTGTTCGCTAATTGTGATGGCCGAAGGGATTGGTAGCTATGTCCGCTACTAAGTTCAATTCCTCCATTTGCTATTTCTACTGCATTATTCATCATTCGTCAACTTGCAAATGAGTCATCAGTTCATTAGCCGCAGTCATCTAGAAGATATTCCTATGCATTCGTGATATAATGCATACACATCATTGTATTTGAAAAGAAAAAAATAATCTAAAATACCGGTGTAAATGACAAGGAAGAGGTTTTCAAAACTGAAAAAATTAACTCACAACAGAACTATTACACTGAACTAGAATTTAGAGAAGGAAATAAGTAAATATTTTGATAGATTTTTTTGAGCAGAGATCATTAGGAATAGGTAGTTATGTAAATGTAAAAATATTTAAGTGGTTAGGCGGAAGAGCAGGTCTTATAACCTAAGTCTCACGAAAATTGAACATTATTATTAGGAAATCTGGTGGAAGTTTATTGCATTTAAAAACTAAAATTAGTAACCATATTTTGTATAACATGAAAACTTTAAAATATTAATATAAAGATATATTTAAGGCACTTAAAGCAAAAGTTAAGAATATTTTAAAATCTTTTAATTGAGGATAGTAGATTCTTAAAGAAGATTTTAAAGGATGCCATTCATTTATTCTAGGCATCAGAAATATTATCTATGGGCGTTTCAAGTTATTACCTTCTTCATAGAGAACTCTATCTTGCATGCTGTTTGCGAAGCACATGCGAGATTAACAATATCTAAAAAAAAAATTAAAAACTCAAAAGCGAAACGAATACAAAACTGATGTTATTCGCTTCACAGAAAGGTTATTTTTCAAACACACTACTTCCGTTCTGTTTTGTTTTTTAAGCAATTTCACATTTCTAGTTACCAAATTACTCCATATTGCAATACGTTAATTAAGAAACATATTTTATTTAAGTGATTAATAGCATGTGGTTTAACTTAGCTTTGTAACTTGATCAAACATTGTTCATCAGAAACCTACAATTAGAGCGGATTTTATGGGAAAATTTTAATTGGAATTTTCTTACTGTCTTGTTGTAAACATCTAACATAAGCAAAGCATGACCGTAAGAATGATAAAGTAACTTGATCATTACCGCAAAATAGAAAAATAATTCATAGTATATATCTTAAATATAAATTATTTTAAAGAAGTATTTCGCAGATGAACGTATACTCGTAGTTGTTTAAAGCAGCTTCCAAATGGGTATCAAATGATCACCATCATAACTGACATGCTTGCGCTCCTTACTTTAGATAAATATAATATATCTCTTTCTGCCAATAATGTCATAGATATCTGAATTTTCTGTCTTCTGAAATTACTAAAACATATTTTTTTAAATTCTGGGCATTAAAATTGTATAAGGGTACGAACCTTCGAGCATTCCCTCAGAAACTCAGTACTGATGATGATGATGATGATAATGATAATGATGACGATGAATCAACCTCGGACGCTGCCTAGTCGGGGCGCCCTCTTCGTGTCCGTGGAAGTAGCTCCTTTCGGGAGATAAAGAGGGCGAGCGCTGGCCGGAGTCTTGGGGGACGCCTGTGAATCGAACGCGCCGGCGAAAGCAGGGGCCGGCGAACCACTCTCTCCCTCTTTCCCTATCCCTCTCTCTCTCTGCCTGTCTCCCTCTTTCTCCCTCGCTTCCCTGCCAACTCGCGGGCGCTGGCTGGCTACGAGTGGCGCCGGGGGGCGGGGCCGGGCCCGGGGGCGGGAAAGGCCGTTTCGTCCGGCGCACCACTTTGATGGAGTCTCGGCGCCGCCGTATCAACTAATGGTGCACGTGTTACCCTTTGCAGGCGCTTCTGCGGCGCGGCGGCGGGGGCGGCGGCGGGGACGGGGCGGGGCCCGGGGGGCGTGAGGGCGGAGGGGGTGGGCGGGGGGCGGCGGGGGCCACACCCGACGAGAACGGCGCGGCGGCGGCAGCGGCGCCGCGCGCTCTACGCTGCGAATCTGTCTGCAGCCCCATCACGACGCGGCACATCAGCATTAGAAGTACGTTGAGCCGCGGAATAACATTTTAAAATATAATAAGGCTATTATTTCGACGCTCCGAAACTCGCTGCCATCATTTAATAAACACCATCAAGTGTGAAGCGCGGGCAGAGGGCCCGCCTGCTAACCTACGAAATATATTAATATTTCAAAACTCAATTTGGATCTTATAGGAGGGGCTGCAGTTTCATGGTCCCGCGCGCGCTACGGCCATTTGAAATATTTCATACGGCGCGTGATACACTTACATGAGTGTTGTTTATACCTTTATGGTTCATTGTTTGCAAAATTGAGTGGAATTACAAAATCACGAGTGCACGCGTATAGGTGGGCGTGGGGAGGGGGGGTGAGGGTAAAAATTGAACGAATAATGAGAGAGGAGAATTAAATAATTTGCTCGACTAACGGGATGTAATTTGCAATAAAGTTGCGCGCGTGGGCCGCAGGGGGGGGGAGGGCGCTGGCGGCGCGAGGAGCCCTCATCGGCGCTCGCCCTCCAAATTAACATCCACTCGACTGCGCGTTGTTTTGCGCGCGTTACATATTAATGGCACTCGACCTGGAGCGCCGCCATTCAATAAATAAGCCGGGATAAATATTGGAGCGGCGGCGCGCGGGGACGCGGGCCCTGCGCGGCAGCGCTGCGCAGCGAGCCGGCGACGCGCGGCCGCCGCTGTCTTGGCGCTGATGACGAGATCATTGCGATGATGTTGGGATGGGGTTTGGAACCTGGCCTAGATAGCGCTGTTGTTTAGGATGGAGAATCAGATGTGTTATGGTGGGGGCCGGCTCACTGCCCACCGCTGCCACACACTGTCTTGGTGCTGATGACGAGATCATGGCGATGATGTTGGGATGGGGTTTGGAAACTGGCCTAGATAGCGCTGTTGTTTAGGATGGACAATCAGATGTGTTATGGTGGGGGTCGGCTCACTGCCCACCGCTGCCACACACTGTCTTGGTGCTGATGACGAGATCATGGCGATGATGTTGTGAAGGGGTTTGGAAACTGACCTAGATAGCGCTGTTGTTTAGGATGGAGAATCAGATGTGTTATGGTGGGGGCCGGCTCACTGCCCACCGCTGCCACACACTGTCTTGGTAATGATGACGAGATCATTGCGATGATGTTGTGAAGGGGTTTGGAAACTGACCTAGATAGCGCTGTTGTTTAGGATGGACAATCAGATGTGTTATGGTGGGGGTCGGCTCACTGCCCACCGCTGCCACACACTGTCTTGGTAATGATGACGAGATCATTGCGATGATGTTGTGAAGGGGTTTGGAAACTGACCTAGATAGCGCTGTTGTTTAGGATGGAGAATCAGATGTGTTATGGTGGGGGCCGGCTCACTGCCCACCGCTGCCACACACTGTCTTGGTAATGATGACGAGATCATTACGATGATGATGTGATGGGGTTTGGAAACTGGCCTAGATAGCGCTGTTGTTTAGGATGGACAATCAGATGTGTTATGGTGGGGGCCGGCTCACTGCCCACCGCTGCCACACACTGTCTTGGTAATGATGACGAGATCATTGCGATGATGTTGTGAAGGGGTTTGGAAACTGACCTAGATAGCGCTGTTGTTTAGGATGGAGAATCAGATGTGTTATGGTGGGGGCCGGCTCACTGCCCACCGCTGCCACACACTGTCTTGGTAATGATGACGAGATCATTGCGATGATGTTGTGAAGGGGTTTGGAAACTGACCTAGATAGCGCTGTTGTTTAGGATGGAGAATCAGATGTGTTATTGTGGGGGTCGGCTCACTGCCCACCGCTGCCACACACTGTCTTGGTGCTGATGACGAGATCATGGCGATGATGTTGTGAAGGGGTTTGGAAACTGACCTAGATAGCGCTGTTGTTTAGGATGGACAATCAGATGTGTTATGGTGGGGGCCGGCTCACTGCCCACCGCTGCCACACACTGTCTTGGTAATGATGACGAGATCATTGCGATGATGTTGTGAAGGGGTTTGGAAACTGACCTAGATAGCGCTGTTGTTTAGGATGGAGAATCAGATGTGTTATGGTGGGGGTCGGCTCACTGCCCACCGCTGCCACACACTGTCTTGGTAATGATGACGAGATCATTGCGATGATGTTGTGAAGGGGTTTGGAAACTGACCTAGATAGCGCTGTTGTTTAGGATGGAGAATCAGATGTGTTATGGTGGGGGCCGGCTCACTGCCCACCGCTGCCACACACTGTCTTGGTAATGATGACGAGATCATTACGATGATGATGTGATGGGGTTTGGAAACTGGCCTAGATAGCGCTGTTGTTTAGGATGGACAATCAGATGTGTTATGGTGGGGGCCGGCTCACTGCCCACCGCTGCCACACACTGTCTTGGTAATGATGACGAGATCATTGCGATGATGTTGTGAAGGGGTTTGGAAACTGACCTAGATAGCGCTGTTGTTTAGGATGGAGAATCAGATGTGTTATGGTGGGGGCCGGCTCACTGCCCACCGCTGCCACACACTGTCTTGGTAATGATGACGAGATCATTGCGATGATGTTGTGAAGGGGTTTGGAAACTGACCTAGATAGCGCTGTTGTTTAGGATGGAGAATCAGATGTGTTATGGTGGGGGTCGGCTCACTGCCCACCGCTGCCACACACTGTCTTGGTGCTGATGACGAGATCATGGCGATGATGTTGTGAAGGGGTTTGGAAACTGACCTAGATAGCGCTGTTGTTTAGGATGGACAATCAGATGTGTTATGGTGGGGGCCGGCTCACTGCCCACCGCTGCCACACACTGTCTTGGTAATGATGACGAGATCATTGCGATGATGTTGTGAAGGGGTTTGGAAACTGACCTAGATAGCGCTGTTGTTTAGGATGGAGAATCAGATGTGTTATGGTGGGGGCCGGCTCACTGCCCACCGCTGCCACACACTGTCTTGGTAATGATGACGAGATCATTGCGATGATGTTGTGAAGGGGTTTGGAAACTGGCCTAGATAGCGCTGTTGTTTAGGATGGACAATCAGATGTGTTATGGTGGTGGTCGGCTCACTGCCCACCGCTGCCACACACTGTCTTGGTGCTGATGACGAGATCATGGCGATGATGTTGTGAAGGGGTTTGGAAACTGACCTAGATAGCGCTGTTGTTTAGGATGGAGAATCAGATGTGTTATGGTGGGGGCCGGCTCACTGCCCACCGCTGCCACACACTGTCTTGGTAATGATGACGAGATCATTGCGATGATGTTGTGAAGGGGTTTGGAAACTGACCTAGATAGCGCTGTTGTTTAGGATGGACAATCAGATGTGTTATGGTGGGGGCCGGCTCACTGCCCACCGCTGCCACACACTGTCTTGGTAATGATGACGAGATCATTGCGATGATGTTGTGAAGGGGTTTGGAAACTGACCTAGATAGCGCTGTTGTTTAGGATGGAGAATCAGATGTGTTATGGTGGGGGCCGGCTCACTGCCCACCGCTGCCACACACTGTCTTGGTAATGATGACGAGATCATTGCGATGATGTTGTGAAGGGGTTTGGAAACTGACCTAGATAGCGCTGTTGTTTAGGATGGAGAATCAGGTGTGTTATGGTGGGGGCCGGCTCACTGCCCACCGCTGCCACACACTGTCTTGGTAATGATGACGAGATCATTACGATGATGATGTGATGGGGTTTGGAAACTGACCTAGATAGCGCTGTTGTTTAGGATGGACAATCAGATGTGTAATGGTAGGGGACGGCTCACTGCTCACCGCTGCCACTCACTGTCTTGGTAATGATGACGAGATCATTACGATGATGTTGTGATGGGGTTTGGAAACTGACCTAGATAGCGCTGTTGTTTAGGATGGAGAATCAGATGTGTAATGGTAGGGGACGGCTCACTGCTCACCGCTGCCACTCACTGTCTTGGTAATGATGACGAGATCATTACGATGATGTTGTGATGGGGTTTGGAAAGTGGGCTAGATAGCGCTGTTGTTTTGGATGGAGAATCAGATGTGTTATGGTGGGGGCCGACTCACTGCCCACCGCTGCCACACACTGTCTTGGTGCTGATGACGAGATCATGGCGATGATGTTGTGATGGGGTTTGTAAAGTGGCGTAGATAATGCAATTGTTTACAATGGGGGATTTGATATGTTGAGGCTTGACTGGACTGCCGAAAATTTCGATTTGGTGTGATGTTACATAATTTATGTATTTTCTGCTAGCTCGAGGAACACCGTACTATTACCCACTACAATTAGATATAAACCGATATAAACAGCGGAACGGGCGCAGGGAGAGGGGCGGGAAGGAATGTAGAGGGGAGGGGAGCAATAGCTGAGTACGCAGTAGCTAGTGAGGAAGCGCCACCATGGGTGAATCGTGTCGTGATCTTGTTAACCAACTGATGAGGTTGTGGAGGGATTTTTAAACTAACGGGAATACTGCGATTTATCGAGTGGAACAATGTATGTGCTGGCGTTAAAATACGCCCGTTATGGGTTGTCGTTGCAAATACGATACCATGACCCGGCATTTACCTTCTATTTTCGTATTCGTCAATTTATTTCACACCTTCGGTTAATCTGGAACAAGTCCCTTCTTTGGATTTTTAAAGTCGAAATGAACGTGGATTTGAAGTTTCGCATCGGGGGGCGAAGAGAGATGAGGAAGGTAGGAAATTTATTGAAACATATTACTCTTAAATGTAACGAATTAAAATTTGGCATTCAATAAAAGTAAAAAGCATTTGTTTTGTGTTTTTGTAAATATTTTCCCTTATTCCATTCCCATGATTCCATGTATTATCAAGAAGTAATGCAAAAAAATATTGTATTTTTCAAGAGTTCCATTGTGTTCTCAAATTCACTACTATCGTGTATTGTAAAATTTAGTTTTTGTATCAAAATTCTTAATCTGTTAATATGATATGTTAAAATATTTTTCTCGCATCCTGAGAAATAACATTGACCTTATCACACAGAAATATAAAACCACATAGTTAAATATTTTAAAATGTAACATTTTTATTTGGACTGAAAATCAATATTCAGCAATTCGTGAAGAAAGCTTTAAGTTTCAGGCTACAGATTTAAAATAATTGCAAACATTACCAGGATTTGACCAAACTAAATTGTTTAAATTTTTACCGCGTTCACATTACACAAATATATTTCATCTTCAATTACATTATTTAACTTCAAACCTAGAACACTTCTCTGAATGTTGCTGTGCTGCTCACTACCACGACTTCTCGATCAGGATGCATTTCTTTCACTTCATCACACCACTCCATTACACCATTCTTCCGAAGGAAACCAGGCTGAATATTTGATCAGTGTCCCTCAGAGACAGACTGAAGAGATGGGGAGTAAGATTCTTCAGACTCTAAGCATTACCGAAAAAATAAAGAGGAGAGAAGTCCACTTCAGATTGCTTCATGACGATAATTAAGTGATTCTCATAAAGTTGGATTCCTACCGTCCATTTCTGAGATGAATGGTTTTAAAGAATTGGTAATGATGATAATGAAGCAATGGTGGAATAAGAGGCAAGGAAATGCGAGAACACTGAGTAAATCTAACGGGAACCTGCTGTGTCTACAAATTCCATGGATTGATTGATTGAAATTACTATGCACGTGAACAGTTATGGTCATTAGTCCCGTTAGTGTAGTAAATGTCTTATCCCTGGAGATAGCGATTTTTCTTCCCAGCTGAACGATGAGATCCGGCGACGACCTACATGTCAGCTTGCTGGATTTTCCGCCTGAACGTATCTCTTCCCACGGGGCATCGCCCCAGCCAGGACACCACACGAGTCGGGAGAACCTCTAAGCTCCCTTCTAGTCTACCGACATGTCAGGCAAAGTAAAGAAATGTAGTGCATGGAAGTGTTCGTGTAAGGGGAGAGAATATGACAAGGAAGAGGACCAAAACTTCAGTTGCAGTGCGTGGCCCGTTTGGTAGGATACTGCTCTGACATTCGCCTGGTATTGATCATAGGAACCACGGTGAACTACCAGAACGCTAGGGTTCTTCTTAAGTGGCTGAATGTGTCTCAGCTATATAGCTTGTGTCTAAAATTCGCCACTGTCGGAACTTGAGCCCTAGGTCTTCCTGGTCAGAGTCGGAGTAGAAACATGTTAATACTGCCTCTGAGCTAACTGAACCGCTAAATACCAAATGAAACCACAGTTTGAATCCTGGTACCCAGATGTGGAAGTGAACTATCTGAACACTGTGGTGTCTCTCCAGTTAGCTGCAATGTTTTTACGTTTTCGAAATACGATTCTGTTAATCTTGACTTATAGCAACTAAGCAGAGAAGCGAAAATCCATTCTTAACTGCAGGAGACCTGGAAGGTTTTTTGTAATACTGTAGTGTTAATATACCTGCATAACGCAATCCAACAGAGGAATGAAAAGGTAATCTTAATGGCCACCTGCCGTTAAGAAGCCAAGTGATCTTCAAACTATTAAACTTCACACTAAACAGATGACGAACAACATAAGTACCATACACTCATAACATAAATAACACCTACAAATGTATTTTCCAACTGTTCAATTAAAATATTCTTATTTTTAACTCATAATACTCATTATAGCAAATCTGAATATTACCAAACGAACAATTATTATTATTGCGAATTTCTAGACTTTATAAGAGGTCGAAAATGCTGTCGTGGACGTGTCTGAATCTCTTGGTATTGATGCAACCTCGTCGGTGATGAATAACTGTTTAGAAATTTTAATTCTTTTCAACACCGATTGTTCAGTATATTTTTCTACTACTGACGAGGACTCCAAACCTCCAAGTTCTTTCAACGAGAGCAGATTACACGGCTGGTATCACACAGACTTGTTATAAACTTGACTAACGTCTAAAAATGACGTCCTTAACTAGTATCGTTATCTAGCAGCATGTTACAGCAAGTGGTTGAATTGCATTGGTGTAAGAGGAGGGGTACATGGGTGTTTTCCCTAACACCTTACGGTGCAAAAGAAATGGTTTCTATACATCACACCACATATACTATTAAACCATCTTATAAATTAACATAAAAAGATAAATAATCCATCAAGTTTCAGAAAATAGAAAAATAAAAACGCGCGCAAAACCGCTTGTGATAGCTACATTGATTTTTCCATATTCCCTACCAGTTAAATCTCTATTTACTTGGTAAGATAACAGAATAATAGTGTTTCTTGTAATTGCAATTAAAAACTTTTTCAAAGAATTATAAATTTAATTTAAATACGTACAAATAGTTTATCATGGCCACAAAACGATAAAGTATATCGTTACCATTTTATTAGGACTCTCAATATTATGTCTCTCAAGCCTCAAAACATTCTACATCATTCCCTAGCAATGCAGCATCAGTAAACTTACGGAAATGTTTAAAAGTTTTTTTTCACTGCGTCGGTGTATGAATTGGTAAAAAGTGTGCATTTGTACAAGATTTACAAAGGGCGCGAAATTGTTGTATAATATTACAACTGATAGTTATCAAACATTTTATTTTGTTCGTAACATCTCAACATTTAGCAACTCAACGTATCTGTCTTACCTATTGAAATCCTATTGAAAATATTGGGGTTTAGTAATGAGAATTTGTGTTAACTACAATAATTATAAATAAATAACTAATTATTTTAGTAAGTAACAAAAACCAAGTGTTTTGCCAACACCATTTTCTTTACATTTACAACAGAAACAAACTCGAACAATATATAATCCTTTCATTTATTATTATTATTATCATCATCATCATCAACAACATCTTTCCTCTACATCACAACTAAATATGTTATGAATTGGTTGAAAATAAAATCTACTCCAGGTTGCAACCAGCTACCTAAGGAGCAGATATAGGGATTGTCGATGCCTCTGCAATACTTTTCGCAAAATATGGACTGTTCCAAATAAAGCAATTCCTTGCCCTTCCAAGTCAGTTGAATGATCTGGAAGTTTACCCAAGTTCTTACACAAATTTTGCAGAAGATATCCTAGAGCTCCGATGATCGTTGGTACGACCTGTGATTTTACGCCTCACATTTGGCTCGAGTTTCGGCTCGATCTCGAGTTTCAAACTCGTGTATTTAAGACGTTTCTCTGCTTTCTTGGATACGTAGTTTTAATCTATTATTATTATTATTATTATTATTATTATTATTATTATTATTATTACTATTATTAGCTCATGTACCCCGCGTTGTCGGAAAGTTTATCACAATGTATTAAACAGGAAGAGGTATTCCATCTCTTCCCTGCCTGTGGAGCCTACTTGTATCTACTCTATTGTATCTTCGCTCCGTCCAACCTCTCTCTGTCTTGCTCCCATCTGAAAATGTCCCGTCTTTCTTACTAAAAAAGTTGACTTCTTAATTGGGAATCCTGCCCCCAAACGTCCATCACTTACAACTAAATTTAATAATCAAATCTAAAATAAAAAAATTAAATACTTGTATTCACATGATGAAGAAACAAGGCAAATGTAATAAGTTTAAAATTTATTTTTATTATGAACTTGCAAAATAACAATATTTTTTGAAATGATAATATCCGCCGGAGATATTTCTCCGAGGTAGTTCATAACACACAAAAACTATTTTTTTCAGGACAGCAACATAATATGCTGCAAAAGAGCAGTGAATGAAGCAATTGCAGTAAAATCCTATTTAATGCAATGTATTTATTTCAACTGTCAAGTCCATCTAAATTCGTTTAACATTGGGCGACTACGATATTTATTTGATCAGTAATGAAATAGAACTATATGCTTTCTTCAAGTAATTAATTGAATTAATCTTCTTGCGTAAGCAAATATGCTTGTCCAGAATTCACAGAAAGTTCGAATAAACAAATTCAACGTATTTTAGGTTATTCAATGATCTTAAAACATAGGAATAGCGTTTCATCAAACAACTGATTTTGTAAAGGATCATTAGTCCTATTATACGATATTTTCGTTTTTATTTGAAAATCCACGCGCGCCCATTTCTCGGCATTAAAAAGAAATCCAGGTGACTAATCTCACCCGCGCGATCGCAGCGCCGCTCCGCCACGCGTCATCCACGCAGCGGTGACATCGAGTATCGGCCCGAAAGGGAATCGCTGAACGCGCGCGCGGCGGGGCGGGGCGGGGCGGGGCGGGGCGCATCGGGACCGCCCTTTGAGCGACCTCTGGCACGTTTTTTCCCGGGCGCCGCCCCCCGCTCCAGCCCACGCCCCCGCTTCAGCTCCCGCCTCCGCCCCCGCCCCCGCCCTCGCCTCCGCTCCCACCACCGCCGCCGACCCCGCCGCCGACCCTGCCTCCACTCACGCCCCCTGCCCCGTCCATGCCCCCGCTTCCACCTCGGCCCCCGCCCCTGCCGCCGGTTCGCCCTGCCACCATCCTAGCCCCAGAACCGCCCCCGCATCCGCCTCCACTTATGCCCCCACCCTCTATGCCCCCTCCCCCGTCCACGCCCCCACCTCCGCTCCCGCCTCCGCCCCCGCCACCGACCTCGCCGTCGCCCCCGCCGCCGCTTCCACCGCCGCCCCGTCTCCACCTACGCCCCCTGCTCCGTCCATGCCTCCGCTCCCGCCTCCGTCCCCGCCGCCGCCTCCCCCTGCCAACACCCTAGCCCCAGCCCCACCCAACCCCGCATCCGCCTCCACTTATGCCCCCTGCCTCCGCCCACGCCCCCGCTCCCGTCCGCGCCCCCAGCGCATCGCAGGATGGACACGCGCGCGCCCGCTCGCACGGGCGGACGATCTCTCTGAAAAAACACGATGAATGTTTGACGCGTAATGCTGTTTGTCAACGCGAGCGATCGAGTACGTGTGGCCGGGCGGCGACCCAGCACTCGATTGTTCGAGAGGCGAAATTATTAATACGCGGATATGGCAGAAGCTCTGCGCCCCACTGCCCGCCGCCACCAAATACACAGCAGAACCTGCAGGTGCAGCACAAGGTGTTGCGGACAACCGCGAATCCGAATGCTGCGAGTCAGTGAAGTGTTTCATGATGCAGAACACTGGGCCGGCTTAGGTGGTTCAGCAAGTGATGTTACCAGATTCTCTGACCGGGAGGTCCTAGAGTTCGAGTCTGAACGGTGACGGATTTTCGACACTGGCCAGAAAGCTAGGGCAAATTCAGGCGCTGTCTGGAAGAGAATTCTAGAGTCCTTAGATACAGAGCGTAGCGCAACCGCCTCCATTTAATATACTCCCACCCGATAGCCTCATCAATCAGAATTCAGACGTTGAATAGAAATTATAACAATTGATGACGTAATGGATATGTTTAAGAATATTAATATTGGTTTGAGATAGTTTTATGATTCTCAACACCCGTACACATTTCCAAATTTCCTGACAGCTGGATATAAAATGGCGGGATCGGTGGAACAATGGAATGCGCTACTCTCTGTATCTAGGGGCTCTAGAGAATTCTAGCAGCGACAATACTGCTCTGCACGATGAGTTGGAGTAGCAGGACACTATTTGTTTATTAGGGTTTAGGATCTCTCCGACCGGAAGCACTATAGTGACATTACGTGATGCCCTGAGAGACCTAAGTGGATAGTTTCTCCGGTATTGCCTCAACAAAATCTGTTATCGTCACACACGTCTGGTAACTGCTAAAAAACGTCTTTAGACTCAAAGCGATCCTCGTAAGTGTGCGCATGGAGATGGGGCGAGGGGGCGATTCCTCCTGAAATTTCGAAAGGGGCCCTACGCTCAACGTAATAAAATAATTTTATTTTCGTACATATTTTCAATTTCTGATTGTCCTCTTTTTAAATTGATACTTTGGGCGAAAGTGGCCCTATGCTCAACGTAATAAAATCATTTTATTTTCTTACTTATTCTCAATTTCTGATTGTCCTCTTTTTAAACTGATACTTTGGGCGATTTGGTACTCGACATATGGGAAGGAAGCCTTCCAATTCATCCGACAACCTCAAGATGCTTTAACATTAAATCAATTGTATATTACTCGTTTACTGTATCACTAAATTTATAATGTCGATCCCCTTGAGGTATGTTTTATTTATTTCCTAGTAAGGCAGGACATTTATAAATAAAAAACGTTAATGGAATAGGGGGGGGTTCAGTAAGCCTTATAAATGTATTTTCCCCTCCCCATCTTGCTTTAGCCTGCGCATGTCTACAACGATCCCCCAACGAAAGCTCCCTTGAGCATTTCTAGACTTCGGAGAAATAGAAATATACATTCTTCCCAAAATATAGCACTCCTGAGGAGAGTACATTTTAAAAAGCAACCCTCCCGTGGAAACACCGGCAAGAGATAGTTGAGCTGGAGAAAAGTAGAGGTATGTAAGTCACTGAAATCGCGATTTGGACTTATTTCGTATTTGAATGGTCCTGGGTGCAACAACGTCCTCGGGCAAAGTGTCATTAGACTAATTTTCGTGGTGGGGACTTAGCAGTAACACTGTGCGGAGAGCCAAAAAATCGCCGAATGCGCTGCAAGGCAGAGTGGTATAATTCACTGTTCCGTGCAATGAAAGAAAGGAATATTACATGTAGAAAGTTCTTAGATGAAATTTACGCCGGTAATACTCTTTGAAATGATTGTCAGCAGCTTGATGTTGCAGAACAACAAGGTGCAGTATCAGATGTTATTGATGAAGAACGAAAAGAAGAATAGGAAACCACAAAGTGATACGTTTTCATTTAAATCACAAAGTGCCTAGAAAACAGTTAATTCACACTGATTTGTATTTTGACTTCGGCAGTTTTTCGAAGTTTGGCATAAAAATGAAATTTAGTACTTAAAAGGAGCTTTCTGAGAGGGAGTCAAATCCACTCGAGCATCACGTGATGCACGCCTGCGCAATATGTTTCTGGGGCTCAACCCTGACTGCAGGTGTCTAGTGAGGTGAACTTATTCTTCAATAGATATGCAGGATATCGATTATAATGTAACGTTCAGCCAGCGGCAAAAAATTATTTTTGTTTGCCTCCGCGTCACTTCTGACACTTCACTGCTCCGTTCTGACCGCCTCTGTCTTCACCCGTGCCGGCTTAACTGGTTCAGGGCGTCAACTGATATCGCTGCCTCTGTCGGGGAAGTCCTACGGTTAGAGTGCCGACGGGGACAGGATTTTCGACACTAGTTAGCCAGGTAAGTCTAATGGAGAAGAATGGGGAATTCTAGCTACCAGCTGTCTAATCGGTAGCTTTCCGTAGTTTCTCCTATCAATGACAGGCGAATGCCAAAGCAGGTCCCTAACAAACGGGAACGGACCGCTCGCGATCTTTCCTTCCTCTTCTTTGAAATATCCTCATCTCTTATTTACGCACATATATACACTCATATGCACTGCACTATCACACTTGTCGAGAGACCAGTCGGGAGGTTAGAGCTTGTCCTGGTTGGGGTGGTGCCCCGCTAATAGGAAATACCTGGTTGGGGGAAAATCGACCGCAAGCCGACGTAGGTCGGCGTCGAATCTCACCATGGAGTGGGGGAAGAACAACGCTACCTTCAGCAATGAAAACACGCGCTTTTCGTACGCGACTAATGGTCTTAGCAGATCCCGGAATAATCAATCAATCAATCGCTTTCACCCGCTCCTGTCAGTCCCCCCTCCCCGTTATCCCCGCTAGGAGGTGAGAAGACCGCAGTGAGAACGGGCGGACGATAACTCAATGCTCGCATTCATTCTCGTCTCCACTGTCTCATGCTCGTCTCCACTGTCCGTCCACTGACCGTACTCGCCCCCACAGGGGGGATTATGACCACGTAGATGGACATGGTCTCTGGTGATGAATCGTAGACGATCACCCGTACCTCGAGTCTCGCGGCCCCCCTCAGGTCGTTAGCCTAGCATGTAGGCGGTGAGTAGGAAAGCCAAGCTCCTGGTTGTCGGTTCAACCTGGCAATCCACCTGTTGGGCCCGTGGCGCGTCGACCAAAGAGGTCCGTCCGACCTCAAGGCAGGATTGGGTGAAGGAGACCCCTCGGGGTGCTCTGGATTCCACAAATAGAAGTCCGGCGGTTAAATGATCATTTGCCAGGTTGCCTTGGTTATGACCTCACCCAGGTCGGTAGCCTTACGTAGGCAATGGGAAGACGGGTTGGGGTCCCCGAGCTGCCCGGGCTTCTGTCCGCGTGGCCCCCAGTTGGGCACTTGGCTTCGTCGTGGCAGTGGCCCGATACTCTGGGCAAAGAGGAGGGACTCGGGGTCCCGGCACTCTTGAGTGGCGAGTTACCATACAGGTGATAGTGACTCCGGTACTAGCCTGAGTAGCTAGTAGCTCTGAGCTGGCAGGGCGGCCCCAGGCATTGAATGGGGAGGTTGCCGTGAGGGCAAACTGGGTACCGACCGGATCCGGTTACTTGCCTGTCGGCGTCCTTGTAAGTCCTTGGGGGGTGAGGATAAAGGCCAAGAGCCGAAGACGCCCACCCCGGAGAATTTCTCCCAGGTAGAGCAAGGACCATGCGAAATTGGTAGTCCCGCAGGACTTAACTGACCGTACTCGCAGCACGTTCTGACTTTCGTCCTCTCTCTTCACCCTCACTTTTTCCTCCATTTTCGGTCTCACTTTCGCAACCTTTCATCCTGGTGAAAAAAGCTCTTCTTACACAGCTTGTCATAAAAATAACTGTTTGATGTTCCAAGGACAAATGAAATGATGTTTTACATCGCTGAAAGGAATAATTTATAATGTATACAATTCCGTCTTCAGATAGTACACAGATTGAATTTGACAAAGAATTCAACGGAGCATTATCGGAAGGGTGAAAAATAAAGATGGCGTCTGTCCATCCTGTTCCCTTCCCCCATATGTAGGAAGCGATACGGCTTGTAGATAAGCTTTGTTTGGGGGTGGGGGCATCAAGATTTGCCTCTACCCTTCCTCCTTCCCTCTCTTGGCGGCAGGAGTCCCATACTATTTAAAGCAATATAATCATTTTCATTTTATTGACATTTTTTAACCTGGTTAGATTATTAATTTCAATTTTCGTTAATTGAAATAGTTTGAATGAAAGATACATATTTGCCTATATTAGCCCTTTGGATAATTAAACTAGACATTCTTTACATTATACAGCCGTGGATCACTATTTCTTTCCCAGTATTCGCCGCGGTGTCATCTTCTAAAGATGGAGAGCGCGGCAGGTGCTTCGGCAGCCACATGTCCCCATCGGCCTCCCTCTCCCCGTCCTCGCCCGCCGTCTTCGCCAACGCCCACTTTCCCACTCCAGTCCCCGCCTTCGCCTCTCTCCCGCAACCACCCCCGCCGCCTGGCCCCGCGTGCCTGCCTCTTCGGCGACGGCGGCGGCGGCGGCGCGAGGTGAGTGACAGGCTAATTACACAATCCTCCGCCAGGCTGCGCCAGTGAGCGCTATTTCAGCGAGGGAGCGTTTAATCATTTTAAAATTGGAAGCCGCTAAGCGGAAGGGTGCGGCGCGCGGGGCGAGGGGGGCGGAGACGCGGGCGGCGCCGCTCACGGTGGTCCCTTCAGACCATCCAGCTGGGCGAACACCCAGCGCCCCACAACACGCTTCTTGATCCACTCTCCGCTCACGGTGATCCCTTCAGACCATCCAGCTGGGCGAACACCCAGCGCCCCACAACACGCTTTTGATCCACTCTCCGCTCACGGTGATCCCTTCAGACCATCCAGCTGGGCGAACACCCAGCGCTCCACAACACGCTTCTTGATCCACTCTCCGCTCACGGTGATCCCTTCAGACCATCCAGCTGGGCGAACACCCAGCGCTCCACAACACGCTTCTTGATCCACTCTCCGCTCACGGTGATCCCTTCAGACCATCCAGCTGGGCGAACACCCAGCGCTCCACAACACGCTTCTTGATCCAGTCTCCGCTCACGGTGATCCCTTCAGACTATCCAGCTGGGCGAACACCCAGCGCCCCACAACACGCTTCTTGATCCACTCTCCGCTCACGGTGATCCCTTCAGACCATCCAGCTGGGCGAACACCCAGCGCTCCACAACACGCTTCTTGATCCACTCTCCGCTCACGGTGATCCCTTCAGACCATCCAGCTGGGCGAACACCCAGCGCTCCACAACACGCTTCTTGATCCACTCTCCGCTCACGGTGATCCCTTCAGACCATCCAGCTGGGCGAACACCCAGCGCTCCACAACACGCTTCTTGATCCACTCTCCGCTCACGGTGATCCCTTCAGACCATCCAGCTGGGCGAACACCCAGCGCTCCACAACACGCTTCTTGATCCACTCTCCGCTCACGGTGATCCCTTCAGACCATCCAGCTGGGCGAACACCCAGCGCCCCACAACACGCTTCTTGATCCACTCTCCGCTCACGGTGATCCCTTCAGACCATCCAGCTGGGCGAATACCCAGCGCTCCACAACACGCTTCTTGATCCACTCTCCGCTCACGGTGATCCCTTCAGACCATCCAGCTGGGCGAACACCCAGCGCCCCACAACGCGCTTCTTGATCCACTCTCCGCTCGTAAATTGAGCATTGTGCGGATGGTTCATATTCACAGGAAAATGAGTGAAAAGGTGGCGTGTGAATCATATACTAAGTTTAAGTGCTAATTTTTACCTAATATTTAATGTTATAATAACTTAATGTTACAGAAAATGCTAAGAATTAGGAGAATTGGTGAACGGCTTGTGATATTTTCTTTTGTCACAGTCGCGCGTTCTGTTACGACCAAAAAAGCTTCATTACAAAATAAATATGTTATGAGATTTTATTTTCTTCTAGATGAAGAATTGCGTGGCTTTTTTCTAGCTATAAGCGTTGCTGAACTTCAGAGAAACATAAGAACGAAATTTATCCGAGATCAAACACGCAATGCCTTTGCCAATTCTATGTATTTCACTAAGTATGTCTTGTGAAAGAAAGAGAACAACACGAAAACAATTTTTTAATCGACATGATGGTATTAAGATCTAGAAACTAAGATAATATAATTCTAGAATGCAATATAAATATAAAAGAAATTGATATGAAAGGAAAAAAGAAATATTAAAAATAATGGAAAACTATGCGCGCCAATGAATATGGGATATCATGAAAACAATTTGTAAAGTGAATTAAATTTGATTTTCATTCTAATGCGTAGTTTGAGGGCGAGATCGAAACGAAAGTTATCCATGGGAGATCAAGACAAAAGTTCATCAATTATACGCTGGATCAGCTTCTAAGGGGTGCCGAAAGAAGTCAACTGCGGAGATGCGGTGATACCAAATTAGAAAAATAAAAGACAAAATTTAATGATATTAATGATAATTGTAGTGAGGTTGGTGGTGGAAGGTGGTGAGTGCTGAAGCTTTCGTCCAGCTACTTTTTCCAACCGAGTCCACCGCGTTGGAATGGCGTGGTCGCAGCGACGGCGGTGGTGGGATAGCGGAGGAGCGCCTCTTGCTATCGAGCTAATTGCACGCTCAGGGGCTTCATTAATATTGAGGCAGCGCGACACGCGGTGACACGCGCTCAGATCTTGAGGCCCCTCCCCTCCGCTTCCCACCCCCTCCACCCACCTCCCCTTGCGCCGAGCCCTGCCTCAGTCATCCATGTCTCGCAGCGCAATGCACCCCAACGCAACACACCGCACCGCATACCGCACCGCACACCGCACCGCACACCGCACCGCACACAGCACCGCACCGCACACCGCACACCGCACCGCACACCGCCCCGCACACCGTCCCGCACACCGCCCCGCACACCGTACCTCACGCAGCATCGCACCGCACACCGCACCGCACACCGCACCGCACACCGCACCGCACACCGCCCCGCACACCGCCCCGCACACCGCCCCGCACACCGCCCCGCACACCGTACCTCACACAGCATCGCACCGCACACCGCCCCGCACACCGCACCGCACACCGCCCCGCACACCGCCCCGCACACCGTACCTCACACAGCATCGCACCGCACACCGCACCGCACACCGCCCCGCACACCGCCCCGCACACCGCCCCCGCACACCGCTCCGCACACCGCTCCGCACACCGCACCGCACACCGCACCGCACACCGCACCGCACACCGCACCGCACACCGCACCGCACAACGCTTCGCACCGCAGCGCACACCGCAAAGCACCGCCCTCCATTCCCCACCCAATATCTCTTCCCCAAGCCCTAACACACATCGCCACGCACTGCCCGTCAATAGTGCGATTTTTCCCGTACTGCCCGTCAATAGTGCGATTTTTCTAACTCTGTCCCTATGTCCAAGATGGAAATCACACGGTGTTTCTCCGCCATAACGTTAGAAGTAGCGTGATCGCAAGCACTGCTTGATAAGGTCGCGATCGATACCTGGCGGCACGACCGAGAACGTCGCGAAATACAGTGACATATTCCATCGTGAAGATAGCCCTTGAGGGGCAGTGTTAGAACAATCGCCGTATAGTTACCTACCGTTCAAACCCGCACACGCCGTTCAGTTTAGAACATTGCCGTGACCTCAACGCTGACGTCGTGCCGTTCCACTCCGCTTGCCTACTCCACTTTCCCCTCACACACAAACACCTCTCCCCGCTCCAATTCGCCCCTCCTCACTTCATCCTCCTTTCCCTCTCACTTCTTCGCACTCGGCCTTTTCTCATACCGTATCACCCTGTCCAGAAATGCCCTGCTCCGCTCGTTCCCCTCGTCTCATGCTGCCTCGTCTCAACCCGTCCCGTCTGATACCCTTCGTCTCAGCCCTGCCCGCAGCGTCTCCGGCGCTCGTGCGGAGAGGGTGCTGGCTATTTTAACGGGCGTGGGCGTAGAGAGGCGCGAGGCGGAGAGGACAGAGGAGACAGCGTCAAGGCGGGGCGACTTCACCCGGCAACTCTCACACAGCAGCGGAGGGGCCTCCGCGAGGAGGCAACGGAGCATCACCTCTTTACAAGGAACACGTAGCCCGATATTACATAAAATTAGGCGCCCGTAATGAAATGTTTAGCCATCACTTCGTAAAACACGCATTGACGTTTTGCGAGCGAGCGGATGGGATACAAAGGAGGAACGAAAAATCTGGGTAAAATCTGGTAACGCAAAATCTGAGTATCACAATTCTTGATAATAACTATCCGCAATTTGCAGGACTTCTCATATAATAATTTATCTCTGCAGTTCAAAAGCAATAATTGTTATAAATCCAGACTTTTCGGAAAATAATTCTTTAAAGCGTGTTCTGGCCTGGATTGTTTGGCCTTTGAGTAGGTGCTCGTTCAATGAAGGAAATTCTTAAGAATTATTTCAGTATTAAATATTAGATTTTAATGGAAACTAAAACCCACAAATACACAGTATATTTTACAAAAAATTTCATAATTAATATCAACAAAATTATCTTTCCATTGAAAACATACAACACTCTCCAGCAAATATTAACAATGTCAATGTGCGCATCTATTGCTCGCTGAAGGCTCTGCGCAATTCATCCAAAGCAGCGAGGTCAATGGGTGCCTTTCCCTTGTTATTCCTCTCGGCGGTGTTTGCCCCAGTCATCAACAGCGCGCGCATGCACTCAGCAAGCCGCCTCGAGGAAGCTCTGAGGAGGGCAGTCCAACCGTCATTGGATTTTGCATTGGGTTCTCTTCCTCGCCCCAACAGCTCCAGCACACAATCCAGATAGCTCCAATAGGTTGCCTCGTGCAGATGAGTCAATCCTTCTTTGCTCTTTGAATTGAGCTCAGCGCCTTACACCACCAGCTCCCGCACACAATCCAGGTAGCCCCAATAGGTTGCCTCGTGGAGAGGAGTCAATCCTTCTTTGCTCTTTGAATTGAGCTCAGCGCCTTGCACCACCAGCTCCCGCACACAATCCAGGTAGCCCCAATAGGTTGCCTCGTGGAGAGGAGTCAATCCTTCTTTGCTCTTTGAATTGAGCTCAGCGCCTTGCACCACCAGCTCCCGCACACAATCCAGGTAGCCCCAATAGGTTGCCTCGTGGAGAGGAGTCAATCCTTCTTTGCTCTTTGAATTGAGCTCAGCGCCTTGCACCACCAGCTCCCGCACACAATCCAGGTAGCCCCAATAGGTTGCCTCGTGGAGAGGAGTCAATCCTTCTTTGATCTTTGAATTGAGCTCAGCGCCTTGCACCACCAGCTCCCGCACACAATCCAGGTAGCCCCAATAGGTTGCCTCGTGGAGAGGAGTCAAACCTTTTTTGCACTTCTCATTGGCATCTGCACCATGCATCAGCATCTCCCGCACGCAATCCACATGGCCCCTTGTACACGCCTCATGAAGAGGAGTTCATCCTTTGTTGATCTTCGCATTGGAATCTGCGTCTTTCCTTAGCAGCTCCCGCACACAATCTTTATTGTCGGACTTGAAGCCCACGTGGAAAGAAGTCCATCTGTTGTTGTCCGCCTGTGCTTTGGCATCCGCACCGTGCACTAGCAGCTCCTGCACACAAGTTACACAGCCCCATTTGGAAGCGCAGTGAAGAGGAGTCCACCCGCCATTGTCCCTTGCATAGGGTCTGCATGTTGCCCCAGCTAGAGTCCCTAGATACAGGGAGTAGCACATTCCATTGTTCCACCGACCCCGCCATTTTATGTCCAGTTGCCAGGAGCATTGGAACTGTGAGGTATTGTGGGTGTTGAGAACCATGAATCTATCCCAAATTCAATATTAATAGTCTTAAAAATTCATTAACGTCACCAGTCGTTAGAATTTTCCTTAATCTTTTGAATGCTGCCTGGTGATGCTATCGGGTGGGAGGATATTAAATGGCGACGATTGCGCCACCCTCCGTGTCTAGGGACTCTAACCCCAGCAGCTTCTGCACCCACTCTGTGTGACGTCCCTGGACAGCATCGTGAAGAGGAGTCCTCCCGCAATCGTCCTTTGCATTTGTATGAGCACCTCGTTCCAACTGCTCCTCCACGCACTCCACACTTCCGTGAGTGGAAGTTCTGTGGAGCGGTGTCCATCCAACATCGTCCTTTTCATTCGCGTCTGCTCCTCTTTCCAGCATTTCCCGCACGCACTTCACATGGTCTCCGTGACAAGCCCAGTAGAGAGCAGTCCATTCTCTATCATCCTTTGCACAGGCATCTGCGCCGTGCTCTAACACTTCGCGCACGCACTCCGTACCATGAAGCAACAAGGGTGTCTATCCACATCTGGCCCTTGCGTTGGTATCTGCACCTCCCCTCAGCACATCCACAAACGCAATCCGTGAAGCCCCGTTTGGCTGCCTCGTAGAGAGAAGTTTGTCCGATGTTGTCCGTTGAATGAACGTGTACACCTCGCCGTAGCAGCAATGTTCCCGCATGTAGAGGCAAGACAAAGGGAAGATTTATTGAAGTCATTTTTACTATTGACATCCACTCCCGCTTCTAATAGCGTCACAAGAAGTTCCATTCACTGCAGCTTCTAACATGACCCAACATCCGGCCTCTCCGCGCGCCTGGTCGGGTACGACGTCCACGACGGCCCCAATCACAGCAGCGCTCTTGGCCTTCTCGAGAGCCCATTGTAACTCCTCAGCGCTGAACGCGGCCCCGCCAAAGCAGGACATCTTCCGATGCAAAACACTAGCACGCACTCATCAGCCACTTTGCACTTCGTAGGAGATTCGCCAACGTCGACACACAATTCGCCAACGTCTGGTTGTGGCAGCTTGCAACAGTAAGGATTCTCCAGTTTCACTACACGCATCAACAGGTCCTTACTTCACTCAAAAAGTGTCCCCAATCTTCATAGTTACAGTCAGCATCGTCCAACTAATTCTAACATTAATTATCATAAATGTGAATGTACAGGTTAAAACAGAAAATTAATAAAAATTGTTTTATTATGATATAATTTGTTTTTACTTCTTATAAATAGGGGAGGGAGTGGTAGGAAACGTAACATAATTATTGAGGGGGATTGAAGTGCGCTGGGCCATAAATTTTCGCTGCTCGTAATAGAAAATATTTTGTATTGAAAATGAGCTACATATATGATTTAATGATCCTGCTGTGGAAATAACCAGTCCCCCACCCTTTTCGCATCTAGCAAATGAGGTTTCAAGAAAACGAGCGTAGAATATATCTTATATCTGTGCGATTAAGTAGATGTTCATAATGAATTTCTGCAGATCGTAACAACCTCAAGAAGCCGCTTTGGGTGAATAAAATCCCCAGAGAGTTGTTCATAGTTGTCAAAAGAAATAACTTGATTCTAAAATATATTTTCTCTTTTACTATGCTCTATTACTACTCTCTCTGCTACGGTAAATTATGAATATAGGTAGTGACGACCGTTTTGTCATAATTTATTAACAAGCAATAACCGCTTCCGCATATTAGAAGCTATTTGCATCGGCTCTCATCTCATCAGATTTTCTCAAAAGCGGTTTCCAATTTTTTTCTTTAAAGTTTTGGCAGGGATAGTCCTAAATCTACTCTATGAAATAACTTAAACGCCATATTGCTCTATTCTCTTGTTTTTTCAAAAATTACAAAAAAAATATTTTTTTGACTTGTCTCTCGCGTCAGTAATATTTACATTAGCGGCGATTTGTTTATATTAATATATTTATGAATACATGTGCTTTAAATAATGTCAAGTAAAGTTTCTCAAGAGCTCAACCATTTTCTATGAAAATTATCTCAAAATTCCGCATTTTCAGAAACGCTCAAACGCAATTTTCTCATAAATGGCTCCAAATTTTTTCTTCAAACTTTTCGAACGGATAGTGCTAATTGCACTCATTAATATGACGTAAAGTCCAATTTGTTTTTTTTTTCAAAAATTACACAAATGTAAATTTTTTGAATGATCACTCACACCTTTAATATGCACATTACCAGCAATTTGTAAATACTATTGTATTTGTGAGTGTAAGTGTTTCAAATAAGTTATTAAGTTTTTCGAAAACTCAAAAATTTCCTGTGAAGATGAGCGTCAAATTTCGGATTTACAGTAGCGCTTAAACGCCATTTTCTTAAAAACGGCTCTAAATTTTTCAAAGAAAATTGTCATTTAGGGCGAGGCCTTAGTGTTCTTTAATATTCAAAAATTAATATTTCCGTTCTATACTAATCACATTATCAGCCTCCGAAGTGACCTCCATTCTAAAATGCACACCAATGCGAGCGCAGAGGTACGTTTGTGTGGGTTTAGTAGTTCAATTACATTCTTACTGTAAAAGCATTGAAATGGGTACGACCAGCGACCTTGCGAAGACGCCTTATGACGCAGCAATGCGACATTCAAAGTTGTTAAACGTATTTTGAAATTTGTTATGTCCACCAAAATAACATAGTTCATGACAAATTAACAAATTGTTTATTTGCAATTCCAATACATACATTTTCACTAAAGAAAACATGTTGAAATGAAAGCTCTCTCTGCGCGAAGCGCCTATCCGTACGTGCTTCCAACGCACGATACCCCAGCGCATAGACTCCGCGCTCACCATGCGCGACCCGTAGACCTCACTGTGCACTTCATGCTGGCGGAGCGGGGCTGGTCTCCCGACTGTGGAATCTGGACTGTGACGGCACTGCTGCCAGGGTGCCGGCTCGCTCCCTTTAAAGGGCCGATGGTGGGCAGTGAGACTCGCACTCGAGCTCGAGCCTGCTAGGCCGTGTCCACGGCTGGCCGCTGCCGCCGCCGATCCCCGATAGAGCGCGCTGCCTTTGCCGCTCGCGCTCCAAATATAACTGACATGCGAAACTGAAGCGCGACATGACAAAATTAATACCGGAGAACTGTCGCTATGTGTTTGGAACGAAAAGGTTTCGTAGACGATTTTAATGACAAAAATATTTAGACACATAGTTTATGATGCCAGTGTTTTTTCCCACCTGGTCTGGGACATCTTGTAGAGAAAGTTATTCTGCAAAAAGCGTTCTAGAGATTTTGACGGAAATACGTGTGTGAGGATCTCTAATTCCCAAAAGTAAAAATCCTCCCTTGCCCTGAAAGTGATACACAGAATTTTTTCCCAAAATAGATATTTCTAATTAGATATGAAAGATTTCGAGCCCCTTGGGATATTTGAATGGATATTTTACTTTTGGGAGGTACTTTACCTAATCCCTTATGACATTTCGAAAGTTCCCCAAAAATGCCTCCAATTTTTTTCTCAAATACAACACAGCGCGTTTATTAACCCGTAGCGACCGACATGGGAATTTAGTCACACTGACACCGACGTGGAGTCCTGTGGACTCATAACTTGTTTTTTCAAATATTACCATATATATTTGTATTTCGAGTGAAAAACATTGAAACTTACGATATATGATGACTAAAAATATTATCAGAATAAATTTGTTAATGATATCATGTGATTAGGAATGGTTGAATTAAGTTATGCAAACATTTCATTTAATAAATTTATTTATATAATAAAAATTGATAGAACATTAGAAAATGTATAAAGGAAAACTATTACTTTAGAATTGAAAATCAAGTACAAAAATATTACTACCACAAACACTAAAATTTTAACAAAAGTTTCTTTGGTCACCTTTTTCTGCACAACTCTTGCACACTTGTTTGTTCATTCTGTAATACTATTTTGCATTTTGAGTTTTTTTCCTTTCTCGGGTTCTTCATTATCAAGGAATTCCTATTCATTATCGTCTTCTTCTCCAGAATCTACACAAAATTGTCCGTGTAATGAGTCACGGTCGTTTTCAATTGATGATTCAAAAATACTCTAAAAACTACTGCACATTTGCTCCACCCATTAGGCAATATTTTCTTCCAAATAATGGCCATTAATAATTACACTCTCACATAACAGACTAGACATGTTTTTCTGTACATTGGGCTTTCTTCAGAGACGCCGCAGAACAAACTGTACTAACTGGCAAAGTGCGACGTGAAAGTTACACTGCTACTGTCGTGGAGTGCTTAAGTCTCATGCGCGCCAACGCTGATAATTTCCCTGAAAAGCATTCTACAACAGTAAGCTCGCGAACAATTACTCAAAACTGTAGAAGGAAAAGGTAAAAGAAGAATCCAGGTTATAAAAAACCGTATATGCAAGTATTCGAAGTTTCGCGAAGTCGGAGGAGTCCCAGGGACTCCAAGTCGGTAGAAGAGGGTTAATATGGTAAAGTCTGATTTTCATTAATACTTCTAAAAATTTAAAAAAATTGCATGTATTTTAACTTTTTTGTACATTCATGCTTAAAGAGATACATATTTTTAATACAATATTCTTCAATATTAGGTAATTGTATATTTGAGAACTAGTAGGAAAGAGTAAATTATGAACATTGTAAAAAATCCTGAATTAGTGAAAAATTTAAATACTAAAAATTACTCCTTTAAACACGAGAAATTCCTACACGATCGGTCACCTCTCTGACTCATTAGTGAACCCATTGATGTCCTTGACACCTCTTTAAGACGATTTGCATTTGTTTAAAAAATATCAGTCTAACTTCGCATTTTTCACTATCTAAAATAAAATTTCATTAAAATTTTCGGAGTGATATGTCAATTCCCCCTGTCCTCCTTCTTCTTCTTCTTCTTCTTCTTCTTCTTCTTCTTCTTCTTCTTCTTCTTCTTCTTCTTCTTCTTCATCTGCTTCAAAATACCCAGAATCGAATCCCCATTATTAATTATAAGTGAATGAGAACTAAATCGAGCCCGCAGAAGAATCCCAACTCTTGCAAATTTCCCGAGCCGTTCCTTCACCTCTGCATTCTCATCATAACATACTCTTAACAACTTCACAGGCAAGTGTTATTCCTGTCATCACGAATTGCATGCAGCACACGGCAAGCAAAGCCTCGAGTTGTGCATTACAAGTTTCGGGTCACCACCTCATTTTTGAAGCTCGTCTCTCGAATAAATACGAACCACTCACAAAATCAACAAAGCAGCCGCCCGCTATCCACGAGTGCTTTCTTCTTTCGCGTAGCAACAACTTCCCCCACTCCCTTGCCCCCCCCCTCTTCTACCCCTGTCTGCCCCTCCCTCCCACGGATCCCTCAGCCTCATGGCTGCCTCACGGTCTCATCATTTGAAAGCATCTCACGGTAATTAAAAAAATCATGCAGATGTGAAAACAGCAGCACAAACACGGGATTCCTTAATTATATAGATTAATCATTAATTGAAATAGTCTTTTCTGTTTATGTAATAAACATATTTTTATTTCGAAAATGAGAACGAAGGCTCTGGGCGGACAGAAAAACACAATTACATTTTAAAACTCTAAACGAACGCTTCTTTCTTAATTGCGATCTAATTAAAGAGACTCTATCGCAGGCCCCTCGCCGGTAACTTCAGAGGGGAGGCATCCACCTACAGCGACTAAGTAGCAATTAAGTTTTCAAAAATAATTAGATGAAATGTAGACAGCGCTCTTTGTTTCATCTCTGAAATTAATTTGCATGCAAATGTAAAAGAATTCACGCTTTTCTGCATTATTTTAAATACGCCTTTGATTCGGGCGCGGCTCAAATTAGGGGCCCGGGCGCTGGAAGCGGAGGCAGCGGTAGACAGCGCCTTCTTATCTTTCATTAATGTGTCGTCTTAAATCCATCGGCGCGGGGCGTTGCGGAGCGGGGGGCGGGGCGGGGCGAAGCGAAGCGGAGAGGAGCAGTGCAGCAATCCGGCTGGCGAGTGGCCTGAGGACCGAGCATTCCAAGCGCGCGAGCAAAAAGTTCTACAGATGCAAATTCAAGGGGCGGTAAGCAAGACTTGTTGGACTTCTAGTACAACGTTATCAGCAATGAAAATAGTAATAATAATAATAATAAAAATTATTATTATTATTATTATTATAAAGAAATCGTGGAAACAGAAACCACTCCATGAACAATATCTAAAAAGAATGGACAAGGTGCAGATCAAAAAAGATCAATCATTTACGTGGCTTCAAAGGGGAAGAATGAAGCTAGAATCGGAAGAAGTTCTAATAGCAGCTGAAGATCAAACGTTGAGAACTCGATATAATGATAAAGCGGTTCTCAAAATTTCCCAAGATGATAAATGCTGCATTTGCCAGGAACGAGTAGAAACCATTGATAATATCGTCTCAGCTTGTCCAATTTTAGCAAAGACCGAATATTTGAAAAGCACAACGACAGGGTTTGTAGTTACCTCCTCTGGTAGATCTGTACCACCCTCGAAGTTCCAAACATATGCCCCAAGAGGTACGAACACTCACCAAAACCATGGACATCTGTTGGACTATACAATATTGTAAGACCAACAAATTCATACGGATCGCATAATCACAGCAAACAAACCGGATATTGTTAACCTGGATTTAGAAAAAAAGTCGTGTCTACTTGTAGATGTTGCGGTGCCTTGTGATCAAAACGTCATAACCAAGGAGCCAGAGAAACGTTTTAAAAACAAGTTTGGAATCGAGATCAGCCGAATGTGGGGCGTAAAAAGCACAGGTCGTTCTAATAGTTATCGGAGCTCTGGGATTTGTTCCGCAACTTGGCTAAACTTCCAGGTGTAAGAAATTGCTTTATTTGGAACACGCATTTTGCTCAAAGTATTGTAGAGGCACCGACAGTCCCTAGATCTGCTCCTTAGGTAGCTGGTTGCAACCTGGAGTAGATTTTATATTCAGCCGACTCATTGCATCTTTAGTCGTGATGTAAAGGGAATAATAATAATAATAATAATAATAATAATAATTTCTTCTTTTTAGTATCCTAAATTTTTTGACAATCAATTGGGGGTCCATATCGGTGTTTTGAAAAATCATAGCGTACTTTATTTTCAAGTACAACGTTTCGTGAACAGATGGATTCACCTCATCAGGTACATAAGAAATTAATCCATCGATGAATACATTTTTGAGTAAATGATTCTTGATGAACGAGGACGAAGTTCCAGCGGCAGCAGTGGACCAAATGGTTGGTGTTTTGGCACTTATAGGTACTACGCCACATACCTATAATTTTAAATGTCATAATGATTGTCTTTTATAAATTTTCTTATTTTTATATAAAAAATAATCATCTCCCATTTACTCAAGAATTTTTTCGACAATTGATTCATACCTTATGTACTGGATGAGGTAAACACACCTGTTCACGAAATATTATACTCAAAAATAACGTACGTAATTCCAATGTTTTTAAAACATAATTTTTAATGTATTGCCCCCTTACCTTTCTCCGATATTTTCTAAAACAATTAGGTGGATGATGGGCCATTACTCGGCCTTTAGAATGGGAATGGGAATAAAAATGGAATAAAGAAGGAAATGTCGCGCGCGGTCCATGCCCGAATTCTGGGGTGGGTTGGAATTCTTCGGCATTAACATGGAAGTGATCAGGGAAACTACAGGAACCGCATTTATCAGAGCAACAGGGTTGCAAACAGATTCCGACAGGCTCAACAAACTCACCGAAGTTAAAACAGAACAGACACATCAGAGCTCAAGAAATCGTGTACATATTGCACTTCTTCCCCTAGTGCATCAGAGTTTTTAACTATTTTCCACATTTAGTAAATTAATAAAATGAATAAATTATAACATAATTCACAAAAAACCATAAAGCAAATTTCTGTCGGAATCGAATTCGCAAACTCCCATTGGCTGGTAAGCTTAAAGTGTCCGGCGTCGCCTGTGCTGAAGTTAGTAAGTATATTAATTAGATACTTACCAATGTTAGATCTATACTCTGAAACAGAATATGGTTTTATTTCAATTGACTAATTCATACGAATAATACATTTGCTGTTAACTGGTTTGTAAGTGTTCTATGCCCCTGCTTGGTCACCTGACTTGTTTAGAACTGTAGTGTATGCATGTAAAGTGGAGAGGTGAGGACAAAGATGAGATAGGAAATATGGCGCACCGACCTGTTAGGTTAATATTCGTCTGGTATGTTCGCTGCTCTGATCGCAGAAACCATGTAAAACTACCAATCAGAGCAGCCGGCCGCGAGAATCCTCCTCCAGACAATGGTTGAATTCCACCTAGTTATTGTGACCTAGCTAAGGCGTCGAAAAGTTCACCATCGTCGGGACTCATACCCTAGGGCCTCGCGGTTTGTGTCGCTGCAATGACAAAATTTGTTGCCCTGAGCTAACTCAGCCTGACCATTTAATATTAATTTTAGATGTCCTATATTTTTTGTAAATTTTCTAACACTTTTGTTCCCGCTTAAATTCATTATTTTTTGCTCTACTTCGAAATAGAGGCTAATGTCGCCAATTTGCGCAACAACAATGTTTTTGAATGTCTCTTAGATCAATTAGAGTATTTAGAAAAATCACAAAACATTGGAAAGGTTTACTTGCTACGTGTTTGAGATATTTTCAAAAAAATATTTTTCACTCTTTTAAACAAAAAGAATAATCATATTTTTGTGAACTGAATAGAATTGTAGTCGGTGTGTTTATGAGTGTCTGTGTGTGTTTGTGTGTGTGTGTGTGTGTGTTGAACCTACATGGAAGAGCACGTTAAGATTTATGGAAATCGGAAACATGAAGATGAACGTTTAGAGATGATATGGAAATCGGAGAGAAGTCAGATATGATTTGAAGAAAAATATCAAAACTCCACAGGCAGAATATTAGAGCCTGGTGGATAGACACAAGTAAATCTGAAATATCGTCGTTCTTTAAAATAAAGATAAATAAATTAAAAACGCGAGAGAATGGAGACTTACTCGAAGCAACGAAGTTGAGTCGAATAAAGAATTGCGTCGGCACTTATGATGCTAAAGGGTGTTAACGAACCCGAAGGAGGAGGAAGAAGAAGAATCATTGAAGAATGTTAAAAACCCGAAGAAGAATATGATGATGATGAAGAAGAAGAAGAAAGAGAAGGTGGTGATGACGATGATGATGATAATGACGAAATGAGTCGATAGCATAGATCTGCATACGAAAGTATCGTGTGTATTGCATCGCAAAAACCATTCATCTCTCAAGAAACACGAAACAATTAAATACCATTACACAAAAAGGCCCGCGGATATCACCTCCAGCTGGAGTGATGGATGAACTGCATTGGGAGGTCGCGCCCTTGGCCCTTTCCGAGGCGGCGGTCGTGCGCTCAGACCAGCCCCGGAATCCTCCGGAGGCATCGCCGCTCACAATCAGGACGAGCGGTCCGGAAAATTAATTTCCCAACAACCATTTGCGGCCGGAAGTTTTGGGGCGACAATGGACCGTGAAATGCGTGTGAGAGGTAAACGAGAGTGAAATAGTCACGGCGAGAAATACCTCGTAAATCTTCAAAACGAATGGGCTTATTAAGGCAAATGACGTGCTACTTTTCTCGAATTCTTCGATACAATTAAATATTTAGAAACTTATTCAAATGATAATATTACACTCGATAAATGGAGATGGTGTTGCTCTTTTATATGAATAAAAAATATTTAATTAGACTACAGTAATTTTTAATTAACATTTAATTTGTCTTCATTGTAGGAAATATTGTTTCCTAAAGTTGCAAAAATATAATAGTTGTACTGAAAATAGAACAACACTGCTCGGGGTCAAGCAAACCTGCTTTATCTAAAAATTATTCCAACTGTAAATCTCAACGTTATAAAGGTCATTTTAGATACAATTGGGCCTACATTTGTTTGAAAATCCATAATGGTCACGCGGGACATTTTTCCAAGATATGCTTAAAATGACCCTTTTTACAGCTCCAGCAGAAATTTTCTCTTCACGTGTTCAAAAAATTATCTCTAATTTTAAGAATATTTTATAAACTTTTATTAAAAACTGAAAGCAAAATGATTGGACCGCGGATTACAGAGATTATGGTATCAATATTATATTATCATCTCCCATTTTAATGCCGTTGCAAGATAACCCCTGGTAGCACCTTTCTCATATAACAATACATATACTAAGGTAAATAAGATCATTTACGAATTAAAAGAGAACAGCGACCGAACGGTTTTTCATACTCGTGTGCTACTACGACTATTATGCGGCAATGTTTCTAGCTGAATGGTATGTAATTTTGGATGGTTGAATATATTTGCCTTAAAATAATTCTAGAAGAAATAATCATTTGTACTAGACAAACTATGTTTGTAATTTTATGTTTTTGAATCACAAGTGCGTGTATCCTTTTGTAGATTAGTAATCCTTCCAAGGATGGGAGCTATCTTTCAAGTATCGATTTAAACTTTTGTGAAATTATTCTTACTTCCCTGTACAACAATCTTCGTTCTCTGGGATGGAACATTCATCTGATGCAACATTAAACACATTCAAGAGAAAACAAAATTTAAACTAATATAACAATAAATTTGTAAATAATATTATCATGATATTGTTAAGAATTTGACTAACTGCATCAACCTGAGTTGATTACGTTCTAACAGGTATTAGAGTATGCGTAGAGGGACATACAAACAAAATTCAGAATATGAAAAGCTAAATTTGCATTTTGAACTATAAGGAAATAAGACTCATTCATGAAGCCATGCCTAATCACAAAAATTTACATTGTGAATAAAACAATTCAGGAAGAGTTCAAAAATTGGCAAAGTTTAGCTGAGACCTCACGGGAAGTGTAGTTAACATACGTGCGAACACTATATTGACTGACGAAGTAGAGTTGTAGAGGCTGTCCTTTGGTAGCCTACAGGCTCTACGGTTACGGAAGGGACACTGGGGGAAGCAAAATAATTTTTTCATTCCAGCAAAAATATATTAGCCTTAAAAGAATTTGTATAAGCATTTATACGAATAAAGACCAATAAATAACCTATTTCGTTACAAGAAATCGTTCGTAAAATGACTTACGGCACAGACTTATTTGGCGTTTTAAAGCACGAATAATTGGGTCACACGTTTAGCCAATAGCCGCGACAGAGTCGTGGGAGGTATCGATAAGCCGCAAAGCCAACCACCGGTTTTTCGCACAAATGTCAAATACTCGTGACGTCACAATAAAGTTTGTTTCCAAAAATTATCTTTGATCTTATATAAATGTACATTCTGATATCAAAATATCACATTAAATTCATTTATAATTTTGCTTTATTGCAATCATACAATTTTGAACACTCGCTCTCAACGTTCCTCTTTTTCAAACTGAACTCACGCAAAAAATAATCACATAATGTACTAGTACAGCATTTACAGTGCAACTTTTTCCTACGCGGTTCATCTACAAATATAATTATGTTTGTCGGTCATTTGCGCGAGGCGAGATGTCGCTGAGCGGCTTGATCCGGCGGCGCGGAGGCGCGTGTGAAACCAGAGGCGGTGCCCTGCGCGGCGAGTGGGGCGTGGGCGGCGGAGCATTTTGCGAGCCAGCTGCCGGCGAAGGCTGCGCTCCGAGTTGAGCGCAGAGCGGCGTAGGCAGAGCGGGGCAACGCTGAGAGCGGAGCGGCGCGGCGCGCGGCTCCAATTAGGCTCTGCCGCGCCCAAATTGGAGGCGACTAACGACGCCTCACGCCCCCGCCCATCGCGTCCTCGCCCTCCACCCTCGCCG
>JAHLJT010009419.1:6822708-6874373 GCA_031308135.1 Acheta domesticus | reverse complement strand
CCGTCCGCGCCCCCAGCGCATCGCAGATGGACACGCGCGCGCCCGCTCGCACGGGCGGACGATCTCTCTGAAAAACACGATGAATGTTTGACGCGTATGCTGTTTGTCAACGCGAGCGATCGAGTACGTGTGGCCGGGCGGCGACCCAGCCTCGATTGTTCGAGAGGCGAAATTATTAATACGCGGATATGGCAGAAGCTCTGCGCCCCACTGCCCGCCGCCACCAAATACACAGCAGAACCTGCAGGTGCAGCACAAGGTGTGCGGACAACCGCGAATCCGAATGCTGCGAGTCAGTGAAGTTTTCATGATGCAGAACACTGGGCCGGCTTAGGTGGTTCAGCAAGTGATGTTACCAGATTCTCTGACCGGGAGGTCCTAGAGTTCGAGTCTGAACGGTGACGGATTTTCGACACTGGCCAGAAAGCTAGGGCAAATCAGGCGCTGTCTGGAAGAGAATTCTAGAGTCCCTTAGATACAGAGCGTGCGCAACCGCCTCCATTTAATATACTCCCACCCGATAGCCTCATCAATCGAATTCAGACGTTGAATAGAAATTATAACAATTGATGACGTAATGGATATGTTTAAGAATATTAATATTGGTTTGAGATAGTTTTATGATTCTCACACCCGTACCATTTCCAAAATTCCTGACAGCTGGATATAAAATTGCGGGATCGGTGGAACAATGGAATGCGCTACTCTCTGTATCTAGGGGCTCTAGAGAATTCTAGCAGCGACAATACTGCTCTGCCACGATGAGTTGGAGTAGCAGACAACTATTTGTTTATTAGGGTTTAGGATCTCTCCGACCGGAAGCACTATAGTGACATTACGTGATGCCCTGAGAGACCTAAGTGATGTTTCTCCGGTATTGCCTCAACAAAATCTGTTATCGTCACACACGTCTGGTAACTGCTAAAAAACGTCTTTAGACTCAAAGCGATCCTCGTAAGTGTGCGCATGGAGATGGGGCGAGGGGGCGATTCCTCCTGAAATTTCGAAAGGGGCCCTACGCTCACGTAATAAAATAATTTTATTTTCGTACATATTTTCAATTTCTGATTGTCCTCTTTTTAAATTGATACTTTGGGCGAAAGTGGCCCTATGCTCAACGTAATAAAATCATTTTATTTTCTTACTTATTCTCAATTTCTGATTGTCCTCTTTTTTAAACTGATACTTGGGCGATTTGGTACTCGACATATGGGAAGGAAGCCTTCCAATTCATCCGACAACCTCAAGATGCTTTAACATTAAATCAATTGTATATTACTCGTTTACTGTATCACTAAATTTATAATGTCGATCCCCTTGAGGTATGTTTTATTATTTCCTAGTAAGGCAGGACATTTATAAATAAAAACGTTAATGGAATAGGGGGGGGTTCAGTAAGCCTTATAAATGTATTTTCCCCTCCCCATCTTGCTTTAGCCTGCGCATGTCTACAACGATCCCCCACGAAAGCTCCCTTGAGCATTTCTAGACTTCGGAGAAATAGAAATATACATTCTTCCCAAAATATAGCACTCCTGAGGAGAGTACATTTTAAAAAGCAACCCTCCCGTGGAAACACCGGCAAGAGATAGTTGAGCTGGAGAAAAGTAGAGGTATGTAAGTCACTGAAATCGCGATTTGGACTTATTTCGTATTTGAATGGTCCTGGGTGCAACAACGTCCTCGGGCAAAAGTGTCATTAGACTAATTTTCGTGGTGGGACTTAGCAGTAACACTGTGCGGAGAGCCAAAAAATCGCCGAATGCGCTGCAAGGCAGAGTGTTATATTCACTGTTCCGTGCAATGAAAGAAAGGAATATTACATGTAGAAAGTTCTTAGATGAAATTTACGCCGGTAATACTCTTTGAAATGATTGTCAGCAGCTTGATGTTGCAGAACAACAAGGTGCAGTTATCAGATGTTATTGATGAAGAACGAAAAGAAGAATAGGAAACCACAAAGTGATACGTTTTCATTTAAATCACAAAGTGCCTAGAAAACAGTTAATTCACACTGATTTGTATTTTGACTTCGGCAGTTTTTCGAAGTTTGGCATAAAATGAAATTTAGTACTTAAAAGGAGCTTTCTGAGAGGGAGTCAAATCCACTCGAGCATCACGTGATGCACGCCTGCGCAATATGTTTCTGGGGCTCAACCCTGACTGCAGGTGTCTAGTGAGGTGAACTTATTCTTCAATAGTATGCAGGATATCGATTATAATGTAACGTTCAGCCAGCGGCAAAAATTATTTTTGTTTGCCTCCGCGTCACTTCTGACACTTCACTGCTCCGTTCTGACCGCCTCTGTCTTCACCCGTGCCGGCTTAACTGGTTCAGGGCGTCAACTGATATCGCTGCCTCTGTCGGGGAAGTCCTACGGTTAGAGTGCCGACGGGGACAGGATTTTCGACACTAGTTAGCCAGGTAAGTCTAATGGAGAAGAATGGGGAATTCTAGCTACCAGCTGTCTAATCGTAGCTTTCCGTAGTTTCTCCTATCAATGACAGGCGAATGCCAAAGCAGGTCCCTAACAAACGGGAACGGACCGCTCGCGATCTTTCCTTCCTCTTCTTTGAAATATCCTCATCTCTTATTTACGCACATATATACACTCATATGCACTGCACTATCACACTTGTCGAGAGACCAGTCGGGAGGTTAGAGCTTGTTCCTGGTTGGGGTGGTGCCCCGCTAATAGGAAATACCTGGTTGGGGAAAATCGACCGCAAGCCGACGTAGGTCGGCGTCGAATCTCACCATGGAGTGGGGGAAGAACAACGCTACCTTCAGCAATGAAAACACGCGCTTTTCGTACGCGACTAATGGTCTTAGCAGATCCCGAATAATCAATCAATCAATCGCTTTCACCCGCTCCTGTCAGTCCCCCCTCCCCGTTATCCCCGCTAGGAGGTGAGAAGACCGCAGTGAGAACGGGCGGACGATAACTCAATGCTCGCATTCATTCTCGTCTCCACTGTCTCATGCTCGTCTCCACTGTCCGTCCACTGACCGTACTCGCCCCCACAGGGGGGATTATGACCACGTAGATGGACATGGTCTCTGGTGATGAATCGTAGACGATCACCCGTACCTCGAGTCTCGCGGCCCCCCTCAGGTCGTTAGCCTAGCATGTAGGCGGTGAGTAGGAAAGCCAAGCTCCTGGTTGTCGGTTCAACCTGGCAATCCACCTGTTGGGCCCGTGGCGCGTCGACCAAAGAGGTCCGTCCGACCTCAAGGCAGGATTGGGTGAAGGAGACCCCTCGGGGTGCTCTGGATTCCACAAATAGAAGTCCGGCGGTTAAATGATCATTTGCCAGGTTGCCTTGGTTATGACCTCACCCAGGTCGGTAGCCTTACGTAGG
Organism: Acheta domesticus; assembly: GCA_031308135.1. Lineage (NCBI taxonomy): Eukaryota > Metazoa > Arthropoda > Insecta > Orthoptera > Gryllidae > Acheta > Acheta domesticus. The sequence goes on along the minus strand of JAHLJT010009419.1, from coordinate 6,871,010 downwards.
CAATGGGAAGACGGGTTGGGGTCCCCGAGCTGCCCGGGCTTCTGTCCGCGTGGCCCCCAGTTGGGCACTTGGCTTCGTCGTGGCAGTGGCCCGATACTCTGGGCAAAGAGGAGGGACTCGGGGTCCCGGCACTCTTGAGTGGCGAGTTACCATACAGGTGATAGTGACTCCGGTACTAGCCTGAGTAGCTAGTAGCTCTGAGCTGGCAGGGCGGCCCCAGGCATTGAATGGGGAGGTTGCCGTGAGGGCAAACTGGGTACCGACCGGATCCGGTTACTTGCCTGTCGGCGTCCTTGTAAGTCCTTGGGGGGTGAGGATAAAGGCCAAGAGCCGAAGACGCCCACCCGGAGAATTTCTCCCAGGTAGAGCAAGGACCATGCGAAATTGGTAGTCCCGCAGGACTTAACTGACCGTACTCGCAGCACGTTCTGACTTTCGTCCTCTCTCTTCACCCTCACTTTTTCCTCCATTTTCGGTCTCACTTTCGCAACCTTTCATCCTGGTGAAAAAAGCTCTTCTTACACAGCTTGTCATAAAATAACTGTTTGATGTTCCAAGGACAAATGAAATGATGTTTTACATCGCTGAAAGGAATAATTTATAATGTATACAATTCCGTCTTCAGATAGTACACAGATTGAATTTGACAAAGAATTCAACGGAGCATTATCGGAAGGGTGAAAAATAAAGATGGCGTCTGTCCATCCTGTTCCCTTCCCCCATATTAGGAAGCGATACGGCTTGTAGATAAGCTTTGTTTGGGGGTGGGGGCATCAAGATTTGCCTCTACCCTTCCTCCTTCCCTCTCTTGGCGGCAGGAGTCCCATATATTTAAAGCATATAATCATTTTCATTTTATTGACATTTTTAACCTGGTTAGATTATTAATTTCAATTTTCGTTAATTGAAATAGTTTGAATGAAAGATACATATTTGCCTATATTAGCCCTTTGGATAATTAAACTAGACATTCTTTACATTATACAGCCGTGGATCACTATTTCTTTCCCAGTATTCGCCGCGGTGTCATCTTCTAAAGATGGAGAGCGCGGCAGGTGCTTCGGCAGCCACATGTCCCCATCGGCCTCCCTCTCCCCGTCCTCGCCCGCCGTCTTCGCCAACGCCCACTTTCCCTCCAGTCCCCGCCTTCGCCTCTCTCCCGCAACCACCCCCGCCGCCTGGCCCCGCGTGCCTGCCTCTTCGGCGACGGCGGCGGCGGCGGCGCGAGGTGAGTGACAGGCTAATTACACAATCCTCCGCCAGGCTGCGCCAGTGAGCGCTATTTCAGCGAGGGAGCGTTTAATCATTTTAAAATTGGAAGCCGCTAAGCGGAAGGGTGCGGCGCGCGGGGCGAGGGGGGCGGAGACGCGGGCGGCGCCGCTCACGGTGGTCCCTTCAGACCATCCAGCTGGGCGAACACCCAGCGCCCCACAACACGCTTCTTGATCCACTCTCCGCTCACGGTGATCCCTTCAGACCATCCAGCTGGGCGAACACCCAGCGCCCCACAACACGCTTTTGATCCACTCTCCGCTCACGGTGATCCCTTCAGACCATCCAGCTGGGCGAACACCCAGCGCTCCACAACACGCTTCTTGATCCACTCTCCGCTCACGGTGATCCCTTCAGACCATCCAGCTGGCGAACACCCCAGCGCTCCACAACACGCTTCTTGATCCACTCTCCGCTCACGGTGATCCCTTCAGACCATCCAGCTGGGCGAACACCCAGCGCTCCACAACACGCTTCTTGATCCAGTCTCCGCTCACGGTGACCCTTCAGACTATCCAGCTGGGCGAACACCCAGCGCCCCACAACACGCTTCTTGATCCACTCTCCCTCACGGTGATCCCTTCAGACCATCCAGCTGGGCGAACACCCCCAGCGCTCCACAACACGCTTCTTGATCCACTCTCCGCTCACGGTGATCCCTTCAGACCATCCAGCTGGGCGAACACCCAGCGCTCCACAACACGCTTCTTGATCCACTCTCCGCTCACGGTGATCCCTTCAGACCATCCAGCTGGGCGAACACCCAGCGCTCCACAACACGCTTCTTGATCCACTCTCCGCTCACGTGATCCCTTCAGACCATCCAGCTGGGCGAACACCCAGCGCTCCACAACACGCTTCTTGATCCACTCTCCGCTCACGGTGATCCCTTCAGACCATCCAGCTGGGCGAACACCCAGCGCCCCACAACACGCTTCTTGATCCACTCTCCGCTCACGGTGATCCCTTCAGACCATCCAGCTGGGCGAATACCCAGCGCTCCACAACACGCTTCTTGATCCACTCTCCGCTCACGGTGATCCCTTCAGACCATCCAGCTGGGCGAACACCCAGCGCCCCACAACGCGCTTCTTGATCCACTCTCCGCTCGTAAATTGAGCATTGTGCGGATGGTTCATATTCACAGGAAAATGAGTGAAAAGGTGGCGTGGTGTGAATCATATACTAAGTTTAAGTGCTAATTTTTACCTAATATTTAATGTTATAATAACTTAATGTTACAGAAAATGCTAAGAATTAGGAGAATTGGTGAACGGCTTGTGATATTTTCTTTTGTCACAGTCGCGCGTTCTGTTACGACCAAAAAAGCTTCATTACAAAATAAATATGTTATGAGATTTTATTTTCTTCTAGATGAAGAATTGCGTGGCTTTTTTCTAGCTATAAGCGTTGCTGAACTTCAGAGAACATAAGAACGAAATTTATCCGAGATCAAACACGCAATGCCTTTGCCAATTCTATGTATTTCACTAAGTATGTCTTGTGAAAGAAAGAGAACAACACGAAAACAATTTTTTAATCGACATGATGGTATTAAGATCTAGAAACTAAGATAATATAATTCTAGAATGCAATATAAATATAAAAAATTGATATGAAAGGAAAAAAGAAATATTAAAAATAATGGAAAACTATGCGCGCCAATGAATATGGGATATCATGAAAACAATTTGTAAAGTGAATTAAATTTGATTTTCATTCTAATGCGTAGTTTGAGGGCGAGATCGAAACGAAAGTTATCCATGGGAGATCAAGACAAAAGTTCATCAATTATACGCTGGATCAGCTTCTAAGGGGTGCCGAAAGAAGTCAACTGCGGAGATGCGGTGATACCAAATTAGAAAAATAAAGACAAAATTTAATGATATTAATGATAATTGTAGTGAGGTTGGTGGTGGAAGGTGGTGAGTGCTGAAGCTTTCGTCCAGCTACTTTTTTCCACCGAGTCCACCGCGTTGGAATGGCGTGGTCGCAGCGACGGACGGCGGTGGTGGGATAGCGGAGGAGCGCCTCTTGCTATCGAGCTAATTGCACGCTCAGGGGCTTCATTAATATTGAGGCAGCGCGACACGCGGTGACACGCGCTCAGATCTTGAGGCCCCTCCCCTCCGCTTCCCACCCCCTCCACCCACCTCCCTTGCGCCGAGCCCTGCCTCAGTCATCCATGTCTCGCAGCGCAATGCACCCCAACGCAACACACCGCACCGCATACCGCACCGCACACCGCACCGCACACCGCACCGCACACAGCACCGCACCGCACCGCACACGCACACCGCACCGCACACCGCCCCGCACACCGTCCCGCACACCGCCCGCACACCGTACCACTCACGCAGCATCGCACCGCACACCGCACCGCACACCGCACCGCACCGCACACCGCACCGCACACCGCCCCGCACACCGCACACCGCCGCACACCGCCCCGCACACCACCGCCCCGCACACCGTACCTCACACAGCATCGCACCGCACACCGCCCCGCACACCGCACCGCACCCGCCCCCACCCCCCCCCCCGCACACGCCCGCACACCGTCCTCACACAGCATCGCACGCACACCGCCCGCACACCGCCCCGCACACCGCCCGCACACCGCCCCGCACACCGCTCCGCACACCGCTCCGCACACCGCACCGCACACCGCACAGCACACGCACCGCACACCGCACCGCACACCGCACCGCACACCGCACCGCACAACGCTTCGCACCGCCGCAGCCACACCGCAAAGCACCGCCCTCCATTCCCCACCCAATATCTCTTCCCCAAGCCCTAACACACATCGCCACGCACTGCCCGTCAATAGTGCGATTTTTCCCGTACTGCCGTCAATAGTGCGATTTTTCTAACTCTGTCCCTATGTCCAAGATGGAAATCACACGGTGTTTCTCCGCCATAACGTTAGAAGTAGCGTGATCGCAAGCACTGCTTGATAAGGTCGCGATCGATACCTGGCGGCACGACCGAGAACGTCGCGAAATACAGTGACATATTCCATCGTGAAGATAGCCCTTGAGGGGCAGTGTTAGAACAATCGCCGTATAGTTACCTACCGTTCAAACCCGCACACGCCGTTCAGTTTAGAACATTGCCGTGACCTCAACGCTGACGTCGTGCCGTTCCACTCCACTCCGCTTGCCTACTCCACTTTCCCCTCACACACAAACACCTCTCCCCGCTCCAATTCGCCCCTCCTCACTTCATCCTCCTTTCCCTCTCACTTTCTTCGCACTCGGCCTTTTCTCATACCGTATCACCCTGTCCAGAAATGCCCTGCTCCGCTCGTCTCCCCTCGTCTCATGCTGCCTCGTCTCAACCCGTCCCGTCTGATACCCTTCGTCTCAGCCCTGCCCGCAGCGTCTCCGGCGCTCGTGCGGAGAGGGTGCTGGCTATTTTAACGGGCGTGGGCGTAGAGAGGCGCGAGGCGGAGAGGACAGAGGAGACAGCGTCAAGGCGGGGCGACTTCACCGGCAACTCTCACACAGCAGCGGAGGGGCCTCCGCGAGGAGGCAACGGATCATCACCTCTTTACAAGGAACACGTAGCCCGATATTACATAAAATTAGGCGCCCGTAATGAAATGTTTAGCCATCACTTCGTAAAAACACGCATTGACGTTTTGCGAGCGAGCGGATGGGATACAAAGGAGGAACGAAAAATCTGGGTAAAATCTGGTAACGCAAAATCTGAGTATCACAATTCTTGATAATAACTATCCGCAATTTGCAGGACTTCTCATATAATAATTTATCTCTGCAGTTCAAAAGCAATAATTGTTATAAATCCAGACTTTTCGGAAAATATATTCTTTAAAGCGTGTTCTGGCCTGGATTGTTTGGCCTTTGAGTAGGTGCTCGTTCAATGAAGGAAATTCTTAAGAATTATTTCAGTATTAAATATTAGATTTTAATGGAAACTAAAACCCACAAATACACAGTATATTTTACAAAAAATTTCATAATTAATATCAACAAAATTATCTTTCCATTGAAAACATACAACACTCTCCAGCAAATATTAACAATGTCAATGTGCGCATCTATTGCTCGCTGAAGCTCTGCGCAATTCATCCAAAGCAGCGAGGTCAATGGGTGCCTTTCCCTTGTTATTCCTCTCGGCGGTGTTTGCCCCAGTCATCAACAGCGCGCGCATGCACTCAGCAAGCCGCCTCGAGGAAGCTCTGAGGAGGGCAGTCCAACCGTCATTGGATTTTGCATTGGGTTTTCTTCCTCGCCCCAACAGCTCCAGCACACAATCCAGATAGCTCCAATAGGTTGCCTCGTGCAGATGAGTCAATCCTTCTTTGCTCTTTGAATTGAGCTCAGCGCCTTACACCACCAGCTCCCGCACACAATCCAGGTAGCCCCAATAGGTTGCCTCGTGGAGAGGAGTCAATCCTTCTTTGCTCTTTGAATTGAGCTCAGCGGCCTTGCACCACCAGCTCCCGCACACAATCCAGGTAGCCCCAATAGGTTGCCTCGTGGAGAGGAGTCAATCCTTCTTTGCTCTTTGAATTGAGCTCAGCGCCTTGCACCACCAGCTCCCGCACACAATCCAGGTAGCCCCAATAGGTTGCCTCGTGGAGAGGAGTCAATCCTTCTTTGCTCTTTGAATTGAGCTCAGCGCCTTGCACCACCAGCTCCCGCACACAATCCAGGTAGCCCCAATAGGTTGCCTCGTGGAGAGGAGTCAATCCTTCTTTGATCTTTGAATTGAGCTCAGCGCCTTGCACCACCAGCTCCCGCACACAATCCAGGTAGCCCCAATAGGTTGCCTCGTGGAGAGGAGTCAAACCTTTTTTGCACTTCTCATTGGCATCTGCACCATGCATCAGCATCTCCCGCACGCAATCCACATGGCCCCGTGTACACGCCTCATGAAGAGGAGGAGTTCATCCTTTGTGATCTTCGTCATTCTGCTTCTTTCCTTAGCAGCGTCCTACAATTTTTAGCTATCTCAGCTCCCCACACTTTATGTCGGATTGAAGCCCACGTGGAAGAAGTCCATCTGTTGTTGTCCGCCTGTGCTTTGGCATCCGCACCGTGCACTAGCAGCTCCTGCACACAAGTTACACAGCCCCATTTGGAAGCGCAGTGAAGAGGAGTCCACCCGCCATTGTCCCTTGCATAGGGTCTGCATGTTGCCCCAGCTAGAGTCCCTAGATACAGGGAGTAGCACATTCCATTGTTCCACCGACCCCGCCATTTTATGTCCAGTTGCCAGGAGCATTGGAACTGTGAGGTATTGTGGGTGTTGAGAACCATGAATCTATCCCAAATCAATATTAATAGTCTTAAAAATTTCATTAACGTCACCAGTCGTTAGAATTTTCCTTAATCTTTTGAATGCTGCCTGGTGATGCTATCGGGTGGGAGGATATTAAATGGCGACGATTGCGCCACCCTCCGTGTCTAGGGACTCTAACCCCAGCAGCTTCTGCACCCACTCTGTGTGACGTCCCTGGACAGCATCGTGAAGAGGAGTCCTCCCGCAATCGTCCTTTGCATTTGTATGAGCACCTCGTTCCAACTGCTCCTCCACGCACTCCACACTTCCGTGAGTGGAAGTTCTGTGGAGCGGTGTCCATCCAACATCGTCCTTTTCATTCGCGTCTGCTCCTCTTTCCAGCATTTCCCGCACGCACTTCACATGGTCTCCGTGACAAGCCCGTAGAGAGCAGTCCATTCTCTATCATCCTTTGCACAGGCATCTGCGCCGTGCCTCTAACACTTCGCGCACGCACTCCGTACCATGAAGCAACAAGGGTGTCTATCCACATCTGGCCTTGCGCGTTGTTATCTGCACCTCCCCTCAGCACATCCACAACGCAATCCGTGAAGCCCCGTTTGGCTGCCTCGTAGAGAGAAGTTTGTCCGATGTTGTCCGTTGAATGAACGTGTACACCTCGCCGTAGCCAGCAGCAATGTTCCCGCATGTAGAGGCAAGACAAAGGGAAGATTATTGAAGTCATTTTTACTATTGACACCACTCCCGCTTCTAATAGCGTCACAAGAAGTTCCATTCACTGCAGCTTCTAACATGACCCAACATCCGGCCTCTCCGCGCGCCTGGTCGGGTACGACGTCCACGACGGCCCCAATCACAGCAGCGCTCTTGCCCTTCTCGAGAGCCCATTGTAACTCCTCAGCGCTGAACGCGGCCCCGCAAAGCAGGACATCTTCCGATGCAAACACTAGCACGCACTCATCAGCCACTTTGCACTTCGTAGGAGATTCGCCAACGTCGACACACAATTCGCCAACGTCTGGTTGTGGCAGCTTGCAACAGTAAGGATTCTCCAGTTTCACTACACGCATCAACAGGTCCTTACTTCACTCAAAAGTGTCCCCAATCTTCATAGTTACAGTCAGCATCGTCCAACTAATTCTAACATTAATTATCATAAATGTGAATGTACAGGTAAAACAGAAAATAATAAAAATTGTTTTATTATGATATAATTTGTTTTTACTTCTATAAATAGGGGAGGGAGTGGTAGGAAACGTAACATAATTATTGAGGGGGATTGAAGTGCGCTGGGCCATAAATTTTCGCTGCTCGTAATAGAAAATATTTTGTATTGAAAATGAGCTACATATATGATTTAATGATCCTGCTGTGGAAATAACCAGTCCCCCACCCTTTTCGCATCTAGCAAATGAGGTTTCAAGAAACGAGCGAGAGATATATCTTATATCTGTGCGATTAAGTAGATGTTCATAATGAATTTCTGCAGATCGTAACAACCTCAAGAAGCCGCTTTGGGTGAATAAAATCCCCAGAGAGTTGTTCATAGTTGTCAAAAGAAATAACTTGATTCTAAAATATATTTTCTCTTTTACTATGCTCTATTACTACTCTCTCTGCTACGGTAAATTATGAATATAGGTAGTGACGACCGTTTTGTCATAATTTATTAACAAGCAATAACCGCTTCCGCATATTAGAAGCTATTTGCATCGGCTCTCATCTCATCAGATTTTCTCAAAAGCGGTTCCAATTTTTTTCTTTAAAGTTTTGGCAGGGATAGTCCTAAATCTACTCTATGAAATAACTTAAACGCCATATTGCTCTATTCTCTTGTTTTTTCAAAAATTACAAAAAAAATATTTTTTTGACTTGTCTCTCGCGTCAGTAATATTTACATTAGCGGCGATTTGTTTATATTAATATATTTATGAATACATGTGCTTTAATAATGTCAAGTAAAGTTTCTCAAGAGCTCAACCATTTTCTATGAAAATTATCTCAAAATTCCGCATTTTCAGAAACGCTCAAACGCAATTTTTCTCATAAATGGCTCCAAATTTTTTCTTCAAACTTTTCGAACGGATAGTGCTAATTGCACTCATTAATATGACGTAAAGTCCAATTTGTTTTTTTTTTCAAAAATTACACAAATGTAAATTTTTTGAATGATCACTCACACCTTTAATATGCACATTACCAGCAATTTGTAAATACTATTGTATTTGTGAGTGTAAGTGTTTTCAAATAAGTTATTAAGTTTTTTCGAAAACTCAAAAATTTCCTGTGAAGATGAGCGTCAAATTCGGATTTACAGTAGCGCTTAAACGCCATTTTCTTAAAAACGGCTCTAAATTTTTCAAAGAAATTGTCATTTAGGGCGAGGCCTTAGTGTTCTTTAATATTCAAAAATTAATATTTCCGTTCTATACTAATCACATTATCAGCCTCCGAAGTGACCTCCATTCTAAAAATGCACACCAATGCGAGCGCAGAGGTACGTTTGGTGGGTTTAGTAGTTCAATTACATTCTTACTGTAAAAGCATTGAAATGGGTACGACCAGCGACCTTGCGAAGACGCCTTATGACGCAGCAATGCGACATTCAAAGTTGTTAAACGTATTTTGAAATTTGTTATGTCCACCAAAATAACATAGTTCATGACAAATTAACAATTGTTTATTTGCAATTCCATACATACATTTCACTAAAGAAAACATGTTGAAATGAAAGCTCTCTCTGCGCGAAGCGCCTATCCGTACGTGCTTCCAACGCACGATACCCCAGCGCATAGACTCCGCGCTCACCATGCGCGACCCGTAGACCTCACTGTGCACTTCATGCTGGCGGAGCGGGGCTGGTCTCTCCGACTGTGGAATCTGACTGTGACGGCACTGCTGCCAGGGTGCCGGCTCGCTCCCTTTAAGGGCCGATGGTGGGCAGTGAGACTCGCACTCGAGCTCGAGCCTGCTAGGCCGTGTCCACGGCTGGCCGCTGCCGCCGCCGATCCCCGATAGAGCGCGCTGCCATCTGACTTGCCTGACCGCTCGCGCTCCAAATATACTGACATGCGAAACGAAGCGCGACATGACAAAATTAATACCGGAGAACTGTCGCTATGTGTTTGGAACGAAAAGGTTTCGTAGACGATTTTAATGACAAAAAATATTTAGACACATAGTTTATGATGCCAGTGTTTTTTCCACCTGGTCTGGGACATCTTGTAGAGAAAGTTATTCTGCAAAAAGCGTTCTAGAGATTTTGACGGAAATACGTGTGTGAGGATCTCTAATTCCCAAAAAGTAAAATCCTCCCTTGCCCTGAAAGTGATACACAGAATTTTTTCCCAAAATAGATATTTCTAATTAGATATGAAAGATTTCGAGCCCCTTGGGATATTTGAATGGATATTTTACTTTTGGGAGGTACTTTACCTAATCCCTTATGACATTTCGAAAGTTCCCCAAAAATGCCTCCAATTTTTTTCTCAAATACAACACAGCGCGTTTATTAACCCGTAGCGACCGACATGGGAATTTAGTCACACTGACACCGACGTGGAGTCCTGTGGACTCATAACTTGTTTTTTCAAATATTACCATATATATTTGTATTTCGAGTGAAAAACATTGAACTTACGATATATGATGACTAAAAATATTATCAGAATAAATTTGTTAATGATATCATGTGATTAGGAATGGTTGAATTAAGTTATGCAAAACATTTCATTTAATAAATTTATTTATATAATAAAAATTGATAGAACATTAGAAAATGTATAAAGGAAAACTATTACTTTAGAATTGAAAATCAAGTACAAAAATATTACTACCACAAACACTAAAATTTTAACAAAAGTTTCTTTGGTCACCTTTTTCGCACAACTCTTGCACACTTGTTTGTTCATTCTGTAATACTATTTTGCATTTGAGTTTTTTTTCCTTTCTCGGGTTCTTCATTATCAAGGAATTCCCTATTCATTATCGTCTTCTTCTCCAGAATCTACACAAAATTGTCCGTGTAATGAGTCACGGTCGTTTTCAATTTGATGATTCAAAAATACTCTAAAAACTACTGCACATTTGCTCCACCCATTAGGCAATTTTCTTCCAATAATGGCCATTAATAATTACACTCTCACATAACAGACTAGACATGTTTTTCTGTACATTGGGCTTTCTTCAGAGACGCCGCAGAACAAACTGTACTAACTGGCAAAGTGCGACGTGAAAGTTACACTGCTACTGTCGTGGTGCTTAAGTCTCATGCGCGCCACGCTGATAATTTCCCTGAAAAGCATTCTACAACAGTAAGCTCGCGAACAATTACTCAAAACTGTGAAGGAAAAGGTAAAAGAAGAATCCAGGTTATAAAAAAACCGTATATGCAAGTATTCGAAGTTTCGCGAAGTCGGAGGAGTCCCAGGGACTCCAAGTCGGTAGAAGAGGGTTAATATGGTAAAGTCTGATTTTCATTAATACTTCTAAAAATTTAAAAAAATTGCATGTATTTTAACTTTTTTGTACATTCATGCTTAAAGAGATACATATTTTTTAATACAATATTCTTCAATATTAGGTAATTGTATTTTGAGAACTAGTAGGAAAGAGTAATTATGAACATTGTAAAAATCCTGAATTAGTGAAAAATTTTAAATACTAAAAATTACTCCTTTAAACACGAGAAATTCCTACACGATCGGTCACCTCTCTGACTCATTAGTGAAACCCATTGATGTCCTTGACACCTCTTTAAGACGATTTGCATTTGTTTAAAAAATATCAGTCTAACTTCGCATTTTTCACTATCTAAAATAAAATTTCATTAAATTTTCGGAGTGATATGTCATTCCCCCTGTCCTCCTTCTTCTTCTTCTTCTTCTTCTTCTTCTTCTTCTTCTTCTTCTTCTTCTTCTTCTTCTTCTTCATCTGCTTCAAAATACCCAGAATCGAATCCCCATTATTAATTATAAGTGAATGAGAACTAAATCGAGCCCGCAGAAGAATCCCAACTCTTGCAAATTTCCCGAGCCGTTCCTTCACCTCTGCATTCTCATCATAACATACTCTTAACAACTTCACAGGCAAGTGTTATTCCTGTCATCACGAATTGCATGCAGCACAACGGCAAGCAAAGCCTCGAGTTGTGCATTACAAGTTTCGGGTCACCACCTCATTTTTGAAGCTCGTCTCTCGAATAAATACGAACCACTCACAAAATCAACAAAGCAGCCGCCCGCTATCCACGAGTGCTTTCTTCTTTCGCGTAGCAACAACTTCCCCCACTCCCTTGCCCCCCCCTCTTTCACCCCTGTCTGCCCTCCCTCCCACGGATCCCTCAGCCTCATGGCTGCCTCACGGTCTCATCATTTGAAAGCATCTCACGGTAATTAAAAAAATCATGCAGATGTGAAAACAGCAGCACAAACACGGGATTCCTTAATTATATAGATTAATCATTAATTGAAATAGTCTTTTCTGTTATGTAATAAACATATTTTTATTTCGAAAATGAGAACGAAGGCTCTGGGCGGACAGAAAAACACAATTACATTTTAAAACTCTAAACGAACGCTTCTTTCTTAATTGCGATCTAATTAAAGAGACTCTATCGCAGGCCCCTCGCCGGTAACTTCAGAGGGGAGGCATCCACCTACAGCGACTAAGTAGCAATTAAGTTTTCAAAAATAATTAGATGAAATGTAGACAGCGCTCTTTGTTTCATCTCTGAAATTAATTTGCATGCAAATGTAAAAGAATTCACGCTTTTCTGCATTATTTTAATACGCCTTTGATTCGGGCGCGGCTCAAATTAGGGGCCCGGGCGCTGGAAGCGGAGGCAGCGGTAGACAGCGCCTTCTTATCTTTCATTAATGTGTCGTCTTAAATCCATCGGCGCGGGGCGTTGCGGAGCGGGGGGCGGGGCGGGGCGAAGCGAAGCGGAGAGGAGCAGTGCAGCAATCCGGCTGGCGAGTGGCCTGAGGACCGAGCATTCCAAGCGCGCGAGCAAAAAGTTCTACAGATGCAAATTCAAGGGGCGGTAAGCAAGACTTGTTGGACTTCTAGTACAACGTTATCAGCAATGAAAATAGTAATAATAATAATAATAAAAATTATTATTATTATTATTATTATAAAGAAATCGTGGAAACAGAAACCACTCCATGAACAATATCTAAAAAGAATGGACAAGGTGCAGATCAAAAAAGATCAATCATTTACGTGGCTTCAAAGGGGAAGATGAAGCTAGAATCGGAAGAAGTTTCTAATAGCAGCTGAAGATCAAACGTTGAGAACTCGATATAATGATAAAGCGGTTCTCAAAATTTCCCAAGATGATAAATGCTGCATTTGCCAGGAACGAGTAGAAACCATTGATAATATCGTCTCAGCTTGTCCAATTTTAGCAAAGACCGAATATTTGAAAGCACACGACAGGGTTTGTAGTTACCTCCTCTGGTAGATCTGTACCACCCTCGAAGTTCCAAACATATGCCCAAGAGGTACGAACACTCACCAAAACCATGGACATCTGTTGGACTATACAATATTGTAAGACCAACAAATTCATACGGATCGCATAATCACAGCAAACAAACCGGATATTGTTAACCTGGATTTAGAAAAAAAGTCGTGTCTACTTGTAGATGTTGCGGTGCCTTGTGATCAAAACGTCATAACCAAGGAGCCAGCAAACGTTTTTAAAAACAAGTTTGGAATCGAGAATCAGCCGAATGTGGGCGTAAAAAGCACAGGTCGTTCTAATAGTTATCGGAAGCTCTGGGATTTGTTCCGCAACTTGGCTAAACTTCCAGGTGTAAGAAATTGCTTTATTTGAACACGCATTTGCTCAAAGTATTGTAGAGGCACCGACAGTCCCTAGATCTGCTCCTTAGGTAGCTGGTTGCAACCTGGAGTAGATTTTATATTCAGACCGACTCATTGCATCTTTAGTCGTGATGTAAAGGGAATAATAATAATAATAATAATAATAATAATAATTTCTTCTTTTTAGTATCCTAAATTTTTTGACAATCAATTGGGGGTCCATATCGGTGTTTTGAAAAAATCATAGCGTACTTTATTTTCAAGTACAACGTTTCGTGAACAGATGGATTCACCTCATCAGGTACATAAGAAATTTAATCCATCGATGAATACATTTTTGAGTAAATATTCTTGATGAACGAGGACGAAGTTCCAGCGGCAGCAGTGGACCAAATGGTTGGTGTTGTTGGCACTTATAGGTACTACGCCACATACTATAATTTTAAATGTCATAATGATTGTCCTTTAATAAATTTTCTTATTTTTATATAAAAAATAATCATCTCCCATTTACTCAGATTTTTTTCGACAATTGATTCATACCTTATGTACTGGATGAGGTAAACACACCCTGTTCACGAAAATATTATACTCAAAAATAACGTACGTAATTCCAATGTTTTTAAAACATAATTTTTAATGTATTTGCCCCCCTTACCTTTCTCCGATAATTTTCTAAAACAATTAGGTGGATGATTGGGCCATTACTCGGCCTTTAGAATGGGAATGGGAATAAAAATGGAATAAAGAAGAATGTCGCGCGCGGTCCATGCCCGAATTCTGGGGTGGGTTGGAATTCTTCGGCATTAACATGGAAGTGATCAGGGAAACTACAGGAACCGCATTTATCAGAGCAACAGGGTTGCAAACAGATTCCGACAGGCTCAACAACCTCACCGAAGTTAAAACAGAAACAGACACATCAGAGCTCAAGAAATCGTGTACATATTGCACTTCTTCCCTAGTGCATCAGAGTTTTTAACTATTTTCCACATTTAGTAAATTAATAAAATGAATAAATTATAACATAATTCACAAAAACCATAAAGCAAATTTCTGTCGGAATCGAATTCGCAAACTCCATTGGCTGGTAAGCTTAAAGTGTCCGGCGTCGCCTGTGCTGAAGTTAGTAAGTATATTAATTAGATACTTACCAATGTTAGATCTATACTCTGAAACAGAATATGGTTTTATTTCAATTGACTAATTCATACGAATAATACATTTTGCTGTTAACTGGTTTGTAAGTGTTCTATGCCCCTGCTTGGTCACCTGACTTGTTTAGAACTGTAGTGTATGCATGTAAAGTGGAGAGGTGAGGACAAAAGATGAGATAGGAAATATGGCGCACCGACCTGTTAGGTTAATATTCGTCTGGTATGTTCGCTGCTCTGATCGCAAGAAACCATGTAAAACTACCAATCAGAGCAGCCGGCCGCGAGAATCCTCCTCCAGACAATGGTTGAATTCCACCTAGTTATTGTGACCTAGCTAAGGCGTCGAAAAGTTCACCATCGTCGGGACTCATACCCTAGGGCCTCGCGGTTTGTGTCGCTGCAATGACAAAATTTGTTGCCCTGAGCTAACTCAGCCTGACCATTTAATATTAATTTTAGATGTCCTATATTTTTGTAAATTTTCTAACACTTTTGTTCCCGCTTAAATTCATTATTTTGCTCTACTTCGAAATAGAGGCTAATGTCGCCAATTTGCGCAACAACAATGTTTTTGAATGTCTCTTAGATCAATTAGAGTATTTAGAAAAATCAAAAAACATTGGAAAGGTTACTTGCTACGTGTTTGAGATATTTTCAAAAAAATATTTTTCACTCTTTTAAACAAAAAGAATAATCATATTTTTGTGAACTGAATAAGAATTGTAGTCGGTGTGTTTATGAGTGTCTGTGTGTGTTTGTGTGTGTGTGTGTGTGTGTTGAACCTACATGAAGAGCACGTTTAAGATTTATGGAAATCGGAAACATGAAGATGAACGTTTAGAGATGATATGGAAATCGGAGAGAAGTCAGATATGATTTGAAGAAAAATATCAAAACTCCACAGGCAGAATATTAGAGCCTGGTGGATAGACACAAGTAAATCTGAAATATCGTCGTTCTTTAAAATAAAGATAACTAAATTAAAAACGCGAGAGAATGGAGACTTACTCGAAGCAACGAAGTTGAGTCGAATAAAGAATTGCGTCGGCACTTATGATGCTAAAGGGTGTTAACGAACCCGAAGGAGGAGGAAGAAGAAGAATCATTGAAGAATGTTAAAAAACCCGAAGAAGAATATGATGATGATGAAGAAGAAGAAGAAAGAGAAGGTGGTGATGACGATGATGATGATAATGACGAAATGAGTCGATAGCATAGATCTGCATACGAAAGTATCGTGTGTATTGCATCGCAAAAACCATTCATCTCTCAAGAAACACGAAACAATTAAATACCATTAACACAAAAAGGCCCGCGGATATCACCTCCAGCTGGAGTGATGGATGAAACTGCATTGGGAGGTCGCCGCCCTTGGCCCTTTCCGAGGCGGCGGTCGTGCGCTCAGACCAGCCCCGGAATCCTCCGGAGGCATCGCCGCTCACAATCAGGACGAGCGGTCCGGAAAATTAATTTCCCAACAACCATTTGCGGCCGGAAGTTTTGGGGCGAACAATGGACCGTGAAATGCGTGTGAGAGGTAAACGAGATGAATAGTCACGGCGAGAAATACCTCGTAAATCTTCAAAACGAATGGGCTTATTAAGGCAAATGACGTGCTACTTTTCTCGAATTCTTCGATACAATTAAATATTTAGAAACTTATTCAAATGATAATATTACACTCGATAAATGGAGATGGTGTTGCTCTTTTATATGAATAAAAAAATATTTAATTAGACTACAGTAATTTTTAATTAACATTTAATTTGTCTTCATTGTAGGAAAATATTGTTTCCTAAAGTTGCAAAAATATAATAGTTGTACTGAAAATAGAACAACACTGCTCGGGGTCAAGCAAACCTGCTTTATCTAAAAATTATTCAACTGTAAATCTCAACGTTATAAAGGTCATTTTAGATACAATTGGCCTACATTTGTTTGAAAATCCATAATGGTCACGCGGGACATTTTTCCAAGATATGCTTAAAATGACCCTTTTTACAGCTCCAGCAGAAATTTTCTCTTCACGTGTTCAAAAAATTATCTCTAATTTTAAGAATATTTTATAAACTTTTATTTAAAACTGAAAGCAAAATGATTGGACCGCGATTACAGAGATTATGGTATCAATATTATATTATCATCTCCCATTTTAATGCCGTTGCAAGATAACCCCTGGTAGCACCTTTCTCATATAACAATACATATACTAAGGTAAATAAGATCATTTACGAATTAAAAGAGAAACAGCGACCGAACGGTTTTTCATACTCGTGTGCTACTACGACTATTATGCGGCAATGTTTCTAGCTGAATGGTATGTAATTTTGGATGGTTGAATATATTTGCCTTAAAATAATTCTAGAAGAAATAATCATTTGTACTAGACAAACTATGTTTGTAATTTATGTTTTCTGGAATCACAAGTGCGTGTATCCTTTTGTAGATTAGTAATCCTTCCAAGGATGGGAGCTATCTTTCAAGTAATCGATTTAAACTTTTGTGAAATTATTCTTACTTCCCTGTACAACAATCTTCGTTCTCTGGGATGGAACATTCATCTGATGCAACATTAAACACATTCAAAGAAAACAAAAATTTAAAACTAATTATAAACAATAAATTTGTAAATAATATTATCATGATATTGTTAAGAATTTGACTAACTGCATCAACCTGAGTTGATTACGTTCTTAACAGGTATTAGAGTATGCGTAGAGGGACATACAAACAAAAATTCAGAATATGAAAAGCTAAATTTGCATTTTGAAACTATAAGGAAATAAGACTCATTCATGAAGCCATGCCTAATCACAAAAAATTTACATTGTGATAAAACAATTCAGGAAGAGTTCAAAAATTGGCAAAGTTTAGCTGAGACCTCACGGGAAGTGTAGTTAACATACGTGCGAACACTATATTGACTGACGAAGTAGAGTTGTAGAGGCTGTCCTTTGGTAGCCTACAGGCTCTACGGTTACGAAGGGACACTGGGGGAAGCAAAATATTTTTTCATTCCAGCAAAAATATATTAGCCTTAAAAGAATTTGTATAAGCATTTATACGAATAAAGACCAATAAATAACCTATTTCGTTACAAGAAATCGTTCGTAAAATGACTTACGGCACAGACTTATTTGGCGTTTAAAGCACGAATAATTGGGTCACACGTTTAGCCAATAGCAGCGACAGAGTCGTGGGAAGGTATCGATAAGCCGCAAAGCCAACCACCGGTTTTCGCACAAATGTCAAATACTCGTGACGTCACAATAAAGTTGTTTCCAAAAATTATCTTTGATTCTTATATAAATGTACAATTCTGATATACAAAATATCACATTAAATTCATTTATAATTTTGCTTTATTGCAATCATACAATTTTGAACACTCGCTCTCAACGTTCCTCGTTTTCAAAACTTGAACTCACGCAAAAAAATAATCACATAATGTACTAGTACAGCATTTACAGTGCAACTTTTCCTACGCGGTTCATCTACAAATATAATTATGTTGTCGGTCATTTGCGCGAGGCGAGATGTCGCTGAGCGGCTGATCCGGCGGCGCGGAGGCGCGTGTGAAACCAGAGGCGGTGCCCTGCGCGGCGAGTGGGGCGTGGGCGGCGGGAGCATTTGCGAGCCAGCTGCCGGCGAAGGCTGCGCTCCGAGTTGAGCGCAGAGCGGCGTAGGGCAGAGCGGGGCAACGCTGAGAGCGGAGCGGCGCGGCGCGCGAGCTCCAATTAGGCTCTGCCGCGCCCAATTGGAGGCGACTAACGACGCCTCACGCCCCCGCCCATCGCGTCCTCGCCCTCCACCCTCGCCTCCTTCGCCCTCGCCTCCTAGGCCCTCGCGTCCTCCGCCCTCGCGTCCTCCGCCCTCGCCTCCTCCGCCCTCGCGTCCTCCGCCCTCGCCTCCTCCGCCCTCGCCTCCTCCGCCCTCGCCTCCTCCGCCCTCGCCTCCTCCGCCCTCGCCTCCTCCGCCCGCGCCTCCTCCGCCCTCGCCTCCTCCGCCCTCGCCTCCTCCGCCCTCGCCTCCTCCGCCCTCGCCTCCTCCGCACCTCGCCTCCTCCGCCCTCGCCTCCTCCGCCCTCGCCTCCTCCGCCCTCGCCTCCTCCGCCCTCGCCTCCTCGCCCTCGCCTCCTCCGCCCTCGCCTCCTCCGCCCTCGCCTCCTCCGCCCTCGCTCCCCGCCCTCGCCTCCTCCGCCTCGCCTCCTCCGCCCTCGCGTTCCTCCGCCCTCGCCTCCTCCGCCCTCGCGTCCTCCGCCCTCGCCTCCTCCGCACTCGCCTCCTCCGCCCTCGCCTCCTCCGCCCTCGCCTCCTCTGCCCTCGCGTCCTCCGCCCTCGCCTCCTCCGCACTCGCCTCCTCCGCCCTCGCCTCCTCCGCCCTCGCCTCCACCCGCCCTCGCGTCCTCCGCCCTCGCCTCCTCCGCCCTCGCCTCCTCCGCCCTCGCCTCCTCCGCCCTCGCCTCCTCCGCCCTCGCGTCCTCCGCCCTCACGTCCTCCGCCCTCGCCTCCTCCGCCCTCGCCTCCTCCGCCCTCGCCTCCTCCGCCCTCGCCTCCTCCGCCCTCGCCTCCTCCGCCCTCGCCTCCTCCGCCCTCGCGTCCTCCGCCCTCGCGTCCTCCGCCCTCGCCTCCTCCGCCCTCGCCTCCTCCGCCCTCGCCTCCTCCGCCCTCGCCTCCTCCGCCTCGCCTCCTCCGCCCGCGCCTCCTCCGCCCTCGCCTCCTACGCCCTCGCCTCCTTCCGCCCTCGCCTCCTCCGCCCTCGCCTCCTCCGCCCTCGCCTCCTCCGCCCTCGCCTCCTCCGCCCTCGCCTCCTCCGCCCTCGCCTCCTCCGCCCTCGCCTCCTCCGCCCTCGCCTCCTCCGCCCTCGCCTCCTCCGCCCTCGCGTCCTCCGCCCTCGCCTCCTCCGCCCTCGCCTCCTCCGCCTCGCCTCCTCCGCCCTCGCCTCCTCCGCCCCTCGCCTCCTCCGCCCTCGCCTCCACCGCCCTCGCGTCCTCCGCCCTCGCCTCCTCCGCCACTCGCGTCCTCCGCCCCTCGCGTCCTCCGCCCTCGCGTCCTCCGCCCTCGCCTCCTCCGCCCTCACGTCCTCCGCCCTCGCCTCCTCCGCCCTCGCCTCCTCCGCCCTCGCCTCCTCCGCTCTCGCCTCCTCCGCCCTCGCCTCCTCCGCCCTCGCCTCCTCCGCCCATCGCGTCCTCCGCCCTCGCCTCCTCCGCCCTCGCCTCCTCCGCCCTCGCCTCCTCCGCCCTCGCCTCCACCGCCCTCGCCTCCTCCGCCCTCGCCTCCTCCGCCCTCGCCTCCTCCGCCCTCGCCTCCTCCGCCCTCGCCTCCTCCGCCCTCGCCTCCTCCGCCCTCGCGTCCTCCGCCCTCGCCTCCTCCGCCCTCGCCTCCTCCGCCTTCGCCTCCTCCGCCCTCGCCTCCTCCGCCCTCGCCTCCTCCGCCCTCGCCTCCTTCGCCCTCGCGTCCCTCCGCCCTCGCCTCCTCCGCCCTCGCCTCCTCCGCCCTCGCGTCCTCCGCCCTCGCGTCCTCCGCCCTCGCGTCCTCCGCCCTCGCCTCCTCCGCCCTCGCCTCCTCCGCCCTCGCCTCCTCCGCCCTCGCCTCCTCCGCCCTCGCGTCCTCCGCCCTCGCCTCCTCCGCCCTCGCCTCCTCCGCCCTCGCGTCCTCCGCCCTCGCCTCCTCCGCCCTCGCCTCCTCCGCCCTCGCCTCCTCCGCCCTCGCCTTCTCCGCCCTCGCCTCCTCCGCCCTCGCCTCCTCCGCCCTCGCCTCGTCCGCCCTCGCCTCCTCCGCCCTCGCCTCCTCCGCCCTCGCCTTCTCCGCCCTCGCCTCCTCCGCCCTCGCCTCCTCCGCCCTCGCCTCCTCCGCCCTCGCCTCCTCCGCCCTCGCCTCCTCCGCCTTCGCCTCCTCCGCCCTCGCCTCCTCCGCCCTCGCCTCCTCCGCCCTCGCCTCCTCCGCCCTCGCCTCCTCCGCCCTCGCCTCCTCCGCCCTCGCCTCCTCCGCCCTCGCCTCCTCCGTCCTCGCCTCCTCCGCCCCTCGCCTCCTCCGCCCTCGCCTCCTCCGCCCTCGCCTCCTCCGCCCTCGCGTCCTCCGCCTCGCCTCCTCCGCCCTCGCCTCCTCCGCCCTCGCCTCCTCCGCCCTCGCTTCCTCCGCCCTCGCGTCCTCCGCCCTCGCTCCTCCGCCCTCGCCTCCTCCGCCCTCGCCTCCTCCGCCCTCCGCCTCCTCGCCATCGCCCTCCTCCGCCCTCGCCCACTCCTCGCCTCCTCCGCCCTCGCCTCCTCCGCCATCGCCTCCTCCGCCCTCGCCCACCTCCTCGCCTCCTCCGCCCTCGCCTCCTCCGCCCTCGCCTCCTCCGCCCTTCGCCTCCTCCGCCCTCGCCTCCTCCGCCCTCGCCTCCTCCGCCCTCGTCTCCTCCGCCCTCCCCTTCATCGCCCTCGCCCCGCGCTCCATCTCTCTTGCCCAGGCGTCTGTCCCACTCTTGGCGCTCTTGGCGCTCGCAGGTGGGTGTGGGGGGACGCTCCGCAGGACAAGATGAAAAGGAATGGGTGGAGGTCACTGGAGACGTCTCTGAACTCGGTGGGGTGTGAGGACCGCAATCATCTCTCAACTGTCAGATTGCGGGTTCGATCCTGGCTGAGGTGCGTGTGTTTTTTCTGAGGGCGGAAAGAACACGGACCAATGACCAAGTGCTACTTGCGACTTGTTATAAGATCCTGCATTCCCTTAGCCGCGAACTCCTCAAGAATCCTCAGTAATGCATAAACACAAGTATTGCTTCGACTGTTCTTGTGGCGTCCCAAGGTTGTAAATATAGAAGTCAAAATCTACTGACAATTCGGGATTCCTGTCGGGTGCAATAGAAAATTCGTAGCAATTTCAACCCATTTCAAGGAGAGCCAAACCTCCAACTGCCCATTCACAAAAAACGATAATGACCAGAGGGCGGTTTTCTAAGCCTTAAAAGTAGGACATAAGCATACATTTTTAACCACTAAATGTATACAAATATGTTGTATTGATAATAATCAATATTGGGAATCTTAAATTCATCATCTGGAGGAAATGACATTACGAAGCTATACACAAGGCCTTACAAATTATACAGGATTATATTAAATTATTGTAAACTGTTTTGCGAAAGCAATATCCACACGTGATGGCCTAAGAAATGTTGACGGAAACAATGGATCATCGTTAGGATATCTCACTAAAATTATGCGACTGCATTATCCATGTTCTTTATCAATAAACATTTTAACAGTGTATTTTTTCAATGTTTCTTTTGGCTAATTCCTGTAAAATATGAAGGGCATTAACCAGATGCTAACAGTTCCCAACGCAGAATTTGAGTCTATAATTAATAATGTATTAGTAATGATACTCTTTGTGAATACTAATTGTCAACACGTTTGCAAACTACTTCATAGAGGTTTGTATGTGCATTAATGCACTTGTGTGAAATGTTTTGTAACTCTCTTAAAAGCCTCCGACATAAGCTTGTAATAGTTACCGCTGCATATTTGCTCCCTCTGCCATCCAGGTAATTATGAAAATAGAATGAATATATAATGATTGAAGGGAAAATTAGTCAATACGTTTATCCAGCCCATTGATCAACAGATTCTGGCTTTGTTCCATTTACTTGAATATTGTATGCAAGAGCAAGATTTGTTATTCTTGTCGATTGAATAAATTTTCATTACACTGTATGAACTGCGAGTAAAAGATGTACCGAACATATTGGAAAACGAAATAATACTGCAAAAGTCTCGACCTGGTCAGAGTAAGGCTTGAGCACAGCGACGATCTCGCACAAACGGGCCGTGGATTCGAAACCCGCCTGGGGGTTCATCGATGTACATAATGGTTCATTGACCTTAATAAAAGACTCAGTAATTTTTATAACAATTTAATAATAGTTATATATTATTGATGTTTCAATCTATTTGGGGTCTTTTCAAAAAATCTAGTGTCCAGCTTTGTTAACATCATAGATAAAGAGGTAGCATTTTAAACTAAATTGTCACTTGGAAACTGATCAAGTTGTAAACTTCATCCGGACAACTGTTTATCGATGTGTTGGCATAGTGAACTTTTCCTCCCACCATAATCATCTCTCTAACCTTATTCTATCTTTTCTAACCTGCTCATGTTAGGTAGAAGTCAAACACACGTTATACAGTGCCTGCCCTCTTGACGACAACAATTTAAGTAAGGCTGCGACACTAGGTTGCCTGCCAGAATGAACTATGAGTCTAAGCAAAAAGCTATCTAGGCCGGTTGGTTGGAAGAGGGCAGGGGGGGCGTCCCTGCGTGGGCTACAACTCCACACAAAAGTCTTGTTCTACCCGGGGGACAAGTCCCCTAGTTGGGAGTCTTGGGCTTCTTTGCCTCTAATCAGCGCCCCCAAGAACGTCGGTGGACAGGTAACCGGATGCAGCCGGTACTCAGTTTGCCCTCTCGGCGACCTCCCCATTCAATGTCTGGGCCAGCTCAGAGCTACCAGCTTTGCGGGCTAGTGCCGGAGTCAGTGATGTCGTATGACAAAGCGACACTCACATGCGCCGGGACGCCAAGTCCCTCCTCTTTGCCCAGAGTATCGGGCCACTGCCATGACGAACCCGAGAGGGGACCACCCGAGCTAAGGCCAGGGCGGCTTGCGGCCCCCTTCCCGTCTTCCCACTGCCTACACCAGACCTGCACAGCATTTTGCACTTTCACTGACCTCAGGAGCTGCGTGCGGGCAGCTCGGATGCAAATGAGAAAATCGATGAAGGGTGGTGATGAGACCCAATCTAGGAGTGGGGACCACCAATCAGAATGCGCAATATGAAAGATAGCGCGAAATTTAAAGAGCAATCGGCAAGAACATGACGGTCATATACAGTTCTAGTAATATTGTCTTTTGTATTATATTGCATATGTTTGTTCTCGGTATATGGCAGGGCGGAAATAGAACTACAACGAATTATACATATTAGATTTAGACACCAAGTATTATAATTGCTTGTAGGGATTATAATTTAATTCGCTTTGCTACGATGTAATCACAAATTTAGTGTTGTGCTAAACACAAATTTTTGGTACTGAATTGTTTTCGTTTGATGATGACAGCAATAAACTATTTTTTATTAACTATGTTAATTGAATAAGACGGTTCTATCAACGCAAAAACATATTGTCCTTTAAAAAGTCATGATTATTTGCTGTTCTAATTTTTGACAAGAGTGTAGAGTCGTTTACGAGAACGTATCAAAATATAAAGCCCTTTGGCGTTCTATTTAACCAATACCCATGATTATCTTATGATTGTCCGTAACATATCGTCACAGAAATTTGCTCGCTGATCTCTTTATTCAGTTTCATAATGGGGGTAAATGGTCACAAATGTGCTATTAAACATTACCCTTCTTGGAATTGCCACATATTCTATTTTTATGTCAATCTTCATGTGAGAGATTGCTCTCATGATTTTGTTCATTTTTCTATGATTTGGAGATTATAACATTCCTGGTGAACAATCAATTATTAAATTGCAATTTTGTGTTAGATAGAATTAAATAATATTTTTTCTTATATATAAGCATATATTTTAAAGCTATTGCTTTAAAATATTACTTAAGAGTCATAATGAGCATGTTATTTTCTTTAAAAAAATTAGAAAATGAAAATACATACAGTGGTGAATACAAAGGTGGATATACAGTAGTGCACAGAACGTAAACAGTGAATTATGGCCCTTGTTACTTGAAATACTAGACATAATCCATTTAAACAATTGGGCATATGATTTTGCGGCATGGATCATTGTATTAGACGCTCAGGCATTCAATCTACGCGCCGCGTCGTGCTACGTCAGACTTCTCCCCTCCCCGTAAAGCCTCGTACTCCCCACTACTTGCACTTTCGGCGCTGCCACGGGCAGACGATCGGCTCGCAAGTGCAGAATGCCCGCGGGAGCAGGCGTTGTGCAGGTCTGGCCTACACCTTTAAGCTAGCAACCTGGGTCGAACCGTAACCAAGGCAACCTGATGGTACGTAGTTTCCCGCCGGACTTCTGTGGATTCCAGAGTACCCCGAGGGGTCTCCTTCACCCGATCCTGCCTTAAGGTCGACGCGCCAGCGGCCCGACTAGTGGGTTGCCGGGTTGAGCCGACAACCAGAGGCTTAGTATCGCCCATTGACTGCCTCCACCATGAAGCTATAGGCGGCCTTGACTGTCACCGTGAAACTCAGGGTCCGGGTGATTATTTCCAATTCTACGCGGCGGATGGTTGGAAGGTGCAATAATGGTTCTTCTATCCGCTAGTACCCTACTAGCACATTGAGGCCCTGGCTATGCTAGTGCGGTTGGTAAGGCTCACGCCAAATAGTATCAGAGATCGCGTGCAATATCAGTATGATGGAATGCGAGAAATGTGGTAATGCGAGTAATGTTTAACAATCTCAGGCGAAGGGAGGTGCAATCTACATCAGCAAATGGGATGGTAGACGAAGATTCAACAACCCAGCTGTGATTCCCTCAAAGCCTTAAAAATGTGAGTAGGTACTACAAATTTTTTTTAACAAAAGACATTGAATACCTAATGCTTGGAAACGTATTATGTAATCACTTTTAAAATTACTTTTCAGTTAAATAGACCGGAAAATTAATATCAGGCAGAACTTGCTTATTCGATTTATTTAGGATGTTTGAGATATAAGGTCCACCATGTTAAATATTTACTCTAAGAACAATTGAAAGAGAAAATTGAGTTACATTTATGTAACTCACGGTATTAATGAGTTAACTGCTAGTGCTTTATACTTAAACGTTACATAGTGGTCCATATTGTTTTGTACAGGGAATAAATTCTAGCATTCATATTAACATTGATGTAATATTTTAATTAACTTAATGTTTCAAATAAAATCCATTAATTTGATTAGAATTCTTTCGAAGTACAACATTAAATGCTTCAAGACTGTATCCAGTGCTCAGGAATGCTATACTTTTAAACACATCTAATGAGTGTAATTTAGTAATGATTTAATCTCAAAGTTACGTAGAAGAACTATCGTGTCACACTTGCTTTGTGTATATCTTCATTAAAGCAGTGATCTGAGTAATTCCAACTAGTCTTAAGAAAATCATCGTAGGTGAATTAATTAGGACACATCTGTTTCAATTACGACTGTAACTGGTTATAAACATTCTCGTCAGTGAAATCAATTACCATGAAATGCATTCTTAACTCGACATTCATTTGCCTACCTCCGACAGCAAGCCTTAAAGTTAACTTTGTGCTCATTTGCCTGTCACTGAATCGTGCGTCAAGCAGATGGTAATTAGTGTATCTTCAAGTTTTAACACACCAAAAAGAGAACTCGTTAAATATATTGCTTGCAAAGATGGGAGTCTATGATGAGTTAATTTCCGTTGGCGAGATTTTTCTTTAAAGATTAACGGTTGGTAGAGTTTCCCCATTAAAACGAAACCTCTACTTTCACTGAGAATAATATTCGTAGGTGAATATTCATGGATGTAATATTCATACATCCGCAAAAACATTTTGTAGCGTCAATAAGGGAATGGCCAATTTTTACTATTTTATAATTTTAAAAGAAAAGACCGTGATAAACTTAACTTTTATGAACTCAAAAAATCTAACTAAAATCTACACTTCTGAAATAATGACGAATGGTGCCATCGAAAACTGTATTTATATATTGCAGCCTCGCAAAATTGAAACTATACGCTCAAGCCATCTCAATTGCACTAAACTGCTTGAAGATAAAGTTGCAGCACTTCTTGAACCGTTCCTTGATGACGTCAGAACAATAAGTTTCGTATGAAGCACGACGCCTAAGAACAGACATTCATACAGTCGTACCGTTACATTTAACGAACTGCTCTTTCTCAACGAGAAATTGTCAGGTATTCGAAAGAAATCTCGTATTTTTTTAACATTGGGAACTGAGTTGTAAGACATTGCCACATCAAAAGAATAATATTAATAATAATAATAATAATAATTATTATTATTATTATAAAAACAAAATTTACTTTTCCACAAATTTCAATATATTTAATGTTAACATAATTATGTTCGTGTCTTTCGTGAAATTAGTCACAAAATTCATTTGATAGATCCCCTTCTCCATTGCCACCACCACTGCATCGAAACGAAATTTGCCACTAAGCCATGTCTTAACATAACAGCGGGGGTGTTCTTCGCTTTAATCATCGGTGCCTGGAACAAACAACACATTACAAATTCTCATCCTTTGGAGGCAACGGCAAGTATTGTAAAGCATACTTGAACTGACATGCGGATTACAGTGGTAACTAGTTGACACGCACATTGTGAGAATGGGCAGAAAAACACAATAAAATATTTTCATTTTTCAGTCAAAATCGTAAGAGGTCCATTGTTGTTATTTTCGAGTTCATGAGTAACGAAACCACAGACATCTCTCAACATGTCGGAGGCTGCATATCTTCCTTTCAGTTTTCTACTGATATAGCCATTTCCATAAGGGAAAGAGAAATCTGTCTACCATCTTTAGACATAGAACTATCCGTTTCGCTCCGGTCGGAGAATAATTTGTTATGCGATATTTGTTTAAGTACATAAAAACAACAATTCGTGGGAAATAGTCGCACTCATATTCATGGGAATAAGTCAATGTTCTGAATCCGCTTTGAAAACAACCACTTATCAGAAAAGTTAATTTTCTCCATTCATTCCCGCAAACACATTTCCCTTTATATGTATTACAAGTGGTTACATAATTTTCGCTGACTGTTGGTGATTTAGTAATCTCATGCTTCTTTAACAATATCGGTTATGTATTCCTGGGATAGCTTGTTATGAAAATAATTCTAGGGTGCCAAGTTAACACCGCTATCCCACTTTTCCCCAACGTGTGATGAAAATGAAATAGAGGTGAAGAGACACAGATTCTCTGCATTACTCTCACCAAATGACATTCCTCTGTGATTTTTCGATACAATTTGTGTTTTTAGGCCGTTTTACCCGATCGGGTTTACCCGTTCAAGAAATCAGTATGTCCCGAACGTGAGCCACCGTCTCCTGATGTTTGTCAGAATTCATATTCACGGTTGCGTGTGGCTTCTGAAGGTCCACGCGTAACCTGGTTACAAGTACGATCCTCAACATCAGTGTTGTCAAGGTTTCCTACTGGTGGCAGTGGCACACCTCGCGGCACCGTGCCACACCACGAGCTTCTCTGCGCCACTAGCGTCCGGAAAGGATACTATTAGTAACCCCGCCGTTTTGCAATAGTGATGGCGTTGTCTCTTGCGGCGGGGTAATGAACTGCGTGGAGAGGCATCCTGGCACTCGTTCCACAGACTCCTGCTCGTGGCATCGATCTTGACAATACTGCTCTACATAACAAAACAGCGCGTACTTGGGCATACCTTATTTTTGAAATAATCTATTTTTAAGGAACAGATTTCATTAAGGAAAAAGTCTTGATATTCATAATTATAGTTTTAGGAAGACGCCGAAAAAATTTTTGATCTTTTGCAATTTTCAAAAAATTCGAGTTTTCAAAATTTGATTCCTACACCATTCCGTTAAAAGTCCTTCACAGTATCCAAAAACAAAATATAATCAAAAATTTCAGCCATTTTTTTGAAAATTTTGAAATATCCCAATGTCTTCATGTAAAATATCCCAAAAATAACATATCGATTTCAAATTCAAGGAGCCGCCACATCAGCCAAATCGGTTGGGGAATATCAGTTTTTGAGAAAATCGGCAGTACGGCTTAGCCGCTAGCGTTGTTTACAGACAGACGGATGGACAGACAGTCGGACGGACGGACAGACAGACAGACAGACGTTTTGCAGTCATTCGATTTTTCGGTACCAAGGTCCCATAAAAAGTATTCTGGCTAACTACGTGTTAGGATTTTTTTCTAAACGCAATTGGATTATCCACTTGTTTGTTACCAGGGCAAGTGTTTTTCTGCCGAAAATTTGCTGTTTTTTCTGCTGTAGCAAGAAAGTAATTACCACAACTAAAACCTATTATCAATAGACATGTCTCACTATCATATAGCCCAGCCATAATAAAACCCCAAAACATTTCAAGACCCCTCGTTTTACGCGCGTGCTTTTATTTGTGGAGTAATGCTACAAAACTAACATTAACAAAATACAAATTTTCCAAAACCAGCACCTAAGGATAACCACCAACGCCCCTTGGTTAGTTACCAACGAACAACTCCACAAAGAACTTTCCACTGAGCCCAGATACACTCATATCAATTACTTCGCCTCCAACTTTTATTTCTCCATACCACATATACCCACATTAAATGCACTCAACCTCGGCCGAAATTCTAAACAATCAACCAGAATTCAAAACAAATTCCCTGTACACGTAATTCTGAATAAACAAATCGCTGAAATTGACAATTAACAGAGATGCCCAATTGACTTCCTCACCCATGTATTAGATTAAGCATATTATATAAGTTAGTACTCTTAGTAAACAACCCAAACATGTATATTTTAACGTTTTACTCATCTATATTCAAATCAACAAGAAAATAAATTTAAAAAAGCAACGATCTTCTACGGACCTACTTCTACGGAAGAGACGCTACGCTACTCAGTTAATAGCGATCTTCTCTTGAACAAAGGCAGGTAACAAATGGATCATGGATGGCCATCGAGCTCAAAAATGAGAGATATGCTCTGATCAGAAACTGTGCGTCTTCGGGACACGGTGGCAGCAAGAGCCGTACAAAATTGAATTGTGAATAGGCTTCTTAACATTTCCGTTTGACAAAGTCCTGGCGGGCCCACTTCGAAAGCTGCTCTCGCTACCGAATTCTCCCTCCGCCGAAAGCTGCCTCAACGTCACACCTCTCTCCTCCACCCTCCCTCCCCCTCCTCCCCCACTCCACGCTGTAGCTATTCTGAGCGCAGCGGCAGGAAGACGTATTCGCCCCGGACTGCAATTAGAGTTCCGAGACAAATTGCTCGTTAGTTCTCCCCGTTCTTTTGACGCCTCATTTTAAGCTAAATTACCTGTCTTAGAACCGATCTATTTTTAGCGAACATAACACCCCGCCTGTTTGTTTAATATTTTAGTCTTCATATTAAAAGTCCTTCACGCATATAAACGGCCTCAAGGTGGCACACGACGGCATCAAACTGCCGTGGGCCGTGCGTTGCTGATAACGCTCTGCCTTGTTCTTTCGGCGGGCGCATATTCCAATAATTGTCAGGCGCAGGAAAATTAGTCTTTGAGGGAAGCGGTCAGAGACATTAGAGATAATTACGGAGCACACGACTCATTTGGAAAGAAACTCTCGAGCTTAATTAAATTAGGAACGTTGAAAGGACGTTTCGCGTTAACGCGGGGTGAACATTTGAACCGAAAAGGTTGTCCTTTGCAGCCCTTTTCGCCATCTCTGCGGTTGTCTTTGCGTCGGAGGGAGATTTGAGCGGCAGCGTAATTAAATTACTGAATTAACGTGAAAATACACACAAACCCACCTCTCGTCGAGGCAATGTTTCGCTCCGTCCACAAAGGGAATTAGAGCGTTGCTTCAGTTCCGAGCAGCCCGCATCTCTCGGTGATACCGCGAACTCGGTTAACTTCTTGCTAACAGGTCATTTGATTTTGAATTCACGGAAAAACGCTCTTTGTTTTCCTGTCAGTTGCGGCGGGGTGGTCATTATCAAATGGAAGTGCGCAGTGCGCGACCGAAAAGATGTTCGAATGTTTGCGGCAAAATTACAAGAACTTTTATTCTTTGAAAATAAGTTCAAATTTTGTCATGCAGATTGTTAATATCACTATTCGTTCGATATTATATTTTTACTTAACTTTAATATTAGTTCAAAAAACATTTAAAAAATAATTATTAAATTTTGGTATAGTTTTATATTTAACTGGAATATTTAACTATAATATTTTTAACTGGAAAGAGACAGAACGGGACAATAGAAACTGTTATTTAATATTAATGAAGGATGTGTATCGTAATAACATTTAACAAGAACAGGAGTTTATTCTCATACAATACATACTTCGTGAAATCAGAAAACATGTACCTAGTAACCCCCTTCAACTGTCCAATGCTCCGGGGGAGCACAACAACATCGGGTGACGCCGTCGACGACTTCATTCAGTGACATCTCCATCTCATCAAAAACCCCGTCTCTTTTGCCAACGGGTAAAATAGTTCACTTAACGACCATACTCTACCAAGCTAATTTAGATGAATGGCACTCACCCAATTGAAATAGCAAGTTCTTGCTTATGCAAATAAAATCTGAGATTTTCACATCAGACTCAACATTCTTCCGTGATTTTAGTGACTCTTTGTTCTTTTAGAAAGGATTTTTTTCTGCACGTTGTGAAGAATGGCATGTCTTCTGCGATGAGAATTTCAAATACGCTTGAACCTTATTTTGAAATGTCAGTCCCATTTATTTTAATTCTTCATCTAATCTCATTAGTAGATAATTTGTCAGTCATTAAATCCATTCCCCAGTTCCAGTTCATGATCACATTAATGTATTGTGTTCATCCTTCAACATAACATTAACGGGTATAAGTCTAATAATTAATTTATTATTATATTTAGTAAATGCATGTTTTGACGTATCGAAAAGCTACAAAAATAGCTTACTTAGTGATGGTATAGAATCGCGCAGACTTTCTCGTACTCGTTATTTTTCTAATTTTTTTGGTAGGGGATAGTTTTTCGTTTTACCCCATCATCTTGCCATCTACACCCGCCCAACCTACATTTTTTTTACATGTTCTCAATTTTTCGGTTCCTTAACGGTAGAATTGAAACATGACTTCTAGTATGTTAAAGAACATTGCCTTATTTGGAAATTTTCGTTTAAAATTGGGCCGTTTTTATATATACTTATATGTCGTTTAAGCGTTACTGTAAATGCAAAATTTGAAGCTCTTTTTCACAGAAAATTTTGAGCTTTGAAGGAACTTAATTAGAAATCATTTAAAGCACTTTAACTCACAAATGCAATAACGTATAAAAATTGCTGGAAGTGTACAAACTGATGGCAAAAGAGATGTGTCAAAACAAATACATTTGCGTCATTTTTGAAAAGAAATGCAGCAAAATAGCTTCTATGTCGTCTTTAACAGTGCCTTTATCACTACCCGTACAAACAGTTTGAAGAAAAAATTTGGAGCAGATTTTGAGAATATGGCATATGAGCGTTGCTCAAAATGCGGAATTTCGAGTTCATTATCGCAGAAAAGTTTTGAATTTTCGAGAAACATTGTAAGACATACTTTGAAGCACGTGTACACATAAATGCAATTGTGTTTACAAAACGCCGGTTATATAAATATTAGCAAAGTGAGAAAGATGTCAAAAAGTATATTCGTGTAATTATTTGAAAAAGCAAAAGAATACAGAAAAATGGGGGTTTTGTTACCTTATACAGTATATTTTTACAATTAGCACTATCCATACCAAACGTTTAAAGAAAAATTTAGAACCGCATTTGAGAAGTTTGTTTTTGACATTTTGTAATATTGCCCTGTTTCACACAAAATTGCGAGAAAACTACTGCAGCCTGCAGCTTGAGAACAAATATCTTTTGAAGGAAAAATCTGTATCTTCAATATTGAAGTTGTAGGAAACGGTCGAAAATATTTCAAACTTTTGCAACAATCAGAGTTAACAGTGAAAATCTGACTTATGCCATCTTTGTAAGTGAATTTCACTCTATTCGTACAAGAATAAATTTGGAACCACTTTTGAGAAAAGTTTGAAAACGTCTCAGGGGCTTGAAGTACCCCAGAAATTTAAATATTTTTTTATTAAATAGCAGAACTTGGAGTCGAGCCTGTTCGATAGGGAAATATTTATTTTTCAAAAAAATCATACGGATAGTGTAGGCGCTAGTTTTGTTCACAGAGGGATGAAAGGACGTTTTGAAAAAACACCACTTTTTGGGTATCGGGGAACCCAGAATACACTGGGTTGTATTCTGTTGAAATCCCGAAATCGATTTTCCGCAGCATTACAT
Source organism: Acheta domesticus (assembly GCA_031308135.1). Classification (NCBI taxonomy): domain Eukaryota; kingdom Metazoa; phylum Arthropoda; class Insecta; order Orthoptera; family Gryllidae; genus Acheta; species Acheta domesticus. The sequence goes on along the minus strand of JAHLJT010009419.1, from coordinate 6,838,446 downwards.
AATTTTCCCTACCCCACGTATATTACTCGGAATATACGTACTTATAAAAGAAGTAAAAATAATTCATAGGAATAGTTTGTCTCTAACGCTTCCCTATCTCTTGAATTTTCACAGGATCAGTTTCTCAATTGTATTCGGGTAAGATTTCTTCTTGCTGCTATAATGACCAGGAAAAGAATCAAAAGAAAGAAAATTGGAGCACTTTTGAGGAGCAAATGAAGCAACTAAGTGGAAAAAATAAGTTCACGAGAGAAATTTCTGCAATATTTTATTCGACATTTCACTAATCAAAAGGACGACCAACGTCGAAAACAGACGCCTGTTATAAGTCTGCAGCCAGGCATTAGGTACGCTTTTATTCACAAATAATTGCATAGAAGACAATCAAACTTCAATTTGTGTTATTTTGCGAGTAGCTTTGAAGCATTCCAGTAGCTTCTCCAGCCTCTTTTTCGTTGAAGACATCTCCAAACACTGAATGTTTTATTTGCTCCGTACCGTACCGTCATTGTAAGCGAGGCGTAATTTTGTTCTTATGCCTCGCTTACCTTCTAGTTCTTACCTCGCTTACACTCTTGGTCCTCATAGAGAACAAAAACAGAGAACCGAAGGACAGTGATAAAGAAATTCTGCACGTTATTGCAACGAGACACAACATTCGTAGATCATAAGATGATACCAAATGCTGTTAGGAAGAAATTATGGGGAAGGGAATAAATAACTAGAATTGGTCTAAACGTCAAAAACAGACGTGATTTCATGAACACTTATGCTCAGTAAGAGAGACAAAGTGTTGACGAGGAATGTAAAGTTGAACTTCAATGAGGCTGAAAGATATTAAGTGAAAAAGAGTGGATTCATGAAATTAAAATAAATTGAAGTCTACGTGCATTGATTGATTGAGCGATTGATTAATCAGTGATTCCAGGCGCGTCAACTGCTAATTCAGGACCATTCACCCCAAACAAGCATCACTGGATTACGAAATCAGCCTTCTGGAATGCCGTCTCTCCGGCGACAGAGGCACGAACCCTTATTAAATGTAAATAAATAGTTCACAATGTTATTATAAGACTAGAGGCAACAACTACCGTTTAGCTTCTGAGCTGATTTTTATTCAATATGTTTTTTTCATATTTGTACGTTAATACTATGTTCGATTTATCAAATTTTAACCACAGTCTGAGCTATTTCGGGTAAATGCCCTACACGGCACTTCCAATTGCTCTTCGTGTTTATTTGAACCTGCGACTGTCACAGCATTGCAACATACAAATATTTCGTGAAGTCTTTAATCAATTTCTTTGAAAAATTATTTTTCCTTTCTCCAGAACAAAAATTAATTTGAGTCTGCTTTTTAGAAATTTTAGGTGAGTTAATCGTAGTGTAAAATAATATTCCTTTGAAAATTGGGAGGTATTCTTTTTGAAATTGATGCTGTCTCCATCGTCTTCATACTCATTGTTTATTTATTTATTTATTTATTTGGTCAAAAACAGTAAAATCTGTACATGACGTGTGGGGAAAGAGATTATCAGCGCACATTTTCTTGAGGCCCAGAATTATAAAAAAAGCAACATTTGAAAAACTAGAAACAAAAATTTAGAAAATAATATTATTATTTTAGAAAAATAAAAATTTTTTAAAATGTTTGTTCCCGAGTTATAGGACATCAATTTCAGCGGTAAATGAACTGCTGATTTGATTTTTCTGCATTGCTAACAAAATAGTAATGAACATCAATTCTATTCCTACTATTACAAGCAAAAGGAGTGCTCAACAAAATGTGCGCACAGTGAAGATACATTTACGTCCAGAAGCAAAACAAGGGGCCATCTCAGCATTTGCTCAATGGAGCAGGGAAACTGGACAAAAACCTGATCGAGATTTACTTATTGCTTGCGCTAGTTTTCATTAGTTACTAATTTGACATGGTGTTTCACATAAAACAGTTCGTTTCAAATGCGTATACTATACACATAAACAGATATTACAGTATTGCAGTCTCTTGTCAATTTTCTTTAGCAATATAAATTAATACAATACTTCAGTTTGCCAGGGGCAGCTTGCTGGTGAGAATGCTTGCAACAGAAATTATGTTGGTAGCACGAGCTGCACGTAAATTACGTACGAGAAAACGTAAATTGCGTCCTCACAACAATCATAATCAGAAGCTCGAAATGATGTCCCCTTCCTGTTTCGCAGACCTTCCTGTTTCGCAGAGGTCTGGTTGCTACGAACATAAATGCAGTTTGTAATAGGAAGGCCCAGACTGAACTCTGTGCGGAGAGACTTTCCAAGCGCGCTTTAATTTGTGTAAATGATTTCCATGTTATGTATTCCCAGTACATAGAATCAAATTCATTTACGTTTATAATATTTTTTGCAATATGAATTCAAACATTTTTCCCAATTCATTTGAAATCTTTACATCAATACTAGCATGTCTAAGAAATTAATCACATGTACACTTCATTTGGAGTTTCTGATTGTTAATTTTCAACATTCCCAACCTTGAGTTTCGTTTCTAGCTATCAATAGATAAACAAGGACCTTAACTACATTACAACGCCCGGCATCGAGTACTCAAGGCATAGGAACCTCTCCGCTTGACGGTAGAACGTCATCCTTCATTTCGTTAACGTGATAAAAGTCTCATGCATACACAGTACCGGCAGCGTATAAGCAACTCTTGACAGTTCAATGCGCTGTTGCCCAACATTACTACGCACAGGGCACCCTCTACATGCCGAATAAAATGAAATTTCAAAACATTAACACTTATCAACAAGTCTTGATATCATATTCATAACCTTCGCCACAGCCGAGGTAGCTTATCTCCTACGCTACCTCGTGTGAGTCAAATGAGCGGCATACATGTGCAATCGGTGAAGATCTTCAGCCCTTGAAGGTGCCGAGGACAAAACAGGAGTTTTCTTCAAGCGTCAAAATCACGTGCTGATTACCTGGCATGCAATATCCAGAGCCGTGATATCCGTCAACTGGTCTCTAAACAACGAATTTGCGTCGTTTTCGAAAATAGAAAAAGTTTCTTAAATAAATTACCATTAACATAATGGCTTGCTTTTATAATACTAGTATGGGCATTTCACTTATAAAAAAATACAAGGTTATTTGCTTTACTGCACATTACTTCTTCCCACCAACGTCTTGTAAATTTCGATTTGATCAAAAAGTCTCTGACGCATCATGCTCAGAAATCCTCTACAAATAAGTTTTTTAAGATATCTATAGAATGATTAACAGATTTCCAAGTCATCACATATTACAGTGATGCGTCATACTGTGTTCCAGTATTTACGACAAAGAAAACGTAGTATGCACATCGACAAAAAGCTGAAGGTTGCTAAGAAATTGTGCAGGCTCTATACTGCAATTTTTCTAACTTTGCCCTTCAAGGCCCGTCTTCACGATGGAATATGTCGTAGTATTTCGCGACGTTCTCAGTCGTGCCGCCAGATATCGTATAATCGCGACCGTATCAAGCAGTGCTTGCGATCATGCGACTTCTAGCGGCACGAAGGAGAAAGACGCGAATTGCCGTGTGATATTCCATAGTGGCCCTAGTTGCTTGAGGGCCAGAGTTAGAGAAATCACACTGTAGGTTACTTTTTACTCTACGAGTTCCAATATATGTCTTTCCTAGACGTTATTGCACATTTGAATCGTATGTAAGTTAATTTGCATCGCTTATATTACCGTTGAATAATAGCGTACGTAACGTACGAAAATAATAACAAATTTTAATTCAAAGTTAATTTAGTTAATAAGTAATTAAGTAAACTGTTACTCGTTTCTACGTTCAGATAATTATTTGCTCTTAAGTGCTATCTGTTTTGTTCAAATCTGAATCCTAACTCAATCCTAATCGTCTCAATCAAATTTCCGAAAAACACTTTATGAAATTAACATGAACTATAATATAAACATTGCCGTTGGCTCTCAATATGGTTTTAATTCCTTACAATTACTGTAGAATAACTTTGGGCTTCCAAAATTCACATCTTTGATTTCATGGCCGTTTTATCCTTTATGAATCTCCCTCTCGTCATGAAAATCCCCGAGTGAACTAAAAAAAAAAGGCGTTCGCACTAAGCGCTGCTGACGTCACAGTCTGGTGAATAGGCAGCGATCGCCCGGCGGCGCAAGGCCATCGCTCATCCGCGGGGCGAGCAGCCTCGGAGGCCGCGAGCGCCTAACCGCCAGCGGCGAGGGGGGCGGAGGGGGCGTGGCGCCCGCTGAGGGAAGCCGCGACATGTGCGCTGACAAACGAGCTCGTACAGAGATGAATGCGCTCCCGCCTCGACGTTTGATTCAGCGCAGCCGCCGCCGCCGCCGCCGCCGCCGCGCCTCACTTGCGCCCAGTCGGGGGAAGCACCCACGGCTGCCGCCGCCACCGCCGCCGCGCTCGACTCCAAGGGCGCCGCCCCCCCCCCCCTGCACCGCCAGCGATTCGAAACTGTAAAAGGCTCACACACGTGGGGGATACGTGCAGAGCCGGATTTATAAATTCAGGGACCCTAGGTATGTTCAAGCTATACCCCCTCTTTATATTGAAATATTGACCATAATATAATCAAAACTCAGTACAAAGATAAAGCAAAAATTTTGCATTTTATAAAATTAATATTCAAATAACTATTACAAAAGGCCTAAATACATATATTAAAAAAACCGTCGTCCACATTTATGAATGGCATTTTTCAAATGCATTAGTCATCTATTGTTTATATATATACACACATATTGTTTATATAAAATATTGTTTATATATATAAACATAGCACTAATACTACAGGTTATTGTTTAGAAGTTTGTTTTTGAGCTTTCTGATGCAACCTACTTTCGTGATTTTTTTTTTCTTTAAATGAAAGGTAATAGGTCATAGATGTGTTATTTATCCCTTTCTCTTATTAACCAGTTTTATAGTATCAACACTAAATATTAATAATACATTTAAGTTAATAAAATAAACTATCCCCCGTGCTTTGTTCCTTATTTCTGTTTGAAGTAGGAGCTGCGATCGATTTGTGAATGTATGTATGTATTATGTATGTATGATTGTATGGGTGCAACAGATGGATGGGTGGAATTGACACGCATCGTCTGTCATCTGTTGTTAGAAGCTTTTGGGCTGAAACTTGGTAAATACGTCAGGTGTAAGATCTAGTTGTACCGTGCCGGCGATCATTAAGATATTTTAATTTTGTGGGGAAGGGTATGGTACATGAAGCCTACGAGAATTTTTGAAAAATTTCTGGAAATTGTCTTTAAAATTATCTTGAAACTTTCTGATCAAATAGAATAAAGTACATTTGTAAGTTTGGTGTAGTTCCGATTTGTTATGTATGTTCTTTTTTTATACTTGTTTTACAATAACGAGACAAGACATTCGTTTATGCAATCTAGTTTATATTCTCCTTCTAAAATCTTCCGTACATAGATATATGTTTTATCCGTATTATACATATAAACGCTGTCCCCTCGACAACCTCTACAACAATCCAAAAGGGTCGTTCGCAGCTGCCTCCGAAGCATCCTAATGTCAACAACAACAACAACAACAACAAAACGTAAATATTAAGACATGCGTAAGCAATACAATAACACGATTTTTTATTAGAACTTCTGACTTTTGAAAATTGCAAAAATCTTTATATTTAAAATAATAAACATTTTTGTTTAGAGAGAAAATTGCCTTCTATTCAACCAAATTTCGAGATTTGTTTCTTAAAATGAAAGGCAGAGAGTCCTGAATGTGTTATCACTTACTTTTATTAACTTGCTTTAAAATAAAAACGCTACATTTGAATAATATATTAACATTTTTAGAATTAACGCTTAACAGCCGTATTTGCTTATTTCATAATTTTCAAAACCGACAACAATTATATTGGGTATAATGGTATTCTCGTTTTGCGATTGGTCGTTTTGCGATTCGCGAATTGCAATAAATTTATCGTCAGCAGTTAATGTTTTGTCAATGATTAGTGAGTTTATACACTCACTAATCTGTGGATTGCAATATTCAGCAATCGTTTGACATAAGTATACATTGACAAAAATGCATTCATGTGGTGCATTAAGTTTTTATGTTGTATTTACAAAAATGCATCAAAGTGGTGCATTATGTTTTTTATTTAAGGTTGTTAGCAAGATATTTTACAAATAGTCTACTATAAAGTATGAATATAGATCGTAGTAAATATAGAACATTTCAATTATATTTTCAGAAATATATTTAACTCTGTGTTCACAACGTATGCTGATTGTGTTGTCCCAGAATTTGTAAACTTCACTCATTTCATCGTTTTTGGAGAAAAAAATAGTCTATTGAACATCATGAAACAACATTGCTGGGGTTTTCGATATTCTGTGTAATGCAAATACAGTACTTTTATGCTTAACTTGTCTACAACAACTATGTTAATTCTTTCACCGCAGAAGTAGCTTCGTTGATTACTTTACACTTCGGTGATATTACTCCAATCTTTCCTCACCAAATCCACGAATTGAACTCCAATTTTGCAGGCTCCGTTTCCTCTTGTGCTCCCTGTTGCATCAACAGCCTCTCTTGTTGAGCTGCGCCTTTCCCTTCCGCCCAATCCACTTCTTTGCCCGCAGTCCCTCCGTCGTCGCTCCCGCTGCCTGAGCCGCTGCACTGAAGTTGAGCTTGCGCTCCGCCGCCGTCGTCACGCTTCTGTCGCGAGAGCCTGTGTCTTGTGCCGCCGCCGGGGCTCCGCCATGCTGCCTCCAGATGTGGCTCCTCCAGGCCTCAATTAATTCAGCTGGTAATTACCGCAGCCGCGGTCGCCCATCGCCACCGCCGCCGCCGCCTGGGCCCCCGCAAGCCACAGGTTGCGAACACTCGGTCAGGAGGCGGAGACACGCCCCGCCGCCCCCACGCCGCCCCTCCCCCTCTCTGCCCTTGTCACCTCCGTGACCCTTCCTCCGTCAGCGCTCCTGCAGCTCTAATGTCTTTGCCGCTCCCGCCATCCTGCTGCTCCCGTCGCCCTCCCCCCCGACCCCGCCGACCCCCGCCACCCTTGCCTTACCCACCTCCCCCGCTGCCCCGCCGCCTCCACCGCCCCGCCACCCCCACCGCCCCGCCGCCCCCACCGCCCCACCGCCCCCACAGCCCCGCTACCTCCGCCGTCACCATGGCTCCTTTGTCGCACCCCTTCATCAACTCACCGCCACCCCATCCCACCGCTTCATTGCAGCCACCTTCTGTATTGTTCCTGCGCCCCACCTCCCCCGATGTGCTTCTTGCATGCCTCGCACGCCAAGCCATCCCCGTCCTCCCGGGCCCTGACACACGCGATTCAGACTCGAACTTCAGGGTTCTAGCCTTCCACCCCTTGATTCATGTTCTCCCTTCCCCGTCCTGCTTCGTCCTCCGTTTGACTCCTCGCCACCTCCGTCCTTCCCCTGCTTCGCCGGTTTCATTTACTCCCTCCTCCTCTCACTTCCTGCACCATTTCCTTTGCCTCAGCCCTCGCCATTGATCAGGCTTATCAGGTTTGAAAGAAGGCCGAGAAAATTCATTATTTTTGAAACTCTCCTATCTCCATGGTCCAAGCAAAATTTAAAAAAATATGGTGCTTCTGGTTCAAGCAAAATTTTTAAAACTGCTTCTAGTACTACTTTCTCCATTGTCTTGTTTGCTATTGTGTAGTACACTTTCAAACGCAAACACTTTTAAACAAGAATGTTTAATCTAGTTGAGAGATCATAAATTCATACGATTTTGCACATACTTTAGAAACTGTTTCATCATAACCTTTTAAAGCAAACCTTCTACATTAAGAAACATTACACTTACATTAAAAAATACCGACAGAATTAGCTCAGAGCCAGCATTGCTGCTATTTCTGCAGCGACTCTGACCGAGAGATCCTAGGGTTCCAGTCCCGACAGTGGAGGATTTTCGACACAAGCTAGATGGTATCAGCTACTGTTTGGAGGAGAATTCTGGCTGTCAACTGCTCTGATCGGTACTTTTCTGTAATTTCTCCGATCCATACCAGGAGAATGCCAACGCAACATTTTAACAAACGGGCCTTGGGTGCCCCCAGCGGGGCACCGCTTCATCCTGTAAACAGATCTAAGCTTCCGACATGTGAGGTAGTGTAAAGAATGTAAGTGCGAGTGCAAGGAAAGAGAACATGAGAAAAAAATAAACAAAAATTCATGTGTATACAACAAAGTACAATGATATAATAAAAGAACTCACATTCTCAGAAGCAAGAATTCAAGCAGCAAATTATTCACCATTCAAACATATGCCTGCCCCTTAGCCATTAAATGAATATAATGCAGGATTCTTCTTCGGCATTTCCCCTTCAGGAGTTTGCCGTTTCGACGAGATCTCGGTTTTCCAAATCACCAGGTCTTAAACTTCTGTTCTCCATGGGTTCTTTGAGGTATTTTTCCCATTCCAGAGTTGGCCTTCCTCTCTTCTTTCTTCTTGATGGTTGCTATTCCAAAATTTTCTTTAGCCATCTTCCTTCTGGCATCCTCTGGACGTGTCCATGCCATTGGAGGGATTCTCGGCTGTCAGGGCGTCAGCTGAGGTAATATCGTGATCAACTGTGTGGAGGAGCAGACTTAGAAGAACAAATAACGCGGACATTATAAAGCTTACTAAAAATAATGAATCTTCACTGCTACAGAAGAAATTTGATATTTGAAATGAATATTCATCAACATAATTTGAATATAGACTTTTCAAGATCGTGCAAAATCCAGAATAATACGAATTTTTATATTACTGCAAATTCATATCATCCGGCGCACGTGGCACTAACAGGAAAAAGCATTTCTCTAATGGTAGAATATTTTTCTTTTTTCCAGCTTTCACTTTTACTTCTCCTTTTTCCTTCTTAATTCTACAAATTTTGTACACTATTGAAAATCTCAAGAGAATAAATTATAACACTTCGACGCGGCAAGGAAATCCGGAAATCCTTCATCGTTGGATTGCGCGGAGGGCGAACAGACGTCGCTCGCGGGACAGTCGTGCTGCTGACTTTGAAGAACGCCGGCTCCCGTTGAAACTCGGTATTTCCAGGCCAGACAGAGAACCACTGTAAGTTATAAGATCTCACATATACAGTGCAATTTTCAATCCACGACCTAAATTTATAACGCAGACGTTCGTTGAAAGAACAAGTAATTCTTTTGCTAGCACGTTTATTTTAAAAGTTCTTGAATATTGAATATAATTTTTGATTTTCTTTAAATCTTCATGCTGTCGTAAATCGGACGCAGATAAAATTGAAAGTTATTACAATGTATAAAATTTGTATCACAATTTACAAGTTTAAAACAGTGTTTTTGTTCATTTAACATTCAAATGGTAAACTGAAGAATTTGAAAACAAAACATTATTCTTGAGTGAAATCTTTTGAGAGAGAAATAAGTCGGTTAAAGATAAAAGAAATTCACATGTTTATTTAAATTGGTCCAAAAGTGAAAATTATAAGTCAATCAAGTTATGTAAATGATATACAATATTTTTTACAATAGAAAGATGTAGAGTATTTTGCTATGTTTTCTCTTTTCAGCATTATTGTTTTATGTCAAATGTATGTAAAGTGTATTTTTTAGTATCTAACAGTGTTTGCGTGTGATGTTTTAATTGTATATTCCAAGTGGTATACTGAGTTCAAGTATAGGTCAGGTATCGGCACCAGGTACAAAATTTCCAACAAGCATAGAAAAAACTTAGGAATTGCACGAGTTGAACTTGTACTTATTTTTGTACTTTCAAGATTGAATATGATTGTTGTTATTTAAAATTCAGATAACTCGACTTTCTTTTCTTTAGCGAATAGACATGATAAAAGACGTACCCACTCCCTTGTCGAATAGTTTTTAAGATATTAATCTAGCTATTCAATCATTCGCTTCGCGCTGCCCACGGATAGGTGCGTGAGAGGAGGAAGCGGTGATAATACGAACGGTGGAGAGGGACTATATGAGGAGATGTTTACATTTAACACGGAATTATTAAGTCCGAAATGAGGATGTATGGAAGTAGATGGAGGTAATTGGTTCAATTACTGAAAGATTAGAAAATAAAACACTCCAATGGCATGAACACGTCCAGAGGATGACAGAAGGAAGATGGCTAAAGAAAATTTTGGAATGGCAACCATCAAGAAGAAAGAAGAGAGGAAGGCCAACTCTGGAATGGGAAAAATACCTCAAAGAACCCATGGAGAACAGAAGTTTAAGACCTGGTGATTTGGAAAACCGAGATCTCGTCGAAACGGCAAACTCCTAAAGGGGAAATGCCGAAGAAGAATCCTGCATTTATATTCATTTAATCGCTAAGAGGCAGGCATATGTTTGAATGGTGAATACTTTGCTGCTTGAATTCTTGCTTCTGAGATCGTGAGTTCCTTTTATTATATCATTGTACTTTGTTGTGTACAGTAATAACGTGAAATATATTTATTTACTGAATGGGTTATTTTCGCCCATTGGAAGGCTAATCTTTTTGACCGCCTTTTCCCCCTCGCTTCCGCTGCGGGCGGGGCGCGGAGGGGGCGTGGCGGGGGCGTGGGAGGGCCCCGGGAGCGCACGCTCCAACGCCGCCCCTCCGGTTTCGCTTCCTGTGATCGCCCGCCGCCGCCGCGAGAGCGCGCGCTCGGCGACCCCGCGCGACCCCCCCCCCCCCCCCGCAGCGACAGGCGCGCGGCGGATGAGCGATGCGGCCGAGGCAGCGGCTGCGGACGACGCGCGTTCAGGGGCCTTCCGACCCCCCCCCCCCCCCTGCGGCTAATGGGACTCGCGGCAATTTGTCTCGGAATGAATGAGCGTGGAATTGATGAGGCGTATCGTCTTAGCCTTGCTATCGCCCTAGGAATACGGATTTCACCTTATACGAGGAGAGTAGTTGGCAATTTTCCAGATCCGGAAACGGTGTTGTTCTTGTTGTTTCTAACGCCCGGTTGGATTGACTGATTTTTGGTATTCCCGGGAGCGTCAACTACTATGATAATAGGAATTTTAGCGCCAGACGTAGGGATCCTTAAACACTATTGATCACGTGACTATCGACTTTATACGGTCGTAATGAACAACGTTCAGATGAGTTTTAGCAAATAGCGTTATTGCGCTAGGCATTAAGACAAAATAATCATTTCAAGTGTTGAACAAAGAAGTTGCATAATTTATCAAATAATGTAGGGTAGTGGTGAGACATTTCAACCACGATATGAGACAAGAGTGGAACAAATCTACAGTGTGCACCAGGGGCGGTTCTTTATAAGGTTCACAGGTTCACGCAACACCCAAAAATTGAAGAAAATAGAATATACACTTCGTTATTACAAGATCATTAATAGTACGACTTTTTTCTGCTCCTTTATATAATTTTCACACCAGTATTACATTGACGAACCAATGTGGCTACATGGCTGTTCACGTTCTCGAAACAACACCTTGCTCAGACCGTTTCATAAGGACCATTGGGTACCACGTGACTTCGCTTCTGTGTTATCATAGGGCGCTTTCATCGCATCACGTTCACACTTACGCCGTGAACTCCACTTGGCGCAGCACTCGGGTAATCACGCCACCAACTCGAGACGAAGTCTCCGGCGCGCTGTCAGTAAAACAGTGTCCTCGATACGTTACTCCGAAACGCAATTTTTGTTTCTGATGTGGATGGTGAGGGCCGTCTTAAAATCCGTGTAAAAATGTAATTTACATATCGGGTTTAAATAGTATTTAAGTTATGGTGTCTGGGCATTCTGGTGTTCAATTATTTCTCGAAAATGAACAAAGTGGTGAATCCTATTGGAAAAAAGTTTAGCTACGATGGTATTCTTGAAATCACGAATGAAATGATCACGATGAATCACTTGGTCCGGATCAGTCTGTACTGAAAATTGAAACAACTGTGAAATCAGCAAAACGAAAATTTCGTCGACAATTCAGTCCTAATATTTATTCGACATATAAGCTGAACGATCATTTTCAACAATGCAGCGGCTATAAACATTTCATAGAAATATGACATCCATGCGATTGTGCGCCCTAAGAATGCTGTCAATAGAGAAGCAACTTATCCGTGAAACCAGTAACTTCAGTGAATTAGTGATGGAGAAATTTGTGCATCTGATTTTCAATTCAAGTAAACAAGGTAAGTTTATAATTTCCACATTTCTGGTTAGATTGATCAAATTAATGATAAATGTTTCGTTCTGATTGTTGCGTAATGAAACTTGAGGCTACGTATAGAAGCGTAAAAGTCAAAAATTAATATATAGCAATAAGCGAGAAATTAAGTTTTATTTTGAAGATTGGTTATTAATGTTATAAATAGTATTAATTTTTTTACAAGCTGGTCAGGTCATTGCTGTAGCATTGTAAGGCAGCGTGCTCCTTGACCGCAGAAAAGCCGTCGGCCAACGTCCACATATCAATCGTGTATATTGAAAGGAATGCGATATCCGGACGTGCTGCGTGGGCCGACCTGTCGCCGGCATCGGATGTTGCGCTGACCTCAGCTCGATTTCGGAGCGGCTGCGCGGTCTCGCTCTCACGGCGCGTTGTCGCACGTGGGGGGCGCGTCCGAGAAAAGTTTATAATCAGTTTCTTGGAATGGAATTTTTCGTGATATTCCTTCTTTATAGTAGTTTTTAGTTTTTACATCCATTTACAATTATTCGTCAGATATCCAAATATTTTAAAAGATATTTGAAATTTAAGGTGAAATGTTCTTAAACAATTTAAATAGTAATTGTGTCCATTAATCTGGAAATATTGGAGAGAAAGATCCCAATCATGACCATTGCTTATGCAACACCCTTAAATTTAACTCACCCACTGCCACTGGTGTGCACAGAGTTTTGGATTTTGTGTCCCTCCGCTATGAGTGTGCAGTCTGGAATTTTTAATCAGCTTTTCTTGATAATGTAGGAATTATCTTAAAACAGCGTTTGTTATGAGCATAAGACATAACCTAACCCGAAGATATGATTTCAACTTCTTTCTCATGAATTTCTTTCCTGTCACCTCTCGAACATTCCCCGTTAATTCTTGCCAGCGTTGTGGAGTTGGTAAGAAATGATTGTAACTGCCTCACATACGAGAATCAGTTTATCAGGGTTGGTAAAATGCAACCTTTCCCATTTTTAGGCGGCCATTTTGCCGCTTGTAAGGTGACCGTAGAGACTCATACAGGCGTGCACTATTTATGAAGATGTAAGGTCGTACCTTAGGGTAGGGTAAGACGTTATGACTTCAAGGTCCGTCACGTGACTATTAGTACATAATGTCTCTACCTTATGCGTGGCGCTAAAACTCCCTAATTATCCTCATAAATGTAGTACATGTTATGTCCCTGGAGGTGGCGTCCATTCCCGATGTAATGTGAGATCCAGCATCGACCTACTTCGGCTTGTGGATTTCCCTCAACCAGGTATCTTTGCCAGTGGATGGCGGATTCAACTGGGACAAGCTCTAAGCTCCCGATTTGTCTGTGTAAAGCATGTGAGTGTAGTGCATATATATATGAGGAGATGAAGGACAAGAAAGAGTGAGGAAATGTTATGCGAGATCTGTGACTCGTTTGTTAAGGCATTTCTCCGATATTCATCTAGTATCTATCAGAGAAACCACGAAAATTACCGATCACAGCAGCCGGCCGCTGGAATTATCCTGCCGACGGCGGCTGAAGTCGACCTAGCTATAGCTAGTATCGAAAATCTGTACCGTCGGATCCAAAGATCTCTTTCAGCGTCTCTGCAGAGTCAAAAGCACAGCCATGGGCGTCCAACGGTTCCAGACCCCGATCCAACAGTGGTCTCAGTCGGCATTCCTCGGGTTGTTTTCTGGTTAAATGGTTTCGGAATCTAGTTTGAATGTGGATTGTCGAATTTAATTTGGCCGGATACTTTTCCAAGGTTATTTTATATGCTAAGGGCATTACAGAGCACACTGAAGATTTACCGCACTGCTAAAATGCACCGACTGGTGCCCTGTTTCAACTAACTAACAAGGGTTCAGGAAGTCAGTGTGCTAACACCCAAATTCTTGGACTGGTTCACTGGAAAGTTCGATTATATATGTAACAGACAGCAGTCCTTCAACGTATTCCCAAAACGCACTAATGGAACAGCGTTCCAGCGCATTCTTAATCAGTACAGTGCGTTCCTACATAATAAAATTGTGTTTTAAGCAGAAAACAGCAATGCGGTTCGATCATCATTACCCAACATGAAAAAGTAAAGAATCTACGAAAACAAGGTTTTCCTTCTTCTTCTCATCTTCTTTATCGATATCTTGCGACGTGTTTCGACAGGATGTTCTCATTATATTTAATCCTGTGCTTCTTTGATTTGCTTATAATTTTTTCCAACCTTCTTCTCTCACCTCCCACTTAATGGTACATCTGAAGTTGTTTCAGTAGATTTTCATTTTGTCTTTTTTTGGCTTATTTTAGTTTGTTATGCCTATTTTTGCCACTTTGCCTTATTTTTGCTTTCTCCTGCCTTTTACGTTATTATTTTGTTGTTTTTTCTCATGGCATCGATTTTGATCTACTGGATATATCTGCATCTTGTACAATACAAAGGCACAGTCGTGATTTCTCTTTCTGTGAAAGCAGTGGTTTTGTTAAAAGTCTAAATGAAATAGGAAGATGATAGCAGTCAAGATTTTTTGATTTTTTTCATTGACTCCGAGAGTATTTGGTCGCTTACGAGGAATCCTATCCTACTTTTGAGTATCCAATCCCATTTGAGGACAGCTTTGTGTATGATATACCTTTCTCATTAAGGGCGATTACACAAATGCAAAGAACGAAAAATGTAATGCCATTTTCACTGATGCCATTTCAAGATTCAAAAGGAAGTCCACAGTAGCATTTCTAAAAGACATCGTCGCGAGTAATACAAATTCTTGGCTATCATACCGGTTGACTATATGTAAAAATGCAAATAAAATATGTATCCTTACACGTTAAGTGCTAATGTAAATTTTAGAAATAGACTGAATATATGATTTATTTAATTATTAATTTTTTACAATAATTGATTTTAAATGTGATTTATGTTTGATGTTATTATAAGTTTTTCAAGCTTTTTACACTCCTACATTAGCTAGAATAAATTTATTTTTGCTTACGTATTTTAGGTAAAATCTCTGAAAAAGTCTGAACTTCCGGACACTAGTAATAATGATTGTGCAATTCGTGTTTTCTATCTTAATATTAAATACAACCTTCCTAAAGAGTAATAATTGCTTACTTTTATCTTTAGGTTGTGTTTAAATTTGATTCTCCATTTAACTTTGAAAATGTGTAAACAATAATTACACTTTCTTTCGCTAAGAAAACCATTTATTTCACTTTGCATCTGTTATAAAATAAAACAAACTCTTCCGGTGAAGGTATACACAGCTTCCGATTCCACATCACCCAGAGCCTTTCTATCATACATTTCCTTCTCTGTTGTTTGCACTTAAATGGCGCAATTAGGCGTTCATTTATCCCCACGCTTCGTGGTGGGAGCGCCATTCACATCGATAGGCGTAGCAGGAGAGCGTCTGCGGAACAAGTACCGCACACGACGCTCAGAAGCCTCGAAGAAAGCGGTGCGTCGCACGGCACCCACTTAAACAGTCGGCGGCCGCGGCGCGGGCGGGTTCCTAAACAATGCATGCGGCGCGCGGCGCGACAGCCGCCGGAACGCCAGGGGC
>JAHLJT010009419.1:6660325-6822608 GCA_031308135.1 Acheta domesticus | reverse complement strand
ATCCGACATCAAAGACGCAATGCCTTTGCCAATTCCGTGTATTTCAATGAGTAAGTCATGTGAAAGAAAAAGAACAACACGAAAACAATTTTTTAATCGACGTGATGGTATTAAGATCTAGAAACTAAGATAATATAATTCTAGAATGCAATATAAATATAAAGAAATTGATATGAAAGGAAAAAAGAAATATTAAAAATAATAAAAAACTATGCGCGCCAATGAATATGAGATATCATGAAACAAATTTGTAAAGTGAATTAAATTTGATTTTCATTCTAATGCGTAGTTTGAGGGCAAGATCGAGACGAAAGTTATCCATAGGAGATCGAGACAAAAGTTCACCAATTATACGCTGGATCACCTTCTAAGGGATGCCGAAGGATGCGGAGATGCCATGATACCAAATTAGAAAAATAAAAGACAAAATTTAATGATATTAATGATGACAATGATAATTGTAGTGGTGTTGGTTGTGGAAGGTGTTGTGTTGAAGCTTTCGTCCAACTACTTTTTCAAACCGAGTCCACCGCGTTGGAATGGCGTGGTCGCAGCGACGCCGGCGGAGGGGTAGCGGAGGAGCGCCTCTTGCTATCGAGCTAATTGCACGCTCAGGGGCTTCATTAATATTGAGGCAGCGCGACACGCGGTGACACGCGCTCAGATCTTGAGGCCCCTCCTCTCCGCTTTCCACCCCCTCCACCCACCTCCCCTTGCGCCGAGCCCTGCCTCAGTCATCCATGTCTCGCAGCGAAATGCACCCCAACGCAACACACCGCACCGTACACTGCGCCGCACACCGCAGTGGACACCGCACCGTGTATCGTAGTGCACACCGCCCCGCACACCGCCCCGCACACCGCCCCGCACACCGCCCCGCACACCGCCCCGCACACCGCCCCGCACACCGCCCCCGCACACCGCTCCGCACCACTGCACCGCACACCGCACCCGCACACCGCTTCGCACCGCACACCGCACCGCACACCGCACCGCACAACCGCACCGCACACCGCACCGCACCGCACACCGCACCGCACACCGCACCGCACCGCACCGCACACCGCACCGCACCGCACACCGCACCGCACACCGCACCGCACACCGCACCCGCACACCGCACCGCACACCGCACCGCACACCGCCCCGCACACCGCACCGCACACCGCACCCGCACACGCAAAGCACCGCGCTCCATTCCCACCCAATATCTCTTCCCCAAGCCCTAACACACATCGCCACACCCCTTTTAATCCCGTACTGCCCGGCAATAGTGCGATTTTTCTAACTCTGTCCCTATGTCCAAGATGGAATATCACACGGTATTTTGCGTGTTTCTCCGCCGTAACGTTAGAAGTAGCGTGATCGCAAGCACTGCTTGATAAGGTCGCGATCGATACCTAGCGGCACGACCGAGAACGTCGCGAAATACAGTGACATATTCCATCGTGAAGATAGCCCTTGAGGGGCAGTGTTAGAAAAATCGCCGTATTGTTACCTACCGTTCAAACCCGCACACGCCGTTCAGTTTAGAACATTGCCGTGACCTCAACGCTGACGTCGTGCCGTTCCACTCCGCTTGCCTACTCCACTTTCTCCTCACACACAAACACCTTTCCCCGCTCCAATTCGCCCCTCCTCACTTCATCCTCCTTTCCCTCTCACTTCTTCCATTCGGCCTTTTCTCATACCGTATCACCCTGTCCAGAAATGCCCTGCTCCGCTCGTTCCCCTCGTCTCATACTGCCTCGTCTCAACCCGTCCCGTCTGATACCCTTCGTCTCAGCCCTGCCCGCAGCGTCTCCGGCGCTCGTGCGGAGAGGGTGCTGGCTATTTTAACGGGCGTGGGCGCAGAGAGGCGCGAGGCGGAGAGGACAGAGGAGACAGCGTCAAGGTGGGGCGACTTCACCCGGCAACTCTCACACAGCAGCGGAGGGGCCTCCGCGAGGAGGCAACGGAGCATCACCCCTTTACAAGGAACACGTAGCCCGATATTACATAAAATTAGGCGCCCGTAATGAAATGTTTAGCCATCACTTCGTAAAACATGCATTGACGTTTTGCGAGCGAGCGGATGGGATACGAAGGAGGAACGAAAAATCTGGGTAAAATCGGGTAACGCAAAATCTGAGTATCACAATTCTTGATAATAACTATCCGCAATTTGCAGGACTTCTCATATAATAATTTATCTCTGCAGTTCAAAAGCAATAATTGTTATAAATCAGACTTTTCGGAAAATAATTCTTTAAAGCGTGTTCTGGTCTGGATTGTTTGGCCTTTGAGTAGGTGCTCGTTCAATAAAGGAAATTCGTAAGAATTATTTCAGTATTAAATATTAGATTTTTAATGGAAACTAAAACCCACAAATACACAGTATATTTTACAAAAAATTTCATAATTAATATCAACAAAATTATCTTTCCATTGAAAACATACAACACTCTCCAGCAAATATTAACAATGTCAATGTGCGCATCTATTGCTCGCTGAAGGCTCTGCGCACTTCGTCCAAAGCAGCGAGGTCAATGGGTGCCTTTCCCTTGTTATTCCTCTCGGCGGTGTTTGCCCCAGTCATCAACAGCGCGCGCATGCACTCAGCAAGCCGCCTCGAGGAAGCTCTGAGGAGGACAGTCCAACCGTCATTGGACTTTGCATTGGGTTCTCTTCCTCGCCCCAACAGCTCCCGCACACAATCCAGATAGCCCCAATAGGTTGCCTCGTGGAGAGGAGTCAATCCTTCTTTGCTCTTTGAATTGAGCTCAGCGCCTTGCACCACCAGCTCCCGCACACAATCCAGGTAGCCCCAATAGGTTGCCTCGTGGAGAGGAGTCAATCCTTCTTTGCTCTTTGAATTGAGCTCAGCGCCTTGCACCACCAGCTCCCGCACACAATCCAGGTAGCCCCAATAGGTTGCCTCGTGGAGAGGAGTCAATCCTTCTTTGCTCTTTGAATTGAGCTCAGCGCCTTGCACCACCAGCTCCCGCACACAATCCAGGTAGCCCCAATAGGTTGCCTCGTGGAGAGGAGTCAATCCTTCTTTGCTCTTTGAATTGAGCTCAGCGCCTTGCACCACCAGCTCCCGCACACAATCCAGGTAGTCCCAATAGGTTGCCTCGTGGAGAGGAGTCAAACCTTTTTGCACTTCTCATTGGCATCTGCACCATGCATCAGCATCTCCCGCACGCAATCCACATGGCCTCCTTGTACACGCCTCATGAAGAGGGGTTCATCCTTTGTTGATCTTCGCATTGGAATCTGCGTCTTCCCTTAGAAGCTCCCGCACGCAATCTTTATTGTCGGACTTGAAGCCCACGTGGAAAGAAGTCCATCTGTTGTCCGCCTGTGCTTTGGCATCCACACCGTGCGCTAGCAGCTCCTGCACACAAGTTAAACAGCCCCATTTGGAAGCGCAGTGAAGAGGAGTCCACCCGCCATTGCCCCTTGCATAGGGTCTGCATGTTGCCCCAGCTAGAGTCCCTAGATACAGAGAGTAGCACATTCCATTGTTCCACCGACCCCGCCATTTTCTATCCAGTTGCCAGGAGCATTGGAACTGTGGGGTATTGTGGGTGTTGAGAACCATGAATCTATCCCAAATCAATATTAATAGTCTTAAATATTTCATTAACGTCACCAATTGTTAGAATTTTCCTTAAGCTTTTGAATGCTGCCTGGTGGTGCTATCGGGTGGGAGGATATTAAATGGCGGCGATTGCGCCACTCTCCGTATCTAGGGACTCTAACCCCAGCAGCTTCTGCACCCACTCTGTGTGACGTCCCTGGACAGCATCGTGAAGAGGAGTCCTCCCGCTATCATCCTTTGCATTTGCGTGTGCGCCTCGTTCCAGCAGCTCCTCCACGCACTCCACACTTCCGTGAGTGGAAGTTCTGTGGAGCGGTGTCCATCCAACATCGTCCTTTTCATTCGCGTCTGCTCCTCTTTCCAGCACGCACTTCACATGGTCTCCGTGACAAGCCCAGTAGAGAGCAGTCCATTCTCTATCATCCTTTGCACAGGCATCTGCGCCATGCTCTAACACTTCGCGCACGCACTCCGTACCATGAAGCAACATGTAAGGGTGTCTATCCACATCTGGCCCTTACGTTGGTATCTACACCTCCCCTCAGCACATCCACAACGCAATCCGTGAAGCCTCGTTTGGCTGCCTCGTAGAGAGAAGTTTGTCCGATGTTGTCCGTTGAATGAACGTGTACACCTCGCCGTAGCAGCAATGTTCCCGCACGTAGAGGCAAGACAAAGGGAAGATTTATTGAAGTCATTTTTACTATTGACATCCACTCCCGTTTCTAATAGCGTCACAAGAAGCTCCGTGGGACCATTCACTGCAGCTTCTAACATGACCCAACATCCGGCCTCTCCGCGCGCCTGGTCGGGTACGACGTCCACGAAGGCCCCAATCACAGCGGCGCTCTTGGCCTTCTCGAGAGCCCATTGTAACAACTCAGCGTTGAACGCGGCCCCGCAAAGCAGGACATGACATCAGCCTGACCGCCTTCCGATGCGAACACTAGCACGCACTCATCAGCCACTAGGCACTTCGTAGGAGAAGCTCCTTTTTCTAGTAGATACTGCACAATTCGCCAACGTCTGGTTGTGGCAGCTTGCAACAGTAAGGATTCTCCAATCTCACTACACGCATCAACAGGACTTCACTACACGCAACAACACTTCACTCAAAAAGTGTCCCCAATCTTCATAGTTACAGTCCGCATCGTCCAACTAATTCTAACATTAATTATCATAAATGTGAATGTACAGGTAAAACAGAAAATTAATAAAAATTGTTTTATTATGATATAATTTGTTTTTACTTCTTATAAATAGGGGAGGGAGTGGTAGGAAACGTAACATAATTATTGAGGGGGATTCAAGTGCGCTTTACGGGAACGTTACAGGAGGGAGAGGTGGCATTCAAAATACTCCAAATCTGCGTTACATAATTTAAGGACGGAGGAAGGGCCATAAATTTTCGCTGCTCGTAATAGAAAATATTTGTATTGAAAATGAGCTACATATATGATTTAATGATCCTGCTGTGGAAATAACCAATCCCCCACCCTTTTCGCATCTAGCAAATGAGGTTTCAAGAAAACGAGCGTAGAATATATCTTATATCTGCGCGATTAAGTAGATGTTCATAATGAATTTCTGCAGATCGTAAACACCTCAAGAGGCCGCTTTGGGTGAATAAGAATCCCCAGAGAGTTGTTTATAGTTGTCAAATGAAATAACTTGATTCTATAATTTATTTGCTCTTTTACTACGCTCTATTACGACTCTCTCTGCTACGGTAAATTATGAATATAGGTAGTGACGACCGTTTTGCCATAATTTATTAACAAGCAATACCCGCTTCCGCATATTAGAAGCTTTTTGCATCGACTCTCATCTCGTCGGATTTTCTCAAAAGCGGTTCCAATTGTTTTCTTTAAACTTTTGGTAGGGAGAGTCCTAAATCTATTCTATAAAATAACGTAAACGCTATATTGCTCTATTCTCTTGTTTTTTTCAAAAATTACAAACAAATATTTTTTGACTTGTCTCTCACGTCGCACGGTGGGGTATTTGGCCTATGTAGGCGGCCAAAATTATTTTTGCTGTTTAATTGCATCTAAATGCACCACCTTTCACATTCGTGGTTCTTTAGGTGATATGAATCAGTTTTTAATAAGAAAGATGATGTTTTGAACTTTTTATTATACATATATATATATATATATATATATATATATATATATATATATATATATACACAGTATATATATTATAAGTACAACCCCAAGAACAGAGCTCATTTTAGGGATGCCATATTTTGGGGTGCTGTACTAAATACGAAATATAATATTTTGTATTAATCTTATATATTTTATTAGCAATAATACGAAAACGCAATAACATATAGAGAATTATAAATTCAATAAATAGTAAAGAAAAGGCGTAGAAATCTAATGACATTTTAAAGTGAAATAATCTGCTACCATATTTTTTATTAGATCTTGATAATATTGAGTGACCTAGAGTAATATAATTTAACATATAACTTTGTTGATAATTTAAATTAAAATTTAAGTTATCAAGTTCCACCTATAACATAAAAGTTATCGAGTTTCCCCTAGAACATAAAATATTGCAAAATAGTGATAGAACAAATGACAATAAGAATATGGTTTTTCATGCGATGATAATTCGATTTCTTCTGAAGTATACTATAACAAGGATATAAATTCCTATTACTGTATCTAATTATTTCGTATTGCCTCCTTGAAAGATCAGTTTCAACAAAGAAAAGTAGTGCACTGAGTGTCATTAGTGGCATTTTCCTATCTTTCTAAACTATGCTTTCGTTTATTTCCCCGCTCGTTTTGGAGAACATGTGATTTCCTTGACTATTTTTGAAGCGTCTCTTTCTCCTACAAAGCCTAATGTCATCCGGGGAGCATAAGTCAGTACTTCTGAATTTGTAGTTTGTCGTAAATCTTCTGTTCTTCTTCTCTTGCTTCTCTCACTCATACCTTGAAATCTTTTCTTTGTTCTGCCTGGTCGGTTCACTACTTTAGGTATTTCGAAAGTGTCATTGAGCCAATCACATTTTTTTAACAAACACATCTTCTTTCTTGTGTGCTACGGACCACCTTAATTTTATATCAGATTTAAAATATGAAAATTCATGCTATTCTTTATTTGTTCGTCCGAATAATTTTATTTAAGTAACAATTAATTTTTTATCAATTCGAATTTTTGGCTAATATCGTGTAATTTTTGTTGCTGTATCATGTTAAATAACTTTCTTCGAGTCATTACGTTGATTCCCGAATGCCCTAAGTCGAATTTTGGGGGAAATCAATAAGTAAATAAACTCGAGTCAAAAATCCGCAAATCGCATTCATACATAAATGGCTATATATGACGCAAAACCGCGCGAATCCGCGATTGATTTTGACGAAATTGTAAAATAGAAAAGGTAACCCTTCCATTGCACCAAAAACTGTAACCCGGAAACTCCCGGAAGTACACTAATTTACTTACATTCATTAAATAAGCTTCATTAAAAATTTAAAAGCTGTATCTCAGCTAAAATAATTAAAATCTGTACGAAAATACACATAATGTGTACATACTTATCTGCTTCATCAGTCTCCGTGGTTCCTTACTTCAAAATAGAACCTCAGTACACGGTACTGTGAGACTGAAGCCCGCATGGGAGTCAAAAACGAACATGCGCACTTCACGAGTAGACAAGTTCAGACAAAATGCGCCTGCCGTTAAAATTTGTGAAGCTGGTTATTCCCTGAGCTTTTAGCTTGACGATGCTGTATTTTTTACTTGCCTAAAGTGAAATTTGCAAAATCGATTTTTGGCCGCCTAAATCGGCCAAATACCCCACCGTGCGTCGGTAATATTTACATTAGCGGCGATTTGTTTATATTAATATATTTATGAATACATGTGCTTTAAATAATGTCAAGTAAAGTTTCTCAAGAGTTCAACCGTTTTCTACGAAAATTATCTCAAAATTCCGCATTTTCAGAAACGCTCAAACGCAATTTTCTCATAAATGGCTCCAAATTTTTCTTCAAACTTTTCGAACGGATAGTGCTAATTGCACTCATTAATATGACGTAAAGTCCAATTTGGTTGTTTTTTCTCAAAAATTACACAAATGTAAATTTTTTGAATGATCACTCACACCTTTAATATGCACATTACCAGCAATTTGTAAATACTATTGTATTTGTGAGTGTAAGTGTATCAAATGAGTTATTAATTTGTTCGAAAACTCAAAAATTTCCTGTGAAGAAGAGCGTCAAATTTCGGATTTACAGTAGCGCTTAAACGCCATTTTCTTAAAAACGACTCTAAATTTTCAAAGAAAATTGTCATTTAGAACGAGGTCTTAGTGTTCTTTAATATTCTAAAATTAATATTTCCGTTCTACACTAATCACATTATCAGCCTCCGAAGTGACCTCCATTTTAAAAATGCTCACCAATGCGAGCGCAGTGGTACGTTTGTGTGGGTTTAGTAGTTCAATTACATTCTTCCTGTAAAAGCATTGAAATGGGTACGACCCGCGACCTTGCGAAGACGCCTTATGACGCAGCAATGCAACATTCAAAGTTGTTAAACATATTTTGAAATTAATACCGGAGAACTGTCGCTACGTGTTTGTAACAAAAAGGTTTCGTAGACAATTGTAATGACAAAAATATTTAGAACACATAGTTTATGATGCCAGGTTTTTCCCACCTGGTTTGGGACATCTTGTAGAGAAAGTTATGCTGCAAAAGTGTTCTAGAGATTTTGACGGAAATACGCTTGTGAGGATCTCTAATTCCCAAAAAGTAAAAATCCTCCCGTGCCCTGAAAGTGATACACAGAATTTTCCCCAAAATGGAATTTCTAATTAGATATGAAGATTTCGAGCCCCTTGGAATATTTGAATGGTTATTTTACTTTTAGGATGTACTTTACCTAATCCCTTACGACATTTCTAAAGTTCCCAAAAATGCCTCCAATTTTTTTTTTCTCAAATACAACACAGCGCGTTTATTAACCCTTAGCGACCGACATGGGAATTCAGTCACACTGGCACCGACGTGGAGTCCTGTGGACTCATAACTTGTTTTTTCAAATATTACCATATATATTTTTATTTCGAGTGAAAAACATTGAAACTTACGAAAAATGATGACTAAAGAAAATATTATCAGAATAAATTTGTTAATGAGTTGTCTAATGAGAGAATATCATGTGATTAGGAATGATTGAATTAAGTTATGCAGACATTTCATTTAATAAACTTTATTTATATAATAAAATTGATAGAACATTAGAAAATGTATAAAGGAAAACTATTACTTTAGAATTGAAAATCAAGTACAAAAATATTACTACCACAAACACTAAAATTCTAACAAAAGTTTCTTTGGTTCCCTTTTTCTGCACAACTCTTGCACACTTGTTGGTTCATTCCGTAATACTATTTTGCATTTTGAGTTTTTTCCTTTCTCGGGTTCTTCATTATCAAGAAATTCCTATTCATTATCATCTTCTTCTCCAGATTCTAAACAAAATTGTCCGTGTAATGAGTCACGGTCGTTTTCAATTTCATGATTCGAAAATACTCTAAAAACTACTGCACATTTGCTCCACCCATTAGGCAATATTTTCTTCCAAATAAAGGTCATTAATAATTACACTCTCACATAACAGACTAGACATGTTTTTCTGTACATTGTGCTTTCTTCAGAGACGCCGCAGAACAAACTGTACTAACTGGCAAAGTGCGACGTGAAAGTTACACCGCTACTGTCGTGGAGTGCTTAAGTCTCATGCGCGCCAACGCTGATAATTTCCCTGAAAAGCATTCTACAACAGTAAGCTCAGAACAATTACTCAAACTGTAGAACGAAAAGGTACGAGAAGAATCCAGGTTATAAAAAATCGTATATGCAAGTATTCGAAGTTTCGCGGAGTCGGAGGAGTCCCAGGAACTCCAAGTCGGTAGCAGAGGGTTAATATGGTAAAGTCTGATTTTCATTAATACTTCTAAAAATTTAAAAAATTGCATGTATTTTAACTTTTTTGTACATTCATGCTTAAAGAGATACATCTTTTTAATACAATATTCTTCAATATTAGGTAACTGTAGATTTGAGCACTAGTTATATTAGGTAATTGTATATTTGAGAACTAGTAGGAAAGAGTAAATAAGGAACATTGTAAAAATCCTGAATTAGTGAAAAATTTAAATACTAAAAATTACTCCTTTAAACACTAGAAATTGCTACACGTTCGGTCACTTCTCTGACTCATTACTGAACCCATTGATGTTCTTGACTCCTCTTTAAGACGATTTGCATTTGTTTAAAAAATATCATTCTAACTTCGCATTTTTCACTATCTAAAATAAAATTTGATTAAAATTTTCGGAGTGATATGTCAATTCCCCCTGTCCTCCTTCTTCTTCTTCATCTGCTTCAAAATATCCAGAATCGAATCCCCATTATAAATTATAAGTGAATGAGAACTAAATCGAGCCCGCAGAAGAATCCCAACTCTTGCAAATTCCCCGAGCCGTTCCTTCACCTCTGCATTCTCATCATAACATACTCTTAACAACTCCACAGGCAAGTGTTATTCCTGTCATAACGAATTGCATGCAGCACACGGCAAGCAAAGCCTCGAGTTGTGCATTACAAGTTTCGGGTCACCACCTCATTTTTGACGCTCGTCTCTTGAATAAATACGAACCACTCACAAAATCAACAAAGCAGCCGCCCGCTATCCACGAGTGCTTTCTTCTTTCGCGTAGCAACAACTTCCCCCCACTCCCTTGCCCCCCCTCTTCTACCCCTGTCTGCCCCTCCCTCCCACGGATCCCTCAGCCTCATGGCTGCCTCACGGTCTCATCATTTGAAAGCATCTCACGGTAATTAAAAAAATCATGCAGATGTGAAAACAGCAGCACAAACACGGGATTCCTTAATTATATAGATTAATCATTAATTGAAATAGTCTTTTCTGTTTATGTAATAAACATATTTTTATTTCGAAAATGAGAACGAAGGCTCTGGGCGGACAGAAAAACACAATTACATTTTTAAACTCTAAACGAACGCTTCTTTCTTAATTGCGATCTAATTAAAGAGACTCTATCGCAGGCCCCTCGCCGGTAACTTCAGAGGGGAGGCATCCACCTACAGCGACTAAGTAGCAATTAAGTTTTCAAAAATAATTAGATGAAATGTAGACAGCGCTCTTTGTTTCATCTCTGAAATTAATTTGCATGCAAATGTAAAAAAATTCACGCTTTTCTGCATTATTTTAAATACGCCTTTGATTCGGGCGCGGCTCAAATTAGGGGCCCGGGCGCTGGAAGCGGAGGTAGCGGTAGACAGCGCCTTCTTATCTTCGCTTTCATTAATGTGTCGTCTTAAATCCATCGGCGCGGGGCGTTGCGGAGCGGGGGGCGGGGCGAAGCGAGGCGGAGAGGAGCAGTGCAGCAATCCGGCTGGCGAGTGGCCGAGGACGGAGCATTCCAAGCGCGCAAGCAAAAAGTCCTACAAATGCAAATTCAAGGGGCGGTAGGCAAGACTTGTTGGACTTCTAGTACAACGTTATCAGCAATAAAAATAATAATAATAATAATAATAATAATAATAATAATTATTATTATTATTATTATAAAGAAATCGAGGAGAGAGAAACCACTCCTTGAACAATATCTAAAAAGAATGGACAAGGTGCAGATCAATAAATATCAATCATTTATGTGGCTTCAAAGGGGAAGAATGAAGCCAGAATCGGAAGCAGTTCTAATAGCAGCTGAAGATCAAACGTTGAGAACACGACATAATGATAAAGCGGTTCTCAAAATTTCCCAAGATGATAAATGCCGCATTTGCCAGAAGCGAGTAGAAACCATTGATAATATCGTCTCAGCTTGTCCAATTCTAGCAAAGACCGAATATTTGAAAGCACACGACAGGGTTTGTAGTCACCTCCTCTGGTAGATCTGTACCACCCTCGAAGTTCCAAACATATGCCCCAAGTGGTACGAACACTCACCAAAACCAGTGACGTCTGTTGGACTATACAATATTGTAAGACCAACAAATTCATACGGATCGCACAATCACAGCAAGTAAACCGGATATTGTTAACCTGGATTTAGAGAAAAAGTCGTGTCTACTTGTAGATGTTGATGTGCCTTGTGATCAAAACGTCATAACAAAGGAGCCAGAGAAACGTTTTTAAAACAAGTTTGGAAATCGAGATCAGCCGAATGTGGGGCGTAAAAAGCACAGGTCATTCTAATAGTTATCGGAGCTCTGTGAATTGTTCCGCAACTTGACTAAACTTTCAGGTGCAAGAAATTGCTTTATTTGGAACACGCATTTTGCTCAAAGTATTGTAGAGGCACCGACAGTCCCTAGATCTGCTCCTTAGGTAGCTGGTTGCAACCTGGAGTGGATTTTATATTCAGCCGACTCATTGCATCTTTAGTCGTGATGTAAAGGGAATAATAATAATAATAATAATAATAATAATAATAATAATAATAATAATAATAATAAAAAATTTCTTCTAGTATCCTTCTTTTTAGTATCCTAAATTTTTAGACAGTCAATTGGGGGTCCATATCGGTGTTTTGAGAAAACATAGCGTACTTTATTTTCGAGTACAACGTTTCGTGAACAGAAGGATTCACCTTATCAGGTACATAAGAAATTAATCCATCGAAGAATACATTTTTGAGTAAATGATGGATGATTCTTGATGAACGAGGACGAAGTTGCAGCGGCAGCAGTCGACCAAATGGTTGGCGTTTTGGTATTTATAGATACTATACCACATAACTATAATTTTAAATGTCATAATGATTGTCTCTTATAAATGTTCTTATTTTAATATCAAAAAGAATCATCCCCCATTACCTCAACATTTTTTTCGACGATTGATTCATATCTTATGTACTGGACACACCTGTTTGAGTACCACACAAAATGTTGTACTCAAAAATAAAGTTCGCATTTCCAATGCTTTTAAAACATTATTTTTAATGTATTACCCTCTTACCCTTGACCGATATTTTCTAAAACAATTAGATGGATGATCGGCCATTACTCGGCCTTTAGGATAGGAATGGGAATAAGAATGGAATAAAGAAGGAAATGTCGCGCGCGGTCCATGCCCGAATTCTGGGGTGGGTTGGAATTGTTCGGCATTCACATGGAAGAGATCAGGGAAACTACAGGAACCGCATTTATCAGAGCAACAGGGTTGCAAACAGATTCCGACAGGTTCAACAAACTCACCGAAGTGAAAACAGAACAGACACATCAGAGCTCAAGAAATCGTGTACATATTGCACTTCTTCCCCTAGTACATCAGGGTTTTTAACTATTTTCCACATTTAGTAAATTAATAAAATGAATAAATTAAAACATAATTCACAAAAAATCATAAAGCAAATTTCTGGCTCCTTGTCGGAATCGAATTCGCAAACTCCCAATGGTTGGTAAGCTTAAAGTGTCCGGCGTCGCCTGTGCTGGAGTTAGTAAGTATATTAATTAGATACTTACCAATGTTAGATCTATACTCTGGAACAGAATATTGTTTTATTTCAATTGACTAATTCATACGAATAATACATTTGCTGTTAACTGGTTTGTAAGTGCTCTATGCCCCTGACTTGTTTAGAATTGTAGTGTATGCATGTAAAGTGGAGAGGTGAGGACAAAGATGAGGTAGGAAATATGGCGCACCGACCTGTTAGGTTAGTATTCGTCTGGTATGTTCGCTGCTCTGATCGTAGAAACCACGTAAAACTACCTATCAGAGCAGCCGGCCGCGAGAATCCTCCTCCAGACAATGGTTGAATTCCACCTAGTTATTGTGACCTAGCTAAGGCGTCGAAAAGTTCACCATCGTCGGGACTCATACCCTAGGACCTCGCGGTTAGTGTCGGTGCAGTGACAAAATTTGTTGCCCTGAGCTAACTCAGCCTGTCCATTTAATATTAATTTTAGATGTCCTATATTTTTTTTAAATTTTCTAACACTTTTGTTCCCGCTTAAATTCATTATTATTTGCCCTACTTCGAAATAGAGGCTAATGTCGCCAATTTTCGCAACAACAATGTTTTTGAATGTCTCTTAGATCAATTAGAGTATTTAGAAAAATCAGAAAACATTGGAAAGGTTTACTTACTACGTGTTTGAGATATTTTCAAAAAAATATTTTTCACTCTTTTAAATAAAAAGAATAATCATATTTTTGTGAACTGAATAGAATTGTAGTCGGTGTGTTTGTGTGTGTCTGTGTGTGTTTGTGTGTGTGTGTGTGTGTTGATCCCACATGAAAGGGCACGTTAAGATTTGTGAAAACCGGAAACATGAAGATGAACGTTTAGAGATGATATGGAAATCGGAGAGAAGTCAAATATGATTCGAAGAAAAACATCAAAACTCCACAGGCAGAATATTAGAGCCTGGTGGATAGACACAAGTAAATCTGAAATATCGTCGTTCTTTAAAATAAAGATAAATTAAAGTCGCGAGAGAATGGAGACTTACTCGAAGCAACGAAGTTGAGTCGAATTGAGAATTGCGTCGGCCAAAGGGTGTTAACGAACCCGAAGGAGGAGGAAGAAGAATCATTGAAGAATGTTAAAAACCAGAAGAAGAAGATGATGATGATGAAGAAGAAGAAGAAAGAGAAGGTGGTAATGACGATGATGATGATAATGACGAAATGAGTCGATAGCATAGATCTGCATACGAAAGTATCGTGTGTATTGCATCGCAAAAACCATTCATCTCTCAAGAAACACGAAACAATTAAATACCATTAACACAAAAGGCCCGCAGATATCACCTCTAGCTGGAGTGATGGATGAACTGCATTGGGAAGTCGCGCCCTTGGCCCTTTCCGAGGCAGCGGTCGTGCGCTCAGACCAGCCCCGGAATCCTCCGGAGGCATCGCCGCTCACAATCAGGACGAGCGGTCCGGAAATTAATTTCCCAACAACCATTTGCGGCCGGAAGTTTTGGGGCGACAATGGACCGTGAAATGCGTGTGAGAGGTAAACGAGATGAAACAGTCACGGCGAGAAATACCTCGTAAATCTTCAAAACGAATGGGCTTATTAAGGCAAATGACGTGCTACTTTTCTCGAATTCTTCGATACAATAAATATTTAGAAACTTATTCAAATGATAATATTACACTCGATAAATGGAGATGGTGTTGTTCTTTTTATATTCATAAAAATATTAATTAAACTACGAAGAAGAATCAAAAGAGAAACAGCGACCGAACGGTTTTGCATACTCATGTGCTACTACGACTTGCTCTATTATGCGGCAATGTTTCTCGCTGAATAGTATGTAATTTTGGATGGTTGAATATATTTGCCTTAAAATAATTCTAGAAGAAATAATCATTTGTACTAGACAAACTATGTTTGTAATTTATGTTTTCTGGATTCACAAGTGTTTGTATCCTTTTGTAGATTAGTAATCCTTCCAAGGGTGGGAGCTATCTTTCAAGTAATCGATTTAAACTTATGTGAAATTATTCTTACTTCCCGGTACAACAATCTTCGTTCTCTAGGATGGAACATTCATCAGATGCAACATTAAACACATTCAAAGAAAACAAAATTTAAAACTAAATTATAAACAATAAATTTGTAAATAATATTATCATGATATTGTTAAGAATTGACTAACTGCATCAACCTGAGTTGATTAAGTTCTTAACAGGTATTAGAGTATGCATAGAGGGACATACAAACAAAATTCAGAATATGAAAAGCTAAATTTGCATTTTGAAACTATAAGGAAATAAGACTCATTCATGAAGCCATGCCTAATCACAAAAAATTTACATTGTGATAAAAGAATTCAGGAAGAGTTCAAAAATTGGCAAAAGTTTAGCTGAGACCTCACGGGAAGTGTAGTTAACATACGTGCGAACACTATATTGACTGACGAAGTAGAGTTGTAGAGGCTGTCCTTTGGTAGTCTACGGTTACGGAAGGGACACTGGGGGAAGCAAAATATTTTTACATTCCAGCAAAAATATATTAGCCTTAAAAGAATTTGTATAAGCATTTATACGAAAAAGACCAATAAATAACCTATTTCGTTACACGAAATCGTTCGTAAAATGACTTACGAAGACCATGACTTATTTGGCGTTTAAAGCACGAATAATTGGGTCACACGTTTAGCCAATAGCAGCGACAGAGTCGTGGGAAGGTATCGATAAGCCGCAAAGCCGACCCACCGGTCTTTCGCACAAATGTCAAATACTCGTGACGTCACAATAAAGTTGTTTCCAAAAATTATCTTTGATTCTTATATAAATGTACAATTCTGATATACAAAAAAATCACATTAAATTCATTTATAATTTTGCTTTATTGCAATCATACAATTTTGAACACTCGCTCTCAACGTTCCTCGCTTTCAAAACTTGAACTCACGCAAAAAAATAATCACATAATGTACTAATACAGCATTTACAGTGGAACTTTTTCCTACGCGGTTCATCTATAAATATAATTATGTTGTCGGTCATTTGCGCGAGGCGAGATGTCGCTGAGCGGCTGACTCCGGCGGCGCGGAGGCGCGTGTGAAACCAGAGGCGGCGCCCTGCGCGGCGAGTGGGGCGTGGGCGGCGGGAGCATTTGCGAGCCAGCTGCCGGCGAAGGCTGCGCTCGGAGTTGAGCGCAGAGCGGCGTAGAGCAGAGCGGGGCAACGCTGAGAGCGGAGCGGCGCGGCGCGCGAGCTCCAATTAGGCTCTGCCGCGCCCAATTGGAGGCGACTAACGACGCCTCACGCCCCCGCCCATCGCGTCCTCGCCCTCCACCCTCGCCTCCTCCACCCTCGCCTCCTCCGCCCTCGCCTCCTCCGCGCTCGCCTCCTCCGCCCTCGCCTCCTCCGCGCTCGCCTCCTCCGCCCTCGCCTCCTCCGCCCTCGCCTCCTCCGCCCTCGCCTCCTCCGCCCTCGCCTCCTCCGCCCTCGCCTCCTCCGCCCTCGCCTCCTCCACCTCGCCTCCTCCGCCCTCGCCTCCTCCGCCCTCGCCTCCTCCGCCCTCACCTCCTCCGCCCTCGCCTCCTCCGCCCTCGCCTCCTCCGCCCTCGCCTCCTCCGCCCTCGCCTCCTCCGCGCTCGCCTCCTCCGCCCTCGCCTCCTCCGCCCTCGCCTCCTCCGC
The DNA here is from genome assembly GCA_031308135.1 of Acheta domesticus. NCBI lineage: Eukaryota > Metazoa > Arthropoda > Insecta > Orthoptera > Gryllidae > Acheta > Acheta domesticus. The sequence continues at coordinate 6,805,856 of JAHLJT010009419.1, read as the reverse complement.
CCTCGCCTCCTCCGCGCTCGCCTCCTCCGCCCTCGCCTCCTCCGCCCTCGCCTCCTCCGCGCTCGCCTCCTCCGCCCTCGCCTCCTCCGCGCTCGCCTCCTCCGCCCTCGCCTCCTCCGCCCTCGCCTCCTCCGCGCTCGCCTCCTCCGCCCTCGCCTCCTCCGCCCTCGCCTCCTCCCCCCTCGCCTCCTCCGCCCTCGTCTCCTCCGCCCTCGCCTCCTCCGCCCTCGCCTCCTCCGCCCTCGCCTCCTCCGCGCTCGCCTCCTCCGCCCTCGCCTCCTCCGCCCTCGCCTCCTCCGCGCTCGCCTCCTCCGCCCTCGCCTCCTCCGCCCTCGCCTCCTCCCCCCTCGCCTCCTCCGCCCTCGCCTCCTCCGCCCTCGCCTCCTCCGCCCTCGCCTCCTCCGCCCTCGCCTCCTCCCCCCTCGCCTCCTCCGCCCTCGCCTCCTCCGCCCTCGCCTTCCTCCGCCCTCGCCTCCTCCGCCCTCGCCTCCTCCGCCCTCGCCTCCTCCGCGCTCGCCTCCTCCGCCCTCGCCTCCTCCGCCCTCGCCTCCTCCGCGCTCGCCTCCTCCGCCCTCGCCTCCTCCGCCCTCGCCTCCTCCCCCCTCGCCTCCTCCGCCCTCGCCTCCTCCGCCCTCGCCTCCTCCGCCCTCGCCTCCTCCGCCCTCGCCTCCTCCGCCCTCGCCTCCTCCGCCCTCGCCTCCTCCGCCCTCGCCTCCTCCGCCCTCGCCTCCTCCGCCCTCGCCTCCTCCGCCCTCGCCTCCTCCGCCCCTCGCCTCCTCCGCCCTCGCCTCCTCAGCCCTCACCTCCTCCGCCCTCGCGTCCTCCGCCCTATCCTCCTCCTTCCTCGCCTCCTCCGCCCCCGCCTCCTCCGCCCTCGCCTCCTCCGCCCTCGCCTCCTCCGCCCTCCCCTTCATCGCCCTCGCCCCGCGCTCCATCTCTCTCCTGCCCAGGCGTCTGTCCCACTCTTGGCGCTCGCAGGTGGGTGTCGGGGGACGCTCCGCAGGACGAGATGAAGAGGAATGGGGGGAGGTCACTGGAGACGTCTCTCAACTCGGTGGGGGGTGAGGACTGCAAATCATCTCTCAACTGTCAGATTGCGGGTTCGATCCCGGCTGAGGTGCGTGTGTTTTTCTAAGGGCGGAAAAAACACGGACCAATGACCAAGTGCTACTTGCGAGATGTAATAAGATCCTGCATTCCATTGGCCGCGAACCCCTCAAGGATCCTCAGTCATGCATAAAACACAAGTATTGCTTCGACTGTTCTTGTGGCGTCCCAAGGTTGTAAATATAGGTGGTGAAGTTTACTGACAATTCGGGATTCCTATCGGGTGCAATAGAAAATTCCCTGCAATTTCAACCCATTTCAGGGGAGAGCCAAACCTCCAACCTGCCCAGCCACAAAAACGATAATGACCAGAGGGCGGGTTTCTGAGCCTTAAAAATAGGACATAAGCATACATTTTTAACCACTAAATGTATACAAATATGTTATATTGATAATAATCAATATTGGGAATCTTAAATTCATCATCTGGAGGAAATGACATTACGAAGCTATACACAAGGCCTTACAAATTATACAGGATTATATTAAATTATTGCAAACTGTTTTGCGAAAGCAATATCATACGTGATGGCCTAAGAAATGTTGACCGAAACAATGGATCTTCGTTAGGATATCTCATTAAAATAATGCGACTGCATTATTCATGTTCTATATCAATAAACATTTTTACAGTGTATTTTTTCGATGTTTCTTTTGGCTAATTCCCGTAAAATGTGAAAGCCATTAACCAGATGCTAACAGTTCCCAACTCAGAATTTGAGTCTATAATTAATAATGTATTAGTAATGATACTCTTTGTGTATACTAATTGTCAACACGTTTGCAAACTACTTCATATAGGTTTGTATGTGCATTAATGCACTTGTGTGAAATGTGTTGTAACTTTCTTAAAAGCCTCCGACATAAGCTTGTAATAGTTACCGCTGCATATTTGCTCCCTCTGCCGTCCAGGTAATTATGAAAATAGAATGAATATAATGATTGAAGGGAAAATTAGTCAATACGTTTATCCAGCCCATTGATCAACAGATTCTGGCTTTGTTCATTTACTTGAATATTGTATGCAAGAGCAAAGATTTGTTATTCTTGTCGATTGAATAAATTTACATTACATTGTATGAACTGCGAGTGAAAGATATACCGAAGATATGTGAAAAACGAAATAATACCGCAAAAGTCTCGACCTGGTCAGAGTAAGGCTTGAGCACAGCGACGATCTCGCACAAACGGGCCGTGGATTCGAAACCCGCCTGGGGGTCCATCATAATGGTTCATTGACCTTAATAAACAGACTCAGTAATTTTTAATTTAATAATTGTTATGTATGATTGAAATTTCAACCTATTTGGGGTCTTTTTCAAAAAATCTAGTGTCCAGCTTTGTTGATATCGTAGATAAAGAGGTAGCATTTTAAACTAAATTGTCACTTGGTATACAAAACTGGTCAAGGTGTAAACTTCATCCGGACAACTGTTTATCGATGTGTTGTTGGCATGGTGAACTTTTCCTCCCACCATAACCATCTCTCTAACCTTATTCTATCTTTTCTAACCTGCTCATGTGAGGTTGAAGTGTAACCCGTCAGTCAAGCACACGTTATACAGTGCCTGCTCTCTTGACGACAACAATTTAAGTAAGGCTTGTGACACTATGTTGCCTACCAGAATGAACTATGAGTCTAAGCAAAAATCTATCTAGGCCGGTTGGTTGGAAGAGGGGAGGGGAGCGTCCCTGCGTGGGCTACAACTCCACACAAAAGTCTTGTTCTACCCGGGGGACAAGTCCCTTAGTTGGGAGTCTTGAGCTTCTTTGCCTCTAATCCGCGCCCCCAAGAACGTCGGCGGACAGGTAACCGGATGCAGCCGGTACTCAGTTTGCCCTCTCGGCGACCTCCCCATTCAATGTCTGTGTGATGGGCCACTCTGCCAGCTCAGAGCTACCAGCTTTGCGGGCTAGTGCCGGAGTCAGTGATGTCGTATGACAAAGCGACACTCACATGCGCCGGGACGCCAAGTCCCTCTTCTTTGCCCAGAGTATCGGGCCACTGCCATGACAAACCCGAGAGGGGACCACCCGAGCTAAGGCCAGGGCGGCTTGCGGCCCCCTTCCCGTCTTCCCACTGCCTACACCAGACCTGCACAGCATTTTGCACTTTCACTGACCTCAGGAGCTGCGTGCGGGCAGCTCGGGTGCAAATGAGAAAATCGATGAAGGGTGGGGATGAGACCCAATCTAGGAGTGGGGACCACCAATCAGAATGCGCAATTCGAAAGATAGCGCGTAAATGTAAAGAGCAATCGGCAAGAACATGACGGTCATATACAGTTCAAGTAATATTGTCTTTTGTATTATATTGCATATGTTTGTTCTCGGTATATGGCAGGGCGAAATATGAAACTACAACGAATTTTACATATTAGATTTAGACACCAAGTATTATAATTGCTTGTAGGGATTATAATTTAATTCGCTTTGCTACGATGTAATCACAAATTTAGTGTTGTGCTAAACACAAAATTTTGGTACTGAATTGTTTTCGTTTGATGATGACAGCAATAAACTATTTTTTATTAACTATGTTTAATTGAATAAGACGGTTCTATCAACGCAAAAACATATTGTCCTTTAAAAAGTCATGATTATTTGCTGTTCTAATTTTTGACAAGAGTGTAGAGTCGTTTACGAGAACGTATCAAAATATAAAGCCCTTTGCGTTCTATTTAACCAATACCCATGATTATCTTATGATTGTCCGTAACATATCGTCACAGAAATTTGCTCGCTGATCTCTTTTATTCAGTTTCATAATGGGGGAAAATGGTCACAAATGTGCTATTAAACATTACCCTTCTTGGAATTGCCACATATTCTATTTTTATGTCAATCTTCATGTGAGAGATTGCTCTCATGATTTTGTTCATTTTTCTATGATTTGGAGATTATAACATTCCTGGTGAACAATCAATTATTAAATTGCAATTTTGTGTTAGATAGAATTAAATAATATTTTTTTCTTATATATAAGCATATATTTTAAAGCTATTGCTTTAAAATATTACTTAAGAGTCATAATGAGCATGTTATTTTCTTTAAAAAATTAGAAAATGAAAATACATACAGTGGTGAATACAAAGGTGGATATACAGTAGTGCACAGAACGTAAACAGTGAATTATGGCCCTTGTTACTTAAAATACTAGACATAATCCATTTAAACAATTGGGCATATGATTTTGCAGCATGGATCATTATTAGACGCTCAGGCATTCAATCTACGCGCCGCGTCGTGCTACGTCAGACTTCTCCCCTCCCCGTAAAGCCTCGTACTCCCCACTACTTTCACTTTCGGCGCTGCCACGGGCAGACGATCGGCTCGCAAGTGCAGAATGCCCGCGGGAGTAGGCGTTGTGCAGGTCTGGCCTACACCTTTAAGCTAGCAACCTGGGTCGGACCGTAACCAAGGCAACCTGATGGTACGTAGTTTCCCGCTGAACTTCTGTGGATTCCAGAGTACCCCGAGGGGTCTCCTTCACCCGATCCTGCCTTAAGGTCGACGCGCCAGGGGCCCGACTAGTGGGTTACCGGGTTGAGCCGACAACCAGAGGCTTAGCATCGCCCATTGACTGCCTCCACCATGAAGCTAATGGCGGCCTGGACTGTCACCGTGAAACTATTGCACTATTGCAGGGTCCGGGTGATTATTTCCAACTCTTCACCAGAGATCGTGACCACCTACGCAGCCACGATCTCTCCCTGCGCGGCGGATGGTTGGAAGGTGCAATAATGGTTCTTCTATCCGCTAGTACCCTACTAGCACATTGAGGCCCCTGGCTATGCTAGTGCGGTTTGGTAAGGTTCACGCCAAATAGTATCAGAGATCGCGTGCAATATCAGTATGATGGAATGCGAGAAATGTGGTAATGCGAGTAATGTTTAACAATCTCAGGCGAAGGGAGGTGCATCTACATCAGCAAATGGGATGGTAGACGAAGATTCAACAACCCAGCTGTGATTCCCTCGAAGCCTTAAAAATGTGAGTAGGTACTACAAATTTTTTTAACAAAAGACATTGAATACCTAAATGCTTGGAAACGTATTATGTAATCACTTTTTAAAATTACTTTTCAGTTAAATAGACGGAAAATTAATATCAGGCAGAACTTGCTTATTCGATTTATTTAGGATGTTTGAGATATAAGGTCCACCATGTTAAATATTTACTCTAAGAACAATTGAAAGAGAAAATGAGTTACATTTATGTAATTCACGGTATTAATGAGTTAACTGCTAGTGCTTTATACTTAAACGTTACATAGTGGTCCATATTGTTTTGTACAGGGAATAAATTCTAGCATTTATATTAACATTGATGTAATATTTTAATTAACTTAATGTTTCAAATAAAATCCATTAATTTGATTAGAATTCTTTCGAAGTACAACATTAAATGCTTCAAGACTGTATCCAGTGCTCAGGAATGCTATACTTTTAAACACATCTAATGAGTGTAATTTAGTGATGATTTAATTTCAAAGTTACGTAGAAGAACTATCGTGTCACACTTGCTTTGTTGTATATCTTCATTAAAGCAGTGATCTGAGTAATTCCAACTAGTCTTAAGAAAATCATCGTAGGTGAATTAATTAGGACACATCTGTTTCAATTACGACTGTAACTGGTTATAAACATTCTCGTCAGTGAAATCAATTACCATGAAATGCATTCTTAACTCGACATTCATTTGCCTACCTCCGACAGCAAGCCTTAAAGTTAACTTTGTGCTCATTTGCCTGTCACTGAATCGTGCGTCAAGCAGATGGTAATTAGTGTATCTTCGAGTTTTAACACACCAAAAAGAGAACTCGTTAAATATATTGCTTGCAAAGATGGGAGTCTATGATGAGTTAATTTCCGTTGGCGAGATTTTCTTTAAAGATTAACGGTTGGTAGAGTTTCCCCATTAAAACGAAACCTCTACTTTCACTGAGAATAATATTCGTAAGTGAATATTCATGGATGTAATATTCATACATCCGCACAAACATTTTGTAGCGTCAATAAGGGAATGGCCAATTTTTACTATTTTATAATTTTAAAAAGAAAAGACCGTGATAAACTTAACTTTTATGAACTCAAAAAATCTAACTAAAATCTACACTTCTGAAATAATGACGAATGGTGCCATCGAAAACTGTATTTATATATTGCAGCCTCGCAAAATTGAAACTATACGCTCAAGCTATCTCAATTGCACTAAACTGCTTGAAGATAAAGTTGCACCACTTCTTGAACCGTTCCTTGATGACGTCAGAACAATAAGTTTTTGTATGAAGCACGACGCCTAAGAACAGACATTCATACAGTCGTACCGTTACATTTAACGAACTGCTCTTTCTCAACGAGAAATTGTCAGGTATTCGAAAGGAAAATCTCGTATTTTTTTTAACATTGGGAACTGAGTTGTAAGACATTGCCACATCAAAAGAATAATATTAATAATAATAATAATAATAATAATAATTATTATTATTATTATTATTATTATAAAAACAAAATTTACTTTTCCACAAATTTCAATATATTTAATGTTAAAATAATTATGTTCGTGTCTTTCGTGAAAATTAGTCACAAAATTCACTTGATAGATCCCCTTCTCCATTGCCACCACCACTGCATCGAAACGAAATTTGCCACTAAGCCATGTCTAACATAACAGCGGGGGTGTTCTTCGCTTTAATCATCGGTGCCTGGAACAAACAACACATTACAAATTCTCATCCTTTGGAGACAATGACAAGTATTGTAAAGCATACTTGAACTGACATGCGGATTACAGTGGTAACTAGTTGACACGCACATTGTGAGAATGGGCAGAAAAACACAATAAAATATTTTCATTTTTCAGTCAAAATCGTAAGAGGTCCATTGTTGTTATTTTCGAGTTCATGAGTATCTAACGAAACCCCAGACATCTCTCAACATGTCGGAGGCTGCATATCTTCCTTTCAGTTTTCTATTGATATAGACATTTCCATAAGGGAAAGAGAAATTTGGCTACCATCTTTAGACATAGAACTATCCGTTTCGCTCCGGTGGGTGAATAATTTGTTATGCGATATTTGTTTAAGTACATAAGAAACAACAATTCGTGGGAAATAGTCGCACTCATATTCATGGGAATAAGTCAGTGTTCTGAATCCGCTTTGAAAACAACGACTTATCAGAAAAGTTAATTTTCTCCATTCATTCCCGCAAACACATTTCCCTTTATATGTATTACAAGTGGTTACATAATTTTCGCTGACTCTGTTGGTGATTTAGTAATCTCAAGCTTCTTTCACAATATGTTATGTACTCCCGGGATAGCTTGTTATGAAAATAATCTAGGGTGCCAAGTTAATCCCGCTCGCCCACTTTTCCCCAACGTGTGATGAAAATGAAATAGAGGTGAAGAGACACAGATTCTCTGCATTACTCTCACCAAATAATACATTCCTCTGTGATTTTTCGTTACAATTTGTGTTTTTAGGCCGTTTTACCCGATCGGGTTTACCCGTTCAAGAAAACAGTATGTCCCGAGCGTGAGCCACCGTCTCCTGATTTTTGTCAGAATTCATATTCATGGCTGCGTGTGTATTCTGAAGGCGTAACCTGGTTACGAGAACGATCCTCTACATCAGTGGTGTCAAGGTTTCCTACTGGTGGCAGTGGCACGCCACGCGGCACCGTGCCACACCACGAGCTTCTCTGCGCCACTAGCGTCGGGAAAGGATACTATGAGTAACCCCGCCGTTTTACAATAGTGATGGCGTTGTCTCTTGCGGCGGGGTTATGAACTGCGTGGAGAGGCATCGTGTCACTCGTTCCACGGACTCCTGCTCGTGGCATCGACCTTGACAACACTGCTCTACATAACAAAACAGCGCGTACTTGGGCATACCTTACTTCAAAATCTATCTTTAAGGAACAGATTTCATTAAAGAAAAAATCTCGATATTCATGATTATAGTTTTAGGAAGACGCCGAAAAAATTTTTGATCTTTTGCAATTTTCAAAAAATTCGAGTTTTCAAAATTTGATTCCTACACCATTCCGTTAAAAGTCCTTCACAGTATCCAAAAACAAATATAATCAAAAAGTTTCAGCCATTTTTTTTGAAAATTTTGAAAATATCCCGGGGTCTTCATGTAAAATATCCCAAAAATAACATATCGGTTTCAAATTCAAGGAGCCACCACATCAGCCAAATCGGTTGGGGAATATCAGTTTTTGAGAAAATCGGCAGTACGGCTTAGCCGCTAGCGTTGTTTACAGACAGACGGATGGACAGACAGTGGGACGGACGGACAGACAGACAGACGTTTTGCAGTCATTCGATTTTTCCGGTACCAAGGTCCCATAAAATATGTATTCTGGCTACACTACGTGTTAGGATTTTTTTCTAAACGCAATTGGATTTATCCACTTGTTTGTTACCAGGGCACTTTAATAAGTGTTCTTCTGCCGAAAATTTGCTGTTTTTTCTGCTGTAGCAAGAAAGTAATTACAACTAAAACCTATTATCAGTAGAAATGTCTCACTATCATATAGCACAGCCATAATAAAACCCAAGACATTTCAAGACCCCTCGTTTTATACGCGTGCTTTTATTTGTGGAGTAATGCCACAAAACTAACATTAACAAAATACAAATTTTCCAAAACCAGCACCTAAGGATAACCACCAACGCCCCTTGATTAGTTACCAACGAACAACTCTACAAAGAACTTTCCACTGAGCCCAAATCCACTCATATCAATTACTTCGCCTCCACTTTTATTTCTCCATATCACAAATACTCACACTAAATGCACTCAACCTCGGCCGAAATTCTAAACAATCAACCAGAATTCAAAACAAATTCCCTTTACACGCAATCCTGAATAAACAAATCGCTGAAATTGACCATTAATAGGGATGCCCAATTGACTTCCTCACCCATGTATTAGATTAAGCATATTATATAAGTTAGTACTCTTAGTAAACAACCAAAACATGAATATTTTAACGTTTTACTCATCTATATACAAATCAACAAGAAAATAAATTTAAAAAAGCAACGATCTTTTACGGACCAGGAAGAGACGCTACGCTTCTCAGTTAATAGCGATCTTCTCTTAAACAAAGGCAGGTAACAAATGGATCATGGATGGCCGTCGAACTCAAAAGTGGGAGATATGCTCTGATCAGAAACTGTGCGTCTTCGGAACACGGTTGCACCAAGAGCCGTACAAAATTGAATTGTGAATAGGTTTCTTAACATTTCCGTTTGACAAAGTCCTGGCGGGCCCACTTCGAAAGCTACTCTCGCTACCGAATTCTCCCTCCGCCGAAAGCTGCCTCAACGTCACACCTCTCTCCGCCACCCTCCCACCCCTCCTCCCCCACTCCTCGCTGTAGCTATTCTGGGCGCAGCGGCAGGAAGACGTATTCGCCCCGGACTGCAATTAGAGTTCCGAGACAAATTGCTCGTTAGTTCTCCCCGTTCTTTTGACGCCTCATTTTAAGCTAAATTACCTGTCTTAGAACCGATCTATTTTTAGCGAACATAACACCCCGCCTGTTTGTTTAATATTTTAGTCTTCATATTAAAAGTCCTTCACGCATATAAACGGCCTCAAGGTGGCACACGACGGCATCAAACTGCCGTGGGCCGTGCGTTGCTGATAACGCTCTGCCTTGTTCTTTCGGCGGGCGCATATTCCAATAATTGTCAGGCGTAGGAAAATTAGTCTTTGAGGGAAGCGGTCAGAGACATTAGAGATAATTACGGAGCACACGACTCATTTGGAAAGAAACTCTCGAGCTTAATTAAATTAGGAACGTTGAAAGGACGTTTCGCGTTAACGCGGGGTGAACATTTGAACCGAAAAGGTTGTTCCTTTGCAGCCCTTTTCGCCATCTCTGCGGTTGTCTTTGCGTCGGAGGGAGATTTGAGCGGCAGCGTAATTAAATTACTGAATTAACGTGAAAATACACACAAACCCACCTCTCGTCGAGGCAAATGTTTCTCTCCGTCCACAAAGGGAATTAGAGCGTTGCTTCAGTTCCGAGCAGCCCGCATCTCTCGGTGATACCGCGAACTCGGTTAACTTCTTGCTAACAGGTCATTTGATTTGAATTCACGGAAAAACGCTCTTTGTTTTCCTGTCAGTTGTGGCGGGGCGGTCATTATCAAATGGAAGTGCGCAGTGCGCGACCGAAAAGATGTTCGAATGTTTGCGGCAAAATTACAAGAACTTTTATTCTTTGAAAATAAGTTCAAATTTTGTCATGCAGATTGTTATATCACTATTCGTTCGATATTATATTTTTACTTAACTTTAATGATAGTTCACAAAACATTTAAAAAATAATTATTAAATTTTGGTATAGTTTTTATTGAATATTTTTAATTGGAAAGAGACAGAACGGGACAATAGAAAACTGTTATTTAATATTAATGAAGGATGTATATCGTAATAACATTTAACAAGAACAGAAGTTTATTCTCATACAATACATACTTCGTGAAATCAGAAAAACATATACCTAGTAACCCCCTTCAACTGTCCAATGCGCCGGGGGGAGCACAACAACATCGGGTGACGCCGTCGACGACTTCATTCAGTGACATCTCCATCTCATCAAAAACCCCGTCTCTTTTGCCAACGGGTAAAATAGTTCACTTAACGACCATACTCTACCAAGCTAATTTAGATGAATGGCACTCACCCAATTGAAATAGCAAGTTCTTGCTTATGCAAATAAAATCTGAGATTTTCACATCAGACTCAACATTCTTCCGTGATTTTAGCGACTCTTTGTTCTTTTAGAGAGGATTTTTTTCTGCACGTTGTGAAGAATGGCATGTCTTCTGCGATGAGAATTTCAAATACGCTTGAACCTTATTTTTGAAATGTCAGTCCCATTTATTTTTATTCTTCATCTAATCTCATTAGTAGATAATTTGTCAGTCATTAAATCCATTCTCCAGTTCCAGTTCATGATCACATTAATGTATTGTGTTCATCCTCCAACATAACATTAACGGGTATATGTCTAATTATTAATTTATTATTATATTTAGTAAATGCATGTTTTGACGTATCGAAAAGCTACAAAAATAGCTTACTTAGTGATGGTATAGAATCGCGCAGACTTTCTCGTACTGGTTATTTTTCTAATTTTTTTGGTAGGGGATAGTTTTTCGGTTTTACCCCATCATCTTGCCATCTACACCCGCCCAACTTTACATTTTTTTACATGTTCTCAATTTTTCGGTTCCCTAACGGTAGAATTGAAACATGACTTCTAGTATGTTAAAGAACATTGTCTTATTTGGAAATTTTCGTTTAAAATTAGGCCGTTTTTATATATACTTATATGTCGTTTAAGCGTTACTGTAAATGCAAAATTTGAAGCTCTTTTTCACAGAAAATTTTGAGCTTTGAAGAAACTTAATTAGAAATCATTTAAAGCACTTTAACTCACAAATGCAATAACGTATAAAAATTGCTGGAAGTGTACAAACTGATGGCAAAAGAGATGTGTCAAAACAAATACAAACAAATCATTTTTGAAAAGAAATGCAGCAAAATAGCTTCTATGCCGTCTTTAACAGTGCCTTTATCACTACCCGTACAAACAGTTTGAAGAAAAAATTTGGAGCAGATTTTGAGAATATGGCATATGAGCGTTGCTCAAAATGCGGAATTTCGAGTTCATTATCGCAGAAAAGTTCTGAATTTTCGAGAAACATTGTAAGACATACTTTGAAGCACGTGTACACATAAATGCAATTGTGTTTACAAATCGCCGGTTATATAAATATTAGCAAAGTGAGAAAGATGTCAAAAAGTATATTCGTGTAATTATTTGAAAAAGAAAAGAATACAGAAAAATGGGGGTTTTGTCACCTTATACAGTATATTTTTACAATTAGCACTATCCATACCAAACGTTTAAAGAAAAATTTAGAACCGCATTTGAGAAGTTTGTTTTTGATATTTTGTAATATTGCCCTGTTTCACACAAAATTGCGAGAAAACTACTGCAGCCTGCAGCTTGAGAACAAATATCTTTTGAAGGAAAAATCGGTATCTTCAATATTGAAGTTGTAGGAAACGGTCGAAAATATTTCAAACTTTTGCAACAATCAGAGTTAACAGTGAAAATCTGACTTATGCCATCTTTGTAAGTGAATTTCACTCTATTCGTACAAGAATAAATTTGGAACCCCTTTTGAGAAAAGTTTGAAAACGTCTCAGGGGCTTGAAGTACCACAGAAATTTAAATAATTTTTTTTATTAAATAGCAGAACTTGGAGTCGAGCCTGTTCGATAGGGAAATATTTATTTTTAAAAAATCGTACGAATAGTGTAGGCGCTAGTTTTGTTCACAGAGGGATGAAAGGACGTTTTGAAAAACACCACTTTTTCGGTATCGGGGAACCCAGAATACACTGGGTTGTATTCTGTTGAAATCCCGAAATCGATTTTCCGCAGCATTACATAATTTTCTCTACCCCACGTATATTATTCGGAATATACGTACGTATAAAAGAAAGTAAAAATAATTCATAGGAATAGTTTGTCTCTAACGCTTCCCTATCTCTTGAATTTTCACAGGATCAGTTTCTCAATTGTATTCGGGTAAAGATTTCTTCTTGCTGCTATAATGACCAGGAAAAGAATCAAAAGAAAGAAAATTGGAGCACTTTTGAGGAGCAAATGAAGCAACTAAGTGGAAAAAATAAGTTCACGAGAGAAATTTCTGCAATATTTTATTCGACATTTCACTAATCAAAAGGACGACCAACGTCGAAAACAGACGCCTGTTATAAGTCTGCAGCCAGGCATTAGGTACGCTTTTATTCACAAATAATTGCATAGAAGACAATCAAACTTCAATTTGTGTTATTTTTGCGAGTAGCTCTGAAGCATTCCAGTAGCATCTCCAGCCTCTTTTTTCGTTGAAGACATCTTCTCCAAACACTGAATGTTTTATTTGCTCCCGTACCGTACCGTCATTGTAAGCGAGGCGTAATTTTGTTCTTACGCCTCGCTTACCTTCTAGTTCTTACCTCGCTTACACTCTTGGTCCTCATAGAGAACAAAAACAGAGAACCGAAGGACAGTGATTAAGAAATTCTGCACGTTATTGCAACGAGACACAACATTCGTAGATCATAAGATGATACCAAATGCTGTTAGGAAGAAATTATGGGGGTGGGGAATAAATAGAATTGGTCTAAACGTCAAAAACAGACGTGATTTCATGAACACTTATGCTCAGTGAGAGAGACAAAGTGTTGACGAGGAATGTAAAGTTGAACTTCAATGAGGCTGAAAGATATTAATTGAAAAAGAGTGGATTCATGAAATTAAAATAAATTGAAGTCTACGTGCATTGATTGATTGAGCGATTGATTAATCAGTGATTCCAGGCGCGTCAACTGCTAATTCAGGACCATTCACCCCAAACAAGCATCACTGGATTACGAAATCAGCCTTCTGGAATGCCGTCTCTCCGGCGACAGAGGCACGAGCCCTTATTAAATGTAAATAAATAGTTCACAATGTTATTATAAGACTAGAGGCAACAACTACCGTTTAGCTTCTGAGCTGATTTTTATTCAATATGTTTTTTTTCATATTTGTACGTTAATACTATGTTCGATTTATCAAATTTTAACCACAGTCTGAGCTATTTCGGGTAAATGCCCTACACGGCACTTCCAATTGCTCTTCGTGTTTATTTGAACCTGCGACTGTCACAGCATTGCAACATATAAATATTTCGTAAAGTCTTTAATCAATTTCTTTGAAAAATTATTTTTCCTTTCTCCAGAACAAAAATTAATTTGAGTCTGCTTTTTAGAAATTTTAGGTTAGTTATTCGTAGTGTAAAATAATATTCCTTTGAAAATTGGGAGGTATTCTTTTTGAAATTGATGCTGTCTCCATGGTCTTCATACTCATTGTTTATTTATTTATTTATTTGGTCAAAAACAGTAAAATCTGTACATGACGTGTGGGGAAAAAGATTATCAGCGCACATTTTCTTGAGGCCCAGAATTATAAAAAAAGCAACATTTGAAAAACTAGAAACAAAAATTTAGAAAATAATTATTACTTTAGAAAAATAATTTTTTTAAAAATGTTTGTTCCCGAGTTATAGAACATCAATTTCAGCGGTAAATGAACTGCTGATTTGATTTTTCTGCATTGCTAACAAAATAGTAATGAACATCAATTCTACTCCTACTATTACAAGCAAAAGGAGTGCTCAACAAAATGTGCGCACAGTGAAGATACATTTACGTCCAGAAGCAAAATAAGGGGCCATCTCAGCATTTGCTCAATGGATCAGGGAAACTGGACAAAAACCTGATCGAGATTTACTTATTGCTTGCGCTAGTTTTCATCAGTTACTAATTTGACATGGTGTTTCACATAAAACAGTTCGTTTCAAATGCGTATACTATACACATAAACAGATATTACAGTATTGCAGTCTCTTGTCAATTTTCTTTAGCAATATAAATTAATACAATACTTCACAGTTTGCCAGGGGCAGCTTGCTGGTGAGAATGCTTGCAACAGAAATTATGTTGGTAGCACGAGCTGCACGTAAATTACGTACGAGAAAACGTAAATTGCGTCCTCACAACAATCATAATCAGAAGCTCGAAATGATGTCCCCTTCCTGTTTCGCAGACCTTCCTGTTTCGCAGAGGTCTGGTTGCTACGAACATAAATGCAGTTTGTAATAGGGAGGCCCAGACTGAACTCTGTGCGGAGAGACTTTCCAAGCGCGCTTTAATTTGTGTAAATGATTTCCATGTTATGTATTCCCAGTACATAGAATCAAATTCATTTACGTTTATAATATTTTTTGCAATATGAATTCAAACATTTTTCCCAATTCATTTGAAATCTTTACATCAATACTAGCATGTCTAAGAAATTAATCACATGTACACTTCATTTGGAGTTTCTGATTGTTAATTTTCAACATTCCCAACCTAGAGTTTCGTTTCCAGCTATCAATAGATAAACAAGGACCTCAACTACATTACAACGCCCGGCATCGAGTACTCAAGGCATAGGAACCTCTCCTTGCCTACCGTCCGCTTGACGGTAGAACGTCATCCTTCATATCGTTAACGTGATAAAAGTCTCTCATGCATACGCAGTACCGGCAGCGTATAAGCAACTCTCGACAGTTCAATGCGCTCTTGCCCAACATTACTACGCACAGGGTACCCTCTACATGCCGAATAAAATGAAATTTCAAAACATTAACACTTATCAACAAGTCTTGATATCATATTCATAACCTTCGCCACAGCCGAGGTAGCTTATCTCCTACGCTACCTCGTGTGAGTCAAATGAGCGGCATACATGTGCAATCGGTGAAGATCTTCAGCCCTCGAAGGTGCCGAGGACAAAACAGGAGTTTTCTTCAAGCGTCAAAATCACGTGCTGATTACCTGGCATGCAATATCCAGAGCCGTGATATCCATCAACTGGTCTCTAAACAATGAATTTGCGTCGTTTTCGAAAATAGAAAAGGTTTCTTAAATAAATTACCATTAACATAATGGCTTGCTTTTATAATACTAGTATGGGCATTTCACTTATAAAAAAATACAAGGTTATTTGCTTTACTGCACATTACTTCTTCCCACCAACGTCTTGTAAATTTCGATTTGATCAAAAAGTCTCTGACGCATCATGCTCAGAAATCCTCTACAAATAAGTTTTTTAAGATATCTATAGAATGATTAACAGATTTCCAAGTTATCACATATTACAGTGATGCGTCATACTGTGTTCCAGTATTTACGACAAAGAAAACGTAGTATGCACATTGACAAAAAGCTGAAGGTTGCTAAGAAATTGTGCAGGCTGTATACTGCAATTTTTCTAACTTTGCCCTTCAAGGCCCGTCTTCACGATGGAATATGTCGTAGTATTTCGCGACGTTCTCAGTCGTGCCGCCAGATATCGTATGATCGCGACCGTATCAAGCAGTGCTTGCGATCATGCGACTTCTAGCGGCACGAAGGAGAAAGACGCGAATTGCCGTGTGATATTCCATAGTGGCCGTAGTGTCTTGAGGGCCAGAGTTAGAGAAATCACACTGTAGGTTACTTTTTACTCTACGAGTTCCAATATATGTCTTTCCTAGACGTTATTGCACATTTGAATCGTATGTAAGTTAATTTGCATCGCTTATATTACCGTTGAATAATAGCGTACGAAAATAATTACAAATTTTAATTCAAAGTTAATTTAGTTATAAGTAATTAAGTAAACTGTTACTCGTTTCTACGTTCAGATAATTATTTGCTCTTAAGTGCTATCTGATTTGTTGAAATCTGAATCCCAACTCAATCCTAATCGTCTGAATCAAATTTCGGAAAAACACTTAATGAAATTAACATGAACTATAATATAAACATTGCCGTTGGCTCTCTATATGGTTTTAATTCCTTACAATTACTGTAGAATAACTTTGAGCTTTCAAAATTCACATCTTTGATTTCATGGCAGTTTTATCCTTTATGAATCTCCCTCCCGTCATGAAAATCCCCTGGTGAACTAAAAAAAAAGGCGTTCGCACTAAGCGCTGCTGACGTCACAGTCTGGTGAATAGGCAGCGATCGCCCGGCGGCGCAAGGCCATCGCTCATCCTCGGGGCGAGCAGCCTCGGAGGCCGCGAGCGCCTAACCGCCAGTGGTGAGGGGGGCGGAGGGGGCGTGGCGCCCACTGAGGGAAGCCGCGACATGTGCGCTGACAAACGAGCTCGTACAGAGATGAATGCGCGCCCGCCCGCCCGCCTCGACGTTTGATTCAGCGCAGCCGCCGCCGCCGCCGCCGCCGCCGCCGCCGCCGCCGCCGCGCCTCACTTGCGCCCAGTCGGGGGAAGCACCCACGGCTGCCGCCGCCACCGCCTCCGCGCTCGACTCCAAGGGCGCCGCCCCCCCCCCTGCACCGCCAGCGATTCGAAACTGTAAAAGGGCTCACACACGTGGGGGATACGTGCAGAGCCAGATTCATAAATTCTGGGACCCTAGATATGTTCAAGCTGTACCCCTTCTTTATATTGAAATATTGACCATAATATAATCAAACTCAGTACTAAGATAAAGCAAAAATTTGCATTTTATAAAATTAATATTCAAATAACAATTACAAAAGGCCTATATACATATATTAAAATAACCGTCGTCCACATTAATGAATGGCATTTTTCAAATGCATTAGTCATCTATTGTTTATATATATACACATATTGTTTGTATAAAATATTGTTTATATATATAAACAGCACTAATACTACAGGTTATTGTTTAGAAGTTTTGTTTTTGAGCTTTCTGATGCAACCTACTTTCGTGATTTTTTTTTCTTTAAATGAAAGGTAATAGGTCATAGATGTGTTATTTATCCCTTTCTCTTATTAACCAGTTTTATAGTATCAACACTAAATATTAATAATACGTTTAAGTTAATAAAATAAACTATCCCCCGTGCTTTGTTCCTTATTTCTTTTTGAAGTAGGAGCTGCGATCGATTTGTGAATGTATGTATGTATTATGTATGTATGATTTTATGGGTGCAACAGATGGATGGGTGGAATTAACACGCATCGTCTGTCATCTGTTGTTAGAAGCTTTGGGGCTGAAACTTGGTAAATACGTTAGGTGTAAGATCTAGTTGTACCGTGCCGGCGATCATTAAGATATTTTAATTTTGTGGGGAAGGGTATGGTACATGAAGCCTATGAGAATTTTTGAAAAATGTCTGGAAATTGTCTTTAAAATTATCTTGAAATTTTCTGATCAAATAGAATAAAGTGCATTTATAAGTTTGGTGTAGTTCCGATTTGTTATGTATGTTCTTTTTTTATACTTGTTTTACAATAACGAGACAAGACATTCGTTTATGCAATCTAGTTTATATTCTCCTTCTAAAACCTTCCGTACATAGATACATGTTTTATCCGTATTATACATATAAACGCTGTCCCCCTCGACAACCTCTACAACAATCCAAAAGGTTCGTTCGCAGCTGCCTCCGAAGCATCCTAATGTCAACAACAACAACAACAACAAAACGTAAATATTAAGACATGCGTAAGCAATACAATAACACGATTTTTTATTAGAACTTCTGACTTTTGAAAATTGCAAAAATCTTTATATTTAAAATAATAAACATTTTTGTTTAGAGAGAAATTTGCCTTCTATTCAACCAAATTTCGAGATTTGTTTCTTAAAATGAAAGGCAGAGAGTCCTAAATGTGTTATCACTTACTTTTATTAACTTGCTTTAAAATAAAAACGCTACATTTGAATAATATATTAACATTATTAGAATTAACGCTTAACACCCGTATTTGCTTATTTCATAATTTTCAAAACCGACAACAATTATATTGGGTATAATGGTATTCTCGTTTTGCGATTGGTCGTTTTGCGATTCGCGAATTGCAATGAATCTATCGTCAGCAGTTAATGTTTTGTCAATGATTAGTGAGTTTATACACTCACTAATCTGTGGATTGCAATATTCAGCAATCGTTTGACATAAGTATACATTTACAAAAATGCATTCATGTGATGCATTAAGTTTTTATGTTGTATTTACAAAAATGCATCACAGTGGTGCATTATGTTTTTTATTTAAGGTTGTTAGCAAGATATTTTACAAATAGTCTACTATAAAGTATGAATATAGATCGTAGTAAATATAGAACATTTCAATTAAATTTGCGGAAATATATTTAACTCTGTGTTCACAACGTATACTGATTATGTTGTCCCAGAATTTGTAAACTTCACTCATTTCATCGGGTTTGGAGAAAAAAACAGTCTATTGAACATCGTGAAACAACATTGCTGGGGTTTTCGATATTCTGTGTAATGCAAATACAGTACTTTTATGCTTAACTTGTCTACAACAACTATGTTAATTCTTTCACCGCAGAAGTAACTTCGTTGATTACTTTACACTTCGGTGATATTACTCCAATCTTTCCTCACCAAATCCACGAATTGAACTCCAATTTTGCAGGCTCCGTTTCCTCTTGTGCTCCCTGTTGCATCAACAGCCTCTCTTGTTGAGCTGCGCCTTTCCCTTCCGCCCAATCCACTTCTTTGCCCGCAGTCCCTCCGTCGTCGCTCCCCCTGCCTGAGCCGCTGCACTGAAGTTGAGCTTGCGCTCCGCCGCCGTCGTCACGCTTCTGTCGCGAGAGCCTGTGTCTTGTGCCGCCGCCGGGGCTCCGCCATGCTGCCTCCAGATGTGGCTCCTCCAGGCCTCAATTAATTCAGCTGGTAATTACCGCAGCCGCGGTCGCCCATCGCCCCGCCGCCGCCGCCTGGGCCCCTGCAAGCCACAGGTTGCGAACACTCGGTCAGGAGGCGGAGACACGCCCCGCCGCCCACGCCGCCCCTCCACCACTCTGCCCTTGTCACCTCCGTGACCCTTCCTCCGTCAGCGCTCCTGCAGTTCCTAATGTCTTTGCCGCTCCCGCCATCCTGCTGCTCCCGTCGCCCTCCCCCACCCGACCCCGCCACCCCGCTGCCACCAACCCCGCCGACCCCGCCGCCCTTGCCTTACCCACCTCCCCCGCTGCCCCGCCGCCCCCACCGCCCCGCCCCCACCACCGCCCCGCCGCCCCCACCGCCCCACCGCCCCGCCGCCCCCACAGCCCCGCTACCTCCGCCGTCACCATGGCTCCTTTGTCGCACCCCTTCATCAACTCACCGCCACCCCATCCCACCGCTTCATTGCAGCCTCCTTCTGTATTGTTCCTGCGCCCCACCTCCCCCGATGTGCTTCTTGCATGCCTCGCACGCCAAGCCATCCCCGTCCTCCCGGGCCCTGACACACGCGATTCAGACTCGAAACTTCAGGGTTCTAGCCTTCCCACCCCTTGATTCATGTTCTCCCTTCCCCGTCCTGCTTCGTCCTCCGTTTGACTCCTCGCCACCTCCGTACTTCCCCCTGCTTCGCCGGTTTTATCTACTCCCTCCTCCTCTCACTTCCTGTACCATTTCCTTTGCCTCAGCCCTCGCCATTGATCAGGCTTATCAGGTTTGAAAGAAGGCCGAGAAAATTCATTATTTTTGAAACTCTCCTATCTCCATGGTCCAAGCAAAATTTAATAAAATATAGTGCTTCTGGTTCATGCAAAATTTTTAAAAACTGCCTCTAGTACTACTTTCTCCATTGTCTTGTTTGTTATTGTGTAGTACACTTTCAAACGCGGAGAATGTTTAATCTAGTTGAGAGATCATAAATTCATACGATTTTGCAATCTGCATACTTTAGAAACTGTTCATCATAACCTTTCAAAGCAAACCTTCTACGTTAAGAAACATTACACTTACATTAAAAAATATCGACAGAATTACCTCAGAGCCAGCATTGCTGCTATTTCTGCAGCGACTCTGACCGAGAGATCCTAGGGTTCCAGTCCCGACAGTGGAGGATTTTCGACACAAGCTAGATGGTATCAGCTACTGTTTGGAGGATAATTCTGGCAGTCAACTGCTCTGATCGGTACTTTTCTGTAATTTCTCCGACCCATACCAGGAGAATGCCAACGCAACATTTTAACAAACGGGCCATGGGTGCCCCCAGCGGGGTACCGCCTCATCCTGTAACAGCTCTAAGCTTCTGATATGTGAGGTAGTGTAAAGAATGTAAGTGCGAGTGCAAGGAAAGAGAACATGAGAAAAAAATAAACAAAAATTCATGTGTATACAACAAAGTACAATGATATAATAAAAAGAACTCACATTCTCAGAAGCAAGAATTCAAGCAGCAAATTATTCACCATTCAAACATATGCCTGCCTCTTAGCTATTGTTTATAAATGCTGAATTTAAAAATAAAATACATGACGTAATGTAATAAATAGTAAAGTAATATAAAACATAATTCTAATCTTAGTTAATAGAAAACATCAGTCAAACACTTTCGTATAGAGCAACCGTTCCTTTTGCTATTTCGCACTTTGTACTTAGCTTGCCCGCTGTACTAGACTGTATCCACAAGGCCCGGTAATAAGAGTTTTTCTGCCAAAAATTGGCCATTTTTTTCGCGCAGCATTACACATTTTTCTCTACTCCGTAGCGAAAACGTAAAAATAAAAATCCTATACTCGAGCCAGAACTCGCTCGATGTTTTCTATTGACGGGGATTAGAAATATGTTTTTATATTACTTTACTATTTATTACATTACTTCAAGTATTTCATTTTTAAATTCTGCATTAGCTCTACACAGTGTGATATGGAATAGCAATATCCGACAAGAAATAAAGAAAAGAATATTCCATACCGTGGTAGAAAATATGGAGGAGAAATGTGTCCCAAACAGAAAAAAAATCAGAGACAAAATACTGTAACCGCTAGAGTCTGGTTACATGCCGTAAAAGTTGATTCGATCTCCACGAGAGGGAACACACAGCTGTTAATACTTCCTTTGAGTTGCAATAGATTACGTCACAAAGAGTATTATAAATTTCTGAACGCACTTGCTACAAGGAATGAAACCAACCAATCAAAATTTAGTTCGCCTGAAGCCGAATTATTTCGATCGAACCTTGAGATCTTCCATTTTCTCGGAGGTGTCAGCTGAGGTAATATCGTGATCAACTGTGTGGAGGAGCAGACTTAGAAGAACAAATAACGCGGACATTATAAAGCTTACTAAAAGTAATGAATCTTCACTGCTACAGAAGAAATTTGATATTTGAAATGAATATTCATCAACATAATTTGAATATAAACTTTTCAAGATGGTGCAAAATCCAGAATAATACGAATTTTTATATTACTGCAAATTCATATCATCCGGCGCACGTGGCACTGACGGAAAAAAGCATTTCTCTAATGGTAGAATATTTTTCTCTTTTCCAGCTTTTACTTTTACTTCTCCTTTTTCCTTCTTAATTCTACAAATTTTGTGTACTATTGAAAATCTCAAGAGAATAAATTATAACACTTCGACGCGGCAAGGAAATCTGGAAATCCTTCATCGTTGGATTGCGCGGTGGACGAACAGACGTCGCGGGACAGTCATGCTGCTGACTTTGAAGAACGCCGGCTCCCGTTGAAACTCGGTATTTCCAGGCCAGACAGAGAACCACTGTAAGTTATAAGTTCACACATATACAGTGAAATTTTCAATCCACAACCTAAATTTATAACGCAGACGTTCGTTGAAAGAACTAGTAATTCTTTGCTAGCACGTTCATTTTAAAAGACCTTGAATATTGAATATAATTTTTGATTTTATGCTGTCGTAAATCGGACGCAGATAAAATTGAAATGTATTATAAAGTCTAAAATTTGTATCACAATTTTACAAGTTTAAGCAGTGTTTTTGTACATTTAACATTCAAATGGTAAACTGAAGAATTTAAAAACAAAACATTATTCTTGAGGGAAATCTTTTGAGAGAGAAATAAGTCCGTTAAAGATAAAAGAAATTCACATGTTTATTTAAATTGGTCCAAAAGTGAAAATTATAAGTCAATCAAGTTATGTAAATGATATACAATATTTTTTTACAACAGAAAGATGTAGGGTATTTTGCTGTGTTTTCTCTTTTTCAGCATTATTGTTTTATGTCAAATGTATGTAAAGTGTATTTTTTTAGTATCTAACAGTGTTTGCGTGTGATGTTTTAACTGTATATTCCAAGTGGTATACTGAGTTCAAGTATAGGTCAGGTATCGATACCAGGTACAAAATTTCCAACAAGCATAGAAAAAACTTAGGAATTGCACGAGTTGAACTTGTACTTATTTTTGTACTTTCAAGATTGAATATGATTGTTGTTATTTAAAATTCAGATAACTCGACTTTCTTTTCTTTAGCGAATAGACATGATAAGAGACGTACCCACTCCCTTGTCGAATAGTTTTTAAGATATTAATCTAGCGATTCAATCATTCTCTTCGCGCTGCCCACGGATAGGTGCGTGAGAGGTGGAAGCGTTGATAATACGAACGGTGGAAAGGGACTATATGAGGAGATGTTTACATTTAACACGAAATTATTAAGTCCGAAATGAGGATGTATGGAAGTAGATGGAGGTAATTTGTTCAATTACTAAAAGATTAGAAAATAAAGCACTCCAATGGCATGGACACGTCAAGAGGATGCCAGAAGGAAGATGGCTAAAGAAAATTTTGGAATGGCAACCATCAAGAAGAAAGAAGAGAGGGAGGCCAACTCTGGAATGGGAAAAATACCTCAAAGAACCCATGGAGAACAGAAGTTTAAGACCTGGTGATTTGGAAAACCGAGATCTCGTCGAAACGGCAAACTCCTGAAGGGGAAATGCCGAAGAAGAATCTTGCATTTATATTCATTTAATCGCTAAGAGGCAGGCATATGTTTGAATGGTGAATACTTTGCTGCTTGAATTCTTGCTTCTGAGTTCGTGAGTTCGTTTTATTATATCATTGTACTTTGTTGTGTACAGTAATAACGTGAAATATATTTATTTACTGAATGGGTTATTTTCGCCCATTGGAAGGCTAATCTTTTTGACCGCCTTTTCCTCCTCGCTTCCGCTGCGGGCGGGCCCCCCCCCCCGGGCGGGGCGTGGCGGGGGCGTGGGAGGGCCCCGGGAGCGCACGCTCCAACGCCGCCCCTCCGGTTTCGCTTCCTGTGATCGCCCGCCGCCGCCGCGGGAGCGCGCGCTCGGCGACCCCGCGCGACCCCCCCCCCCCCCGCAGCGACAGGCGCGCGGCGGATGAGCGATGCGGCCGAGGCAGCGGCTGCGGACGACGCGCGTTTAGGGGCCTTCCGACCCCCCCCCCTCCTTCGGCTAATGGGACTCGCGGCAATTTGTCTCGGAATTAATGAGCGTGGAATTGATGAGGCGTATCGTCCTAGCCTTGCTATTGCCCTAGGAATACGGATTTCACCTTATACGAGGAGAGTAGTTGTCAATTTTCCAGATCCGGGAACGGTGTTGTTCTTGTTGTTTCTAACGCCCGGTTGGATTGACTGATTTTTGGTATTCCCGAGAGCGTCAACGGCTATGATAATAGGGAGTTTTAGCGCCAGGCGTAAGGAGACATCCTTAAACTCTATTGATCGCGTGACTGACGACTTTATACGGTCGTAATGAACAACGTTCAGATGAGTTTTAGCAAATAGCGTTATTGCGCTATGCATTATGACAAAAGAAGCATTTCAAGCGTTGAACAAAGAAGTTGCATAATTTATCTAATAATGTAGGGTAGTGGTGAGACATTTCAACCACGATACGAGTCAAGAGTGGAACAAATTTACAGTGTGCACAGCGTATTAGATTTTGTGGCCCTCCGTGATGGGTATGCAGTCTGGAATTTTAATCAGCTTTTCTTGATAATGTAGGAAGAATCTTAAAACAGTGCTATGAGCATAAGACATAACCTAACCCGAAGATATGATTTCAACTTCTTTCTCGTGAATTTCTTTCCTGTCACCTCTCCTACATTTCCCGTTAATTCTTGCCAGTGTTGTGGAGTAAGTAAGGAATAATTGTAACTGCCTCACGTACGAGAATCAGTTTATCAGAGTTGTAAAATGCAACCTTTCCCGTTTTTAGGCAGCCATTTTGCCGCTTGGAAGGTGACAGGATGTTCTCATTATATTTAATCCTGTGCTTCTTCTTTGATTTACTTATCATTTTTTCCAACCTTCTTCTCTCACCTCCCACTTAATGGTACTTCTGGAGTTGTTTTAGTAGATTTTCATTTTGTCTTTTTTTTGGCTTATTTTAGTTTGCTATGCCTATTTTGGCACTTTGCCTTATTTTTGCTTTTTCCTCCCTTTTACGTTATTATTTTGTTGTTTTTTCTCATGGCATCGATTTTGATCAACTGGATATACCTGCATCTTGTACAATACAAAGGCACAGTCATGATTTCTCTTTCTGTGAAAGCAGTGGCTTTGTTAAAAGTCTAAATGAAATAGGAAGATAATACCAGTCAAGATTTTTTTTATTTTTTTCATTGACTCCGACAGTATTTGGTCGCTTACGAGGTATCCTATCTTATTTTTGAGTACGGTCTCCAATCCCATTTGAGGACAGCTCTTTGTGTATGGTATACCTTTCTCAGTACTGGCGATTACACAAGTGCAAAGAACGAAAAATTTAATTCCGGTTTCATATGCCAAATATGTAACCTTACACGTTAAGTGCTAATGTAAATTTTAGAGTTAGACTAAAAATATTATTTAATTATTAATTTTTTACAATAATAGATTTTAAATGTGATTTATGTTTGATGTTATTGAAAGTTTTCAAGATTTTTACACTACTACATTACCTAGAATAAATTGTTTTTTGCCCACGTATTTTAGGTGAAATAATTGTCTGAACTTCCGTACACTAGTAATAATGATTGTGCAATCCGGCTTTTTCTATCTTAACATGAAACACAACCTCACTAAAGAGTAATAGTTGCTTACTTTTATCTTTAGGTTGTGTTTAAATTTGATTCTCCATTTAACTTTCAAAATGTGTAAACAATAATTACACTTTCTTTCGCTAAGAAAACCATTTATTTTCACTTTGCATCGGTTTATAAAATAAAACAAACTCTTCCGGTGAAGGTATACACAGCTTCCGATTTCACATCATCCAGAGCCTTTCTATCATACATTTCCTTCTCTGTTGTTTGCACTTAAATGGCGCAATTAGGCGTTCATTTATCCCCACGCTTCGTGGTGGGAGCGCCATTCACATCGATAGGCGTAGCAGGAGAGCGTCTGCGGAACAAGCACTGCACACGACGCTCAGAAGCCTCGAAGAAGCGGTGCGTCGCACGGCACCCACTTAAACAGTCGGCGGCGGCGGCGCGGGCGGCGGCGCGGGCGGGTTCCTAAACAATGCATGCAGCGCGCGGCGCGACAGCCGCCGGAACGCCAGGGGCACGCCCTCTCGCCCTCCGCTCCTCCCGCGTCATCCAGGCCGCGTCCGCCCCGCCTCCTGCCTCCGTTCTCGCCGTCTCCGCCAATCGCTTCCTCCCATTCAACAATCTCGCTCTCCACGCCCAACCCTGCCGCCCCTCGCCCTCCACGCAACTCCACGCTCCGCTATCCTCGTCGCCCTGCTTTCCACTCTCGGCGCTATCGGCCGTACCTCCCTTTGGTGTCCCTCCAGCTCGCTTGTCCCTGCAGCCGCCACCCCTGCCCTTCCCACCGCCCCCAATACCCCCGCCGCTCCGACAGCATCTTTCACCGTGTCCGTTGCCCTCTTTCGCCCTCATCACCGTCTCCTCCACCGGCCACTCCGCCGTCTCCCAATCCCGGGCGCTCCACAGGAGCTCTCTCGCCCTCTGCTCCTCCCACGCCATTCACACTGCGTCAGCTCCTCTTCCGCTTCCGTCCTCGCCGTCGCCGCCAATCGCTTCCTCCATTCAACACCCTCTCCCGGACGGTCTCTCTTCACGTCCAACCCTACCGCCCCTCGCCCTCCTAGAAATTTACACACTCGGTCGGCCGCCGCCATCCTCGTGGTTCTACCCTCCTTCGCACTCTGACGCTCTCGCCCACACCTCCCTTCGGTGTCCCCGCAGCTTGCTTGTTCCTGCTGCCGCTACCTCTGCCTTTCCCAAAGCCCCCAACACCCCCGCCGCCCGACAGCCACTATCACCGTGTCGGTTGCCTTCTTTCCCTCGCCTCTTTCGGCGCCGCCTCCACCAGTCACCCCGCCGTCTCCGATTCCCACGTCATCCTCATACTTCCAATAGTCCCTCTCCATCATCACCCCTACCACCCCCTCTCCCTCGTCGTTCCGGCCAATCTCTCCTGCCGTCTCCGACCCCCTCGTATCCTTTTTCACCTCCACCACTCTCTCTGCTCCCATCTTTCTCACCTTTCCCGCTAACCCTTCTCGCTCGTGTCCCTCTCCGTTTCGACCGCCCCCACCAACTCCGCCATCCCCGCCGCTCACGCCTCCCTCTCCCCCCCTCCACCCCCACTCCTTTGCCTTCCCCGCCGCACCCGTCGCCCCCCCCCCTCCCTCGTCTCCGCGGCCGCCCCCGGCGTCAGCCGCCATCGCGCCGCGGCCCCGCGCCGCCTCCCGCCGCTGAATTATACATGGGCCCTTTCCATTACACGCTGCTGCCGGCCCACTAATGGCGCAGACGATGCGGAAGTTGGGCGCGTCTGATTATGTGCATTTATAACTGATGAGGCGCCTGCGCCCGCCCCGACACCCGTTGCGGACGGCGAGGCGTCTCGGCGGAGGGGGGTCGGAGGGGGTCGGGCCCCCCTCACTGGGCGCTCGCTCTGTCGCGCGCTGACCACGCGTCCGTGCCGCTGCCATCAGCGCCGCCGACCGCTAGCGCCGGACACCCGGTGGCATTCCTTACCTTCGTTTGGAACCTAAAGAAAACTAGGAAAACCCGGCAGACGTTGTTCTGCCCTTCATCTCCCTCTTTTCCCTCCCATCGCCCTTTTTCACTGTTTCTCCCTCCCTCCCCCTATCCCTGTCTGCCTGTCTTTGTCTCTGCCGCTCTCTGTCACTCTAATTCACATTCAATTGCAGACTCTGCACGTCTCTGAGCAGGTGAGGTAATATCGGGAGGTGCCGGACCAACAAAAACGTAATAGAATGTTCAAGAAGAGCTCATCCTGTAGATTAAGGTGTGAGAAACATTTCGGCCTCGAAATTTTAGTTTTTAAGGCCCTAGAACGCATCGTTTAGGAGTTATTTTGCGATATAGATTCAAAATGCTGCTGGGTATGTTGCGAGTTGCAGTTTACGTGAATATTTAGTTTTGTTCTACAGCACCATGTAGTGGAGTTACAACAGAATGAACAGTACATGAACCTGGGTAAATAATTTTCCTGCTTGCTCTAAAGCTTCCTCAGAAAGTGAATTGCAGCTTCAAGTCTGATTGAAAATCAAATCTGTAAATAAACACCAGAATTGAATAATTTTGTATTCGACTGGTCCGTGCACGTGTAAGAATTCTTCCTAATGTTTTTTTTAGTTGAAGAGCACTTCAAGGATACGAACAAGTAAATCATAATTATTGACTTCATTTCAAATAGTAAAATTATTCTATATGTCCGTTATCCATATTCTCTTAATTTTACTTCTCCGGTTCCACGAAACTGGTCCTGAGCTAGGGAACACTCACTATATGAGACATCTCCCTTGTTCAAGAAGTTAATGAATCCTACCTCTAATTCACCTTAAAACAATATTTAGTGTAGGATGAGTAGAGGTAGAACTGTCAAACTGCAACGTCTAACCTATCATTCTTCTCTCTCTGTTTTCCTGTCAAAAAATACTTGTCTTGTTTTCGAATTTCTAATTAGCGGATAATATAAGCGAGATGATGAATCAGTAAAGACTTCCTCGTTATTCTGCAGGTTTCGTTTGTAGAATTTTCAGTAGTCTCTTTCTCCTTTTTCTCGGGAACACTTCGAACGCTCAGGATTCGCGAAAGAAACGGCGGGAAATCACGTGCGGGCCTCCCGAAGAGACGAAATGGGAGATCGGTGACGGGAGGGCTGTTTGATTGATATTTCCGGCTACACAGCGGATTCGATGGTGAAACGGTTAGCGTACCGGACTGTTATACCCAAGTTCGAGGGTTCAAACCCGATCGAAGCCGTGGATTTTTAAGGGCGAATAAATCCTTCGTACGCCTTCCTTCGGAGGGGAAGTAATGCCGGCTGTCCCATGTTAGTAGATTTACTTGCATGTAAAAGATCCTGCTGAATTCAAATTGCCTGTTTCGTCGCCCGAGTTAATACCTTCTTTCTCCCGGGTGAAAGGAGCGTAGTGAAATTTGCGTGGTCAGACGGAAGAGCGGGCCTGATGGCCCGAGTCTCGCCACGTAAAATAAAGCACTAACTAACATCAACTGCTGTGTTCATTAGTCTCGTAAGGGTAGTGCACGTTTTATGCCTGAAGGCGTGGGCATTTCTCCTTCGATGAACGGCGAGATCCGGCGCCGCTGGGAGAATTTCCCCTCGAGGAATCTCCCCTCACGGGGCACTGCGCAGCAGAGACAATCTCCAACCCCCGACCGGTCTCCCGACGTATGGTGATAGATTATTTCGTGTTTCTAGTCGCGTTAACTGCTAAGGTCATTAGTCCCGTAAGCGTATTGCATGTTTTTCATCAGAAGGAGGTGATGATCTTCAACTCCTGGATGGTGAGATTCAGCGCCGGCCTACACGGCGGCTAGTGGGTTTCCTTACCCAGAGGGGCACCGCAAAAGCCGGGGCAAGCTGTAAGCTTCCGAGTGGACATCCCGTATGTGTAGTAGTGTAGTACATGTAAGTGTATGTAAGCAAGGGGTGAGAGTAAGGCAAGGAAGAGAAAGGAAAGATCACACGCGGTCCCTGGCCCGTTTGTTAGGATACTGCTCCGGCTTTCGCCCGATGTTGATCGGAAAAAACATGGAAAACAACCGATCAGAGCAGCCGGCCGCTAGAGTTCTTCTCCTCTCAGCAGCTGAATTTGAGCTAGTTACCTAGCTAGTGTCGAAAATCCTGTCATCGTCGCAACTTGAAGCCTAGGATCACCCGGTAACAGGCACTGCAGAGACATCAGTTGATGCCCTGAGCTACATAACCCGGTCCGAAATGTGAGGTAATGTAGTGTATGTAAGTATAAATGCGTCTAAGTTAGGGGAGAGTATAGGACAAGGAAGAAAAAGGAAAGATCGAGCGCGATTTGTAGCCCATTTGCTAGAGCACTGCTCCGGCATTCGTCTGGTGTTGGTAGGAGAAGCCATAAAAAACTACGGAACAAAGCAGCCGGCAGCTAGAATTCTTCTCTCAAACAGTGATTGAATTCAACTTAGCCATCTATACTTAATTTTTTTATTTCTTGGCGCACGGGGGGTGTCAATAAAATGGAATATCTCACGGTATTTTGCGTCGTTCTCGGTTGTGCCGCTAGGAGTCGCACGATCGCGAATGAATCGAGCAGTGCTGGCGATCATGTGATTCCTGGCGGCACAACGGAGAACGACGCGAAAAACCGTGAGATATCCCATTTTGCTGACAAATCCCCGTGCCCAAAACCGAAGTGTAGCTATCTTTTATCGATCATCCACCGTCGAGACTCAAAACCTAGGGCCTCTCGGTTAGAGTCGCTTCAGAGCCAGCAGTAGTGCGTGAAAGGCAAGTGACTCGTGGGTCACTGCAGCGGACCCCCACGGGCACTATGTCCCAATTATTGCATTTGAACTACCCTGCTTCAAATAGTGTGTCAGTATTACTACTTTTCTGAGGGCACGTGGGTCTGTACACCTCCTCTCGGAATGGCGCCAGTACTCTTTTTTTTATGTGGTCTTTGCCGTTGCCTTGACCAATTCTTCCTCTCAGCCTTTAGCCCAGTGGTATCAAGGTCTTCTACTGATGGTAGTGGCACCGTAACA
This sequence comes from Acheta domesticus, assembly GCA_031308135.1. NCBI lineage: Eukaryota > Metazoa > Arthropoda > Insecta > Orthoptera > Gryllidae > Acheta > Acheta domesticus. The sequence goes on along the minus strand of JAHLJT010009419.1, from coordinate 6,775,336 downwards.
TGCCACGATCTTCTCTGCACAACTAGCGGCGTGAAAGGGAACCATTAGTAACCCCACCGTTTTACAATAGGGATGGCGTTGTCTCTGGTGGCGGGGGTGACGAACTGCGTGGAGGGACGATTTCGTCGTGGCACTCGCGCCACGCACTCCCGCTCGTGGCATCGACATTGACAACACTGCTTAGCCAGTCTGATTAGCGCCGGAGGGCGAGGGCGAGGATCTGCATATCGACGTTCCGTCGCTGACTCCACCCGTGCTGCCCGTCGCCCAGCCCTCACGTGCTTCCGCGGGCGAAGGAGATCCGCGAGGGATCCAGCGATCGCTCCCTCCGGAGATAACAGCGGAGCCTCGATTGCGAGGCTCAGGCTAGGGGAGAACTGCTCTTGTGCTCTCCGTCAAGTGTTGGAGTGACTCCTGGGATAAATCCAAGAAGTGGGACCAATTCTAAATTTGGATTCTTAGGCCTCCGTTGCCGGAGTTGTTTGGTACTTGGCTGTCCGGGACAGCCCTGTCCGGGACAGCCCTGTCCGGGACAGCCCTGTCTGGGACAGCCCTGTCCGACTGTCCGGCAGCAGTATAGGTCAGAAGACCACAACATAATGCCCGAAACGTCAGCTTGACTGTGACGCGGCTCGTCCCGGACAGGCAAATACCAATTCTAAATTTTCTCCAATCAGAATCAGAAACTATTATCTTATCCTTCGAACCTCTCTAATATTGAATATTTCGAACCTTCATTAATTATTCCTTCTTTTGATACGTCTAACCATTACCTCAAGTCACCTTGACGACTTGGTCATGACTATCCAACAACAATAGAATTGAGAGATAAGCAAAACTCGTAAAACAGAATGGGCCAATGATAGCCAAGGAGAACGCGAGATTTTAGTTTATAAGTACAGGCAGAAGGGTATCGATGAGCGGACTTAGCCGTGAATAGACGTGCACTTAGGTCGCGATCTGTTTGTTTCAGAATGATGAGGGTGTTTTAACGTTTGAGATTTGAAATTACTTTTGATAAAGAAAGACAATTGCAATATGAACTTAATTAATTTTCTGAGTTTAATAAGAAAATAAGTGGAATTAAAGTCGAGGTATATTCGTGAAAAATATCACAAAATTCACGTCAAAAATGTATTTATTAGACCCCATTTACGTATTGTTCTAACAAGAACAGATTGTAAATTATGCAGAAAATAAACCAAAAAAATTTTCGTGATAAGGACTTGGTAATGTGATTGATGATACGATGTTGGGCTGACGGGGCTGGTGTCAAATCCTTCGATTAGTGCAACTACCTTTGTTTGCATTATATGGGTGTTTCTAATTCTCGTGGATTAAGGGTTGTACGGGCACTATTATTTTTGCAAAATAAACAATTCCAATAATATTATAACATCGTCAGAAAATGAATCGGTCTACAGACATCTGAAATAATATAATAATGTATTTATATATAGGAAATATTTTAAATATAACATCAATATATCATTTTGAAGGAGCTTACCGCAGATTGCTTGTCGGGCCCAGCCCTGAAACATGACGGCTCCAACGTAGCGATTCACGACGAATCGTTTATGTGAACGCAAGTCGCGTCATTGTACTTGGCGTTAAAAGCCGCCGTGATCAGCTACAACTCTTCGGACCGGCTCAGTTGGCTCAGGGTATCAACTGATGTCATTGCAGTGCCACTGACCAAGGGGTCCTAGGGTTCTAGTGCCACGGAGGCAGGATTTTCGACAGTAACTAGACAATAGATCACCGTATCTCACCATTAAGAGAACGTAAGAACATCGCCACCTCCTGTCATAAAAACTAGTAGGTTTGAGGATCTTTTGCATGCATTAAATCTACAATTTTTTCATCCGGCTTTACTTCCTCTTCGAAGAAAGGAGTATGAAGATTTTTTTCGGTCTTAAAAATCCACTGCTTTCATTCCGCGGTTTGAACCCGCGAACTTGGGTATATCACGATATGCTAATCGTTACATCACCGAAGCCGTTTACATATATACACTGGATAATATAGTGCCTCTACGGCACTATATTATATATTTGACATGTTTATTGTCAAATATATTATATAATATATAATAAATGTTAGTGTGGTCCCTCCCTGTGACCCTGTGATATTATCAGGATCAGCCTCTCCTGATATCACATAATTTACTGATTAAACTATTGTAGGTCATAAACGTAATACCTCTTGGCCTTACTAAGATATCACTCGTACCTTCCTACTGCATTTAAAATACTTGTGCAAAACTGTGAAAAGACTCGTCCGTTGCATTTGGTCTAATAGTTGTGGTTTAAAACATCTTCATGTTCAACGCAACTGTTTCAAATACACTTAACTCATCAAACGGGGTCTCAGTAAAACTCTTGCAAATAAAGAAATACAGTTCCATTAAGTTGGTAAATTAATTATTTCTCTGAAAAATGAATGTAAATTCCTAACAGTATATATAATTTATTGAAGTTATCTTGAACAGACCTAGAATATTAAGAAACAAATCCTGTTTTGATATCAGGTAACGATACAAATCAACGTTGGAAATATCTTCACTGGAGACTTTAATATTAACGTTTCGATAACTCGTTCTGTTATTTGAATCGATACCGAATATTCTGCGAATCGAATGTCACCAGATTCCCGAACGCTCACCCTCCACATATTCCTTTCCTTCCCTTCTCCCATGTCCTCGGTCCATTCGCCCATTTCCTGGGTTCCGTTTCTCACTCGCCTTGTGCTTTTCGATTCACAACTACTCCCTCAGCTGATCCGCACTAAACAATTTTTTATTACATTGTATACCCCTCATCACATCACCGTCATGATGCCGTGACTGTCAAATGCTGGATTTATTTCTTTTTAACGACGCCACATGATTTTTCATGATTCACTGGGTGTAAAAGCCAAAAAAGGGAGTTTTCGAAAGGAAATAAAATATATAATTAATATATTGGATGTAAATTAGTAAGATTCCAGATTCGGAGGTTTCGAGGAAAAAGATTCGAAAAAATTCAGATGTTCCAAAAACCTACTGCTCGTTTTCGACACCCCTCCCGACTGCTTTCCTCTACTCTGCATCTCCTCTACTTCCATCATGTCTCCCGCCCCCGAACCGAATCTCCTGCACTCTCCTCGACCTGCCCTACCTTGAAGCCTCGCCTCGAAGCGTTCGGGTTCCGGCGTCCCGCCTCGTCACCTCGCTTCGCGGGGGCCCACCCCTCTCCTCGTCTCCCCCCACCGCCCCGCCCCCCGCCCCGCTCCCCCCCCTAACCCGCCCTAAGCAGCGCCCCAAATTGGGCGCCACCTGCCTGGGCGAGCAAAGTAATTGGGAAGTGCGCTCGGGCGCGTTTTCCTCCATCGGCCGCAAGGAGCGCTCCCCTCGCCCGCGCCGCCCCGCCCCCGCCCCCGTCCCTTCCCCACCACCCCACGCCCCGATCCGCCGCACCGCCTCGGCGCGCGCTTGATAGAAGCCGCTATCATGTAATGCAGCGTACTCTCTTTCTAATTTGCTCCAATGTTTAGATTCTTTTCCAGCTTCATCCATTATGGATGAACCTTTTTACGGGAAAAAACCCCTTCTGGTTAGCAGCGAGTATGCAAACATTGCATATAGGCGCGCTATTGCACATTTTATAAAAGAGAACGGAGGGAAAAAATGGAATGGTAAAAGAGTACCTCTATCATAGAGGGCTGCATAAAACATGATGTTGACGGCGCTGGGACCAGCTGCTCACGCCGCCGCCATCCACGCCCCCACCCCCACCCCTCACCATCCCAGGCCCCGCCCCGCCTTTCCCGCCTCGTCCCTGTCCCCGTCTCCTGCCCCTCGCCGCCATCTCTGTCCTCGCCATCGACACTGGCCCTTCGCCGCAGTCACTACCCCCGGCCCCCGCACGTCCTTCCGTTTCCTGCTGCAACTTCCGCTCCCCGCCCTCCCAGTCCCAACCTCTCCTATCCAAGGGCCCCCTCCCGCCAGAGATACAGCCCCCATCCCCACCCCGTCACCATCTCCCCCACCCCCGCCGCATCTCTATCGCCCACCATCGCCCCCTTCACCCGTTCATCGCCCCACCTTCGCCACCACCATCCCACCCTTCTCTTCTCCCTGTGCACCAACCTGCCACGCCCCCGTTCTCGCCACCGCCGCCATGAGGCTCTGAGCAGTACACCTGGTGAAGTCTGCTGATGCGGTGCGTTTTGTCGCAAATGAGCCGGAATGCGCAAGCGGCATAAAGCTAGCAGGCTGCGCAATTTCTGTTCCCTCCAAACTACCGCCTTCATTGCTACGCTCTGCGGACAAGATAATTATATAATAAAATACTTCAAATTTCCGACAGCAGTCATTTGTAATTCCTAGAATTATGTGTCAAGAATGACGAACTCACAAAAATGCATTCAATTAACACAAACGAAAAGGCTGAACAGTTTTATACTCTTTATTCTACTGTAATAAGAAACACCGCCTCAAGTGTAATTCTGATTCCACACAAAAATGAACATCAAAAGTCACTGGAAACCTTCAAAGTAACAACTAATTATGTAATTCACTTCCTTCCATTTTATTTCCATTTAAACAAGCCACGTCATTTTATTTTCCATTGATGCAATGTTTGCTTGCAGTCCGCAGAAAATAGGCTCCTGCATCCATCGGTGTCATTTCAACCCACTGTGCTGCGAGGGCAAGACTGCATGCGGGGGCGGTGGTGGGGGCGGAGTGGTGCTCGGGCCGGGTTGGCCGAGGAAGGGGTGGGGCGGTGGCGGCGCAGGCGCACTAATGCAGACTAAATTGTTGCATTTGCAAGTCGGCGGCGCTGGGATTAGACTCGGCGGGGCAGCTGCGTCTCGGCTCGCTCTCTCTACCCACGCCCTCGATGCCGCCGCCCACTGCAATTCCCTCGCCGCCCCTGCTGCCTCTACAGCTCCCCCGCCGTCTCCGACTCCAACTCCATTGCCACCGCTCCCAACCCCTCCAACCTTCCTCATCGCCACTGCCACTGCCGCCACTCCCGCAACTGCCTCCGCCTTCACGCCCCACCTGCCGCCCTCACCACTGCCCTCTTCCCCTGCCACTCCCATCGCCACACTAGACTCATTCACTACTGCCTTCATCCCCTGTCACTACCTCCGCCGCACCTACCGCCTTCACCACTGCCCTCTTCCCCTTCCCCTTCCACTCCCACCGCTGCAATTCACTCATTCACTACTGCCCTCACCTCCTGCCACTATCTCCGCCGCACCTGCCGCCTTTACCATTACCCTCTTTCCCTGCGTCTACCGCCGCCCCGCCACCGTCCTCGCCGTGGTTTCCAATCCTCCACCACTACCACCTTCACCGCCGCCCTCCCCCTCGCTCCACATCTACAGCCACCGTCTCCGCGACCTGCGTACACCTCTTTGTCTCTACCTTCTGCACTGTCTTCCACCTCCGACCTGGATCCGTGCCTCTGCTTACCTTCGTCCGCCTCAGTAATACCACAGCGTGTGGAGCTCCCATCGTCTCTCCCCGTTCTCCCGATTAATTTTTCTGGGCGTCCCGACAACTTTTTTGAACACTCGCTCCAACCCTCTCTACCTACGTACATTCTCCTTGAACTGTAAAGGTGGCGCGCCTTCATGGTTTTGTTCGTTGGTTAATTCCTCTATTTCCATTATATCTGTTGCATCGCATTCCCTGTAGCTATTCTATTTTATCACAAAGATCCCTGATAACCTCAAATGACCTATTTCCGTTCTTTTATTACCTTTCCCTACTCTGTTAAATTCGTATGTCTCGTATTTAGCACTGTCGTGCTCTGTTTTCCCCCGACTCAACAGTTTCCCCTTCATCTTTCTTTCCGCCCACCATCCCCTAATATTTTATTTATTCGTCCCTCTTCGTATCCCTACCGATCTAGACATCCACCGCAACACCTATTGTCTCCTCTGCACGGCTCAATCTCCTTCATTTCGATGTACTCGCTCGCATCCGGTCGTTCTCTTTCTGCATTACTATTACAGAAACCACAGTCGGCTTCTCCGCAGCTGAATCTCAGCCTCCGTCCGTGCCACGTTCCCCCCCCCTCCTCCTCCTCCTCCCCCACCCTCACCGGCGCTCCCTTTATCGCGCCGCCTCTGTTCCCTCACAATCGCGCGGTCCCCGCCCCTCGCACATAATTGTATCGGGAAAGAAATGAACCACGTCGCGGGAGAGGCAGCCGCGGAGGCGCGCCATTTCGCAGCCGGTACGTGCTCGAATAACCACCCGAATGGGCCGCAAAATGACTCAGTTTTGTGAGAGACTTCGGACGAGAGAGAGAAGGAGAGGGAGAGAGAGAGAAGAAAGCAGTCGGGTGGCGAAAGGCTTCTCTCTGCATGCAGTGAATGCGCTGAGAGTTTCCAAAACTCTTCTGACCGTAACATCCGCTCCACCAGACGTGTGCTTCCTTTAGACACTCGTCCTTATTTCCGAGATTGTGTCGTCGTTCATATCTACGAAATGTTCTGCACTGATTGGTTGATGGATTATTTTGTGATTCCGAGAGCGCTACCTGCTATGATCAATTACTCCCTTAAATATAGTATATGTTAAATTTCGGGTGTGGCTGTTTTCGCTCCCATTGGAACAGTGAGATCCGACGCCAACCTATACGCCGACTAGCGGGCTTTCCTCTTCTGATACATCCGCCAGCAAGGCACCGTCACCGAGTCAAGCTCTAAGCTTCAGACTGGCCTCCAGCATGTGTTGTAGTGTATGTAGATGTGTTTGTAAGTAAAGGATTAGCGTAGAATAAATAATTGGAAGGAAAGATAGCTCGCGGTCCGTGGCCCGTTTGCTAATGTACTGCTTTAGCCTTAGCCTGGCACTGATCCGAGAAACCACGGAAAACCATCGGTCAGAGCAGCCGGCCGTTAGAGTTTTCCAGGAAAAGGCTGAATTTGACCTACCCCCCCCCTCCCCAATGAGCAATATCTATGTCTACCTGGAATCGAAAATTCGCCACCGACGATGCTCGGTTCTTGGGGTAACGCGCTCACAACAAAGAACTACCATTCAAAGAAATAGATCCAAATCCGGAAGCTACGAGGAGACCTTCTTGGGAAGCAACTAGTGGAGCCTAATCTGATTCGCCGATGGAGGGAGGGACGTGGAAAGAACTGAGTGGTTGCGACGGCAGATGTTCACCCAGAGACTCAACACATAGGGGCCCCCAAGGACACAAATGTCTTCCTGACTTTCTCTTCTTCGAAAAAATATTCGTTACTTAGTTCGCACTATCAAGAACACCGCACTGTAAAAAAATTAATATACAATACGTATACGTATTTTACAACATATTGCCTGGTAACATTAAACAATATTAAAATCGATACACCTATTTAAATGGTGAGTACACCTATTTAAATGTTTTTTTCGGATATAACTGCTTCTACACAATAATTATAAAATATGTTGAGTATTAAACAGAAAATATTTGCTTTAAAAATTATATGCAATAGCACTATTAATGCAATAGTGAATTTTTGTATTAAATAATTTTAAAAAATATATCTATAACGCGTATTCCAATCAGTTTCTGGATGAATGACCCCTTTCTCGATCAGGTTTATGGTTTAGTTACCTTCGGTCCTTTGAAAAAACATTGAGATATTTTTCCTTCTGGACTGTAAAGGGAGTGATAGGTGAGTGGTATGAGTGTGTAGTGACGAGCAGAAACTAGAATTCTTTATACAAATAAACTATTTGGAATTCTCTGCAATTTACTAGTCTCTCTATTGTCTTCATTTATAAAATAAGCTTTTTGACCTAATACATTATTAGTCCATTCCTTTTACAGATTTTGGTACCAAATCTGCGTCGGAATGAGAGTTGATGCCTAACGGAGAGCAAAGGTAAACGAGCTTCACTATGATAGATAAAAATATATACCTATTGAAGATCACTCGAGGAAGGCGTAAGTAGTTCGAAGAGAACATAGTATTGAATTGTGTTGTTTCTTTCGGTTGCTTTATCAAAAAAAAGATTGAGGTTTAAACAGGTGTGAATAAATGTTACAAATTTCTTGGGCGTGGAAGGGAGACGAAGATGATTTGATTAGTTCCTCCTAAAGAACATGTGTTGGGAAATTCCTTGTAAAGAAGTTACACATGTGATATTTTCCCGTAATTATCAGAAAACTAATCATGTGTTTGTATTCGACATGTCACATTCTTATGCATAGAGAAATACCCGCCCATATACCGAGGATTTGCCTAACAAACAAGGGCAAATGTCTCGTGTATAACACTGACATGAAATTTCCCACCATATATTCATCGGTAGAAAGTGATTGTCTTAGACTCCCTTCATATCCTCTAATTATGTAACATTTACGATTCTGAGACACTTGTGTAGACGTTACAATTGAAACTGAAATAAAAATTATCTTCTCTGACCTAAATTCTTTAAAAATATTTCTTGATACAAATATTTGCTTCTGAACTTATGTTATTTCATTTGCTTATAATGAGAGTACAAATCTCACTCGTGCATGAGTTAACTGAGCGAGGAGAAGTTATGGTGCGGAAAGCACAGCGTGTATTCGTCAAGGTGGCGTGCGTATTTCTGCTTAACCCTCCGGCGGGCGCGTCCCATCGTTTCCCACCAGCAGGCGCGTGCGGCACTCCGTTGCGCATTTATGATCTTCGATTTTCGCGTCAATAGTTATTTTTGTCAGGGAATGTGAAGAAAAAATCTTTATTTATGTTTTTATACATTTTATTTCATAATAACTAAATACCAAACGAAATAACAATATTAATAAGAGTCTGATCCATCACATTCTCCCTCCGTGTGTTGGCATGTGTTACATGTCGGGGAATGAATACGGTGCGAACGTGCCTTCTAACGTTTCTTCGGAAACAACGCATTTAAATTTGAATTAGTAGATAGTACTCCAAAATCTTTGTCATAAATCTCAATAACAAAACTGCAGTAAGAATTCTAATGGATAAAATACGCAAATATTATACATACATGACAAGGCGCGTGCAGTACGGAGTGCCGCAACAGTTGCAGAGTTCGGATTACTAATGAATAATGGTCGATCGGCAGTGTCTAAAATCGTGATTTGAGTGTCATTAGATTGAAAATGTAATTAACGGATAATAACTCTGAGCTCAATGGTGCGACATCAATTATTTACACGAAATCAACAAAAATGTAAGAATGCGGCACTGAATGTCGCTACGCGCCCGCCAGAGGGTTTTATTTTTTTATTTTTATTTGTCAAAAACCAGTAAAAACTGTATATGACGTGTGGGGAAAGAAATTTATCTGCGCACATTTTCTTGAGGGCCAGAATTTAAAAAAAAACGAAAAAATTAATTTAGAAAATAATTATTTTAGAAAAATCAAAATATTTGAAAAATGTTTGTTCCCGAGTTATAGAAATGCGTTAATGCGTACACTTTTCTCCCAAGGCGCACAGAAACGACATATCGTGTGAACGTATCCCATAAGAGCCTCATGGGAAGGCACGGCCTATGGAGCTGCCGGCGTCCCCTGGGACGAGCGCCGCGCCGCATTCCTCTGTTTAATTGGTTCATTTGCAGCGGTGGCGGGGCAGGTGGGCCGCCGCGTAGTATTTTCACACGCGACCGACCAGCTGCCTCCAGCGCTGGACCCGAAGGTGCACAGGCCCAAAAATAAGGCCATGAGTGGAATCTACTGTCTCAAAACGCTCAACCATTTGAAGATCGTGAGTGAGGGAATGAAAGAATGCCGAGATGGGGAGTGGAAAATGAAAGTTTGAAAAAGTGAAGTTCAGTTGCAGCTATTTGCGATCTGGTTTTAAGTAGGGTTCGTCCCAAAACTGGCGTCCTGGAGCTGCAAACACCGCTAAGAGTGTTTCTAACTGAAGAGTAATTACACATAAACAACGCGAAGTTGCTCTCGATGGAACTGACAATACACATTGTGATGATGTTGTAGACATAGCCCTAAAAGTCGCATAGTTATAACTACGGCACAACTCAGGCTAATTATTTTCGAATTATTAGTTTCATTTAAGTAAATAAAAATGGGTTTTGTTTTCTTTTTTACAAATCTACAGAATTATTTCAACCTTAATGAAATGTTATGCCCGTTACCTTCAAAACAGAAAAATTACGGTCTGCTTGAGATTTCGTAAAAAATAGACTCCTCTTCTTACCCCTTATAGCGAATTTTAAGTGAGCATTCATTCCTTTCCGCAAATATCTCAATAAAAGTAAGTAATTTCACCAAAGTGAATCACATGTTTTAAAAACCGTAAAATTTACTACTAAATGCGCTTTGAATCTTTCCAATAACATATTTGGACTCTGAGTAATTGAAGATTGAAATTGGTAGTGGGAAGGGTGTCGGTAGTATGTAACAATGCAGTATGGTTACAGCTGACCATACCAACGAGGTTCGCAGCAAATGTGCTAGGGTGGGGAGGGGCAATTCGGTCAGATGAAGCAGGGTGAAGTAGGGTGGAGCAGGATTAACCCTTAACCGATATACTGGGGTTTAAAACACCCCACTCAAAGTTTATATTGTTTTACAGGAACATATATTGGCACCTCTGGCCGCTTCACTTTACGTAAATTCGTTTAATCAGATCATCTATCGTAGTGATTCATTCCATTGTTAATAATGTGTTACGTTCGTCAGTTTTTATTATTTTGAAGTGAATTTTCACTCCCCACTGAGCCATTTACGTAAGTATTTTTAATTTGAAGCATCTTGCATTCTGAGAATTTACTCCATTTGTAATGAGGTATAAATTCAGATAAATGTTTTGAAATATTAATATACTGGTTAATACGCAAAATCGGTTTTGTTTCGTTAGGGAAATGGAGTTCGCAATGAGCACAGTTCACGCAGATGTGTGGAGTGCATTGAATCTAAATGAACAAGAGTTAGTAATAGAAAGGGGTGAAAAATGTATTCTGGAATGAAAATCTGTAATTTGTGAATGAAAATATTCATTAGGTTTGTAGAGTACAAATATTTAAGTCATTAAGAACCTCTAAATCTTGTATTATTTTATGGGATGTGTGAGATCCCCAGTGTCCTACTTGTGTAATAAAATATAAGTATACCGGTTGAGGGTTGAGCGTTGAGAGGGAGAGGGTGAAGCTGGGCGGATGGAACGAGCAATGGCGAGACAGGGATACATCATACAACGAATTTATTCTTTTTACGGTCTAATAGATGAAATTATTAGACCGTAAAGATGAAATTACTAATAAAACCCAGACAGCGTTGAGTTATTTAGCTTGGTATGAATAAAGATAGCATCGAGTATGGTTGGCAAGATTTGATAACAAAAAATGTACCTTCTTTGAAAAGGAGACTTTTTGCATTGGCGAAAGGATTTACAGATTTGATTCAATACTACTGACGAAATATCGTTCTCTCTCCCTACAAACATACTCAGTCACACTCACACTCGTACTCTATCTCATTACACACACTACACATTGTGCGTCTAATTAATTCGCACACACTTCACACTTCATATGAGAGTCAAGAAAGCATGCGCAGGTGGCAAAGGTATAAATTAGAGCAGTAGACACTCGCTCATGACCGCGTGTGCATGACTTGTGATCAACACTTTTCTCGCCCTATGCGTCCTTCCTTCACTCACAACTTGCACCCTCTTCTTGCATTCACAAGGGAGGGGGTGTTGTTGCAAGCGTTACGTAATTATTTAGGGGGTTCAAGCGTGCGTTACGGGTGCGTTATAGGGGGGAAAGGGTGCATTCAAAATACTTCATATTTGCGTTACGTAATTTATAGACGGCCCCCAAGAGCTTATTGATGTCACTGCGTTGTCTTTGACCGGGAAGTCTTAGGGTTTGAATCCCGACGGTGGCAGGATTTTCGACTTTAGCTAGAGAGCTGGGTCGAATTTACTCGCTGTCTGGAGGAGATTGCTAGCGATCGCCTGCTCTGATCGGTAGGTTTCCGTGTTTTCTTCGATAAACACCAGGTGAATGCCAGAGGAGTACCTTAATAAACGGGCCACAAACCGCGCGGGATCTCTCCTTTCTCTTCCTTGTTCTACCCTCATCCCTACTTACACACACGTACACTTACATGCACTAAACTACCACACGGGAGATCAGTCAGAGCTAGTCCCCATTGTCAGTCATAGAGCTAGTCCCCATTGAGCTACTGGGGTGGTGCCACGCTGGTGGGAGATACTAGTTTGGGGAGAACCCGGCAAACGGAAGTAGGTCGTCGCCGGATCTCGCCATCCAGCAAAAGGAGATTACCGTCACCTCCCGCGATAAAAAAACATGCAATCCACTGTCAAGGATCTTGGCAGTTGTCGCGCCCTGTAGCACTATTCAATCAACAGCTAAACCCCCAAATGCAACAGAAGGGCCAAAAAGGTCTTATTTTTGTTGTTGTTTTTTACAGCGTGAGACACATATTTTTATTCTCGAAGCACGTGTGTTGCGGGTTTGCATGCGGACCCTTCGGTACAGAGAGTTTTCAAATGCTCTTGCCTGACTTGAAGCAAGAAAATGTGTTTAATTTAGTGATGCTACAAAATAGTACAGATGTCCACGCATTATTATTTATAACGTTTGCCAATTAAATAAAAGTATAATCTTTAGTTTTCAATACTTAGTACACAAATTTAACCATCACTTGCAAAACTCTTCACCTAAACTGATTGAATATTAAGAAAGTAATATGTATAAATTTATGGACAACGGTCCGTCTAATGACTTTGAATCTTTACTAAATCTTTACTGAATCTTCACGTTCAACAAAATTGCGTATGTCGCTGTAACAATGTTTCAAGGCCTATTGAGTTTTAAATATTTTCCCTCTCACATCCATGATAAAACTTATTTCTTAAATTCACCGACACCACAATACATTTTATAGAACATAATATTATTAACAATAATAATAACAATAACAACAACAACAATAATAATAACCCACCTAGGGAGTACACGACCTTGCAGTTGGTGGTGGAGCTTGAGTACCCCCATGAGCCTTAAAGCTATGTCAGTGGTAGCCTAGCTACCGGTAGGGCCTCCCTTGCTGAATAGGTTGAAGGTGAGGGGTCAGACGAAGAAGTACTCCATTTTGAGGAGAGTGGGAAGTAAGTAGAGAGGGAAGGGTCATGAACCTTTGGACTTCCTGTTGTCGGCCCATAGAGGGTACAGGAGAGAAACTGGGTTGGCACACCAGGCCACTGATTAGAGTGGAGGCCCGAACCTTGCATTAGACAGCGAAGGAGGCTGCCTTCAGCAGTCAGTGAAAATCCCGTAGGGTTTAGTAATGCCGACTGGCGATCGGAGAGACCCCTTGCTGGGCCCTGCGGGGGGATGCCCCGAGGCCACTATGGGTCGCAGTAACGGATGACAGGAAACAACCCGAGGGTTAAGTGTGATCTGTGAACTCGAACTTGCGACCCGCGAATCTTCAATCCAAACCAATGAGCAAAATGGATAGAACAAGAAATGTAATGAATCTTAACGTGCCTTGTTCTACCAATGTTCCATACCTGCTCAGAAACCGAGCTAATGTCACCTTGTCGACGTCTGGCCATCCCACGGATGTTAGTCCCAGGGAGCCAGAGCCGGCAGTAGCTCGAAGCCATCGTCACAGATGGACCCGGGATGAATTAAAGGAGGTGATGTGGTGCTTTTACTATGCAAAAGCGAAAAATGGGGACTCAGAAATAGAAGTCTTCAAGGTATGGAGAGAACGGAACCCAGATATGATACCTACCCTAGACTCAAAGAAGCTTGCCAGTCAACGTCGATACATACTCAGCAGTGGAAAATTCACAGCAGAACAACTTGCTGACATTGAGAGAAATGCGGAGTATGTCACCTTGTCGACGTCTGGCCATCCCACGGATGTTAGTCCCAGGGACCCAGAGCCGGCAGTAGCTCGAAGCCATCGTCACAGATGGACCCAGGATGAATTAAAGGAGGTGATGTGGTGTTTTTACTATGCAAAAGCGAAAAATGGGGACTCAGAAATAGAAGTCTTCAAGGTATGGAGAGAACGGAACCCAGATATGATACCTACCCTAGACTCAAAGAAGCTTGCCAATCAACGTCGATACATACTCAGCAGTGGAAAATTCACAGCAGAACAACTTGCTGACATTGAGAGAAATGCGGAGTATGTCTTCGCTCGAACTATCCACATGACGAACATGTAGAACTTGAAAATGATGATCCCGTGGAAGGTTCATCTCTTTCCAGTGAAACACACGTCAGTGATGAAAATCCATCTGGCAATGAATTACACGATAAGGACATGGTGCGAAATCTCCTTCGGCGCGAGATAGAAAGAGTTAGTCAACTTCCGTTTGAATCTCGCGAACCGTTGAGGAGAATATACGAAAATGCCAAAGCTAAAAGAGTGATAGAAACAGTGAATTCTGTCTTAAATGAGGTGGTAGAGACCCCAGGCAGAGATCTAGATATTATTGAAATCAATCACATAATATATGCAACTGGATATCTAGTATCTCAGATAATTTTGGGGCCAGCCACGAACACCGACGGCCGACAGCAAAACAGAATAAACAGCTCTGTTCCCCCATGGATGAACAGAATTATGAAACGGATAGCCGACACTCGGCACGAAATATCACTCTTAGCTGAGGCATCTTCTAAATCAACGCACACCTCTAAAGTTCAACGAAAAACATTCAATGTTGAACAAAAATACCAAATTGAAAATGACACCAGCAGGCTAATGGTAGTTGAGAAGCTAAAAGAGAAAATTCAAGCATGGGCTCAACGAATTAGACGTTACAAACGCAGAATAGATTTCCGTGTGCAGAATCGGTTGTTTGAAACAGACGCGAAGAAATTCTATCGCAATCTGACTCGGAAACCGAATGGCAATGTTGTCACTCCTTCAAAAGATGATGTCGAGGCATTTTGGGCAGCAATCTGGGAAGAGAGCAGATCCTACAACAAAGATGCATCTTGGCTTCAATCTGAAGTTGATGCTGCGAATGAACTTGCGGAAACAGTGGAAGATGTTTACGAATTCTTGGAAGAGGACCTCTTCCAAGCAATTAAGAACATGGGAAACTGGAAATCCCCCGGGATTGATAAGATCCAGATTTATTGGATTAAGAGACTAACAGCATTACATCCGCATCTGGCAAAGGCTATTAATAATATTTTAGAAAATCCAAAGGAACTCCCGGAATGGCTCACATGAGGCATCACGTATCTGCTACCCAAAGAGGGAGACAGCTCTTTGGCGAAGAACTACAGGCCAATCACTTGTCTGCCAGTACTGTACAAAGTTATAACTTCAGCCATAGCTGACAAAATGTACAGACATCTAGAGAAGAATCATCTAATGCCAGCTGAACAAAAAGGATGTCGTAAAGGTTCTTATGGCTGTAAGGAAATCTTGCTACTGAATAAAATCATCTTGAATGATGTAAAGAAACGAAAACGTAATTTGAGCATGGCTTGGATTGACTACCAAAAGCCTTTGATAGTGTACCACACGATTGGATTTTGAAGACCCTGGAAATCTATCGATTTCATCCTAGACTTATTGAATTTTGCAAGGCTAGCATGAAGTCGTGGAGTACCAGGTTACTAATACACAGCGGAAAGGAAGCAGTAGAAACCAGAAGTATTCAGATCAACAGGGGTATTTTTCAAGGAGATTCACTATCCCCTCTGCTGTTTTGCATTAGTTTGATCCCACTATCGAGACAGTTGTCGCAAGCTGACTTTGGTTACAAGCTCCATGGTGATGAAAGGCCAGTATCACATTTGTTTTACATAGATGATCTGAAAGTGTTTGCTAAGAATGAAGCGATTCTCTCCCAAATGCTGTCTGTCGTGATTGACTTTAGCAATGACATCTGCATGAAGTTTGGTCTTGACAAATGTGCAAAAATCAATTTAAAAAGAGGCAAACTGACAACGTCAGAGAGCATTGAAGTTGATATGCACACTGTGATACAAGATCTTGAGCCAGGTAAAACTTACAAATACCTGGGCATTGAAGAATGTGAGACCATCTCGAACAACACAATGAAAGAGAGAATTCGCAAGGAGTATTACAGAAGAGTGAGACTTGTCCTGCAGTCTGCTCTGAACTCCAGGAATAAAATATCTGCAATTGGTAGTCTGGCGGTGCCTGTAGTTGAGTACAGTTCCGGACTAGTGGACTGGACTGAGCAAGAAATCCGCAACATGGATCGAAAAACCAGAAAACTGCTAACAATGCATCATGTCGCCCACCCTCGAGCTGATGTACATAGACTTTATGTGACACGTAAGGAAGGAGGAAGAGGCCTCAGACAAATTGAAGCCTCCTGGCACAATGCAATAGTTGGAATGGGAAAATATGTCAGTCATCAAGATGATCCTCTAATGAGGCAGGTCATGAAATCTGACCGAAAAATGGGAAACAGAGGCATTGTTAGTGTAGCAAAAAGCATTGCAAAGAAAACTATGCAAGACACGTCAAATAACACAGACACTGAACTTCTGGTACAACTAAACATGAAATGTAAGACACAAAAAATGTTAAAGAAGTCGTGGAGGGACAAACCCCTCCATGGGCAATATCTAAAAAGAATGGATAAGGTGCAGATCAATAAAGATCAATCATTTATGTGGCTTAAAAGGGGAAGAATGAAGCCAGAATCGGAAGCAGTTCTAGTAGCTGCTCAAGATCAGGCGTTGAGAACACGACATTATGATAAAGCGTTCTCAAAATTTCCCAAGATGACAAATGCCGAATTTGCCAGGAGCAAGTAGAAACCATTGATCATATTTTCTCGGCTTGTCCAATTCTAGCAAAGACCGAATACTTAAAAAGACACGACAGGGTGTGTAGTTACCTCCACTGGCAGATCTGTACCGCCCTCGAAGTTCCAAACACATGCCTCAAGTGGTACGAACACTCACCAAAACCGGTGACATCGGTTGTATTGTGTACAATATTGTACGACCAACAAATTCAAATGGATCGCACTATAGCAGCAAACAAACCGGATATTGTTATCCGGGATTTAGAGAAAAAATCGTGTCTACTCGTGGATGTTGCTGTGCCTTGCGATCAAAATGTCGTTACCAAGGAGGCAGAGAAACGTCTTAAATACAAGAGTTTGGAAATCGAGATCAGCCGAATGTGGGGCGTAAAAGCACAGGTCGTCCCGATAGTTATCGGAGCTCTGGGATTTGTTCCGCAAAATTTGAGTAAGAACTTGTCTAAACTCCCAGGTAATTCAAAGGACTGGGAAGTGCAAGAAATAGCTTTATTTGGAACAGCCCACATTTTGCGCAAAGTATTGTAGAGGCACCGATATTCCCTAGATCTACTCCTTAGGTAGCTGGTTGCAACCTGGAGTAGATTTTATATTCATCCGACTCATAACATCTTTAGTCGTGATGTAATAGAATAATAATAATAATAATAATAATAATAATAATAATAATAATAATAATAATAATAATAATGTCTTTATTTCTGGCGAGGCTCAGGCCATAATTCCTGCTCTTCCGCCTTCCGCTCCTCCGCCTATTTAGGAATAATTTTAATTAACACGGTGGTTTGCTTTGTAATACCGGCACTTTAAGTCGTGCGTTAGATTAAAAAATCTATATTTTGTCGCGTTTTCTCACCCCTAACATTTCAAGTCAATAAATCATTTCAAAATATTATAAAAGAGTAAAAGCTTTTATTACTGATAATTTTTTCTGTATTAAAAGAAATTGGAGCTGTTTTCGAGAAAATTCTGTTTTTGTGAGGAATCATAAACCTTACGAATCAATATCAACAACTATGACTATTTTTAATTATTTTCCCCCACACACTTTGTTGATACGGACCTATGCTTTAATTATGATACCCAGCCACTGATCGGACATGACTCCAATATTGATTCGGTTTACGTTCTTTTCAGTGCAAATTTTATTTTATAGGTGGGTTCGCGAAGTCGCATATACAGAATAGCGATTAGTATTATAGTTTAATTGGGAACTTGACTTTCTAATATTCTTTCCCTATCACATGGCTTTTGCTACCTACTAAAAAAAATACGAATTTCAACAAGGCTGCCGAACGTAATGTCAGTAATTATTTTATTTGTCTTCAGATTTCTCTTCCGGCCGAAATGACATACGGTGAACTCAATTTCCAATGGAATACATTACATAACAATAAGTACACATGAATACCTACCCTTTTGACAAACAATTTATCTTTACAAATTAAAAAAACATTCACACATTCACACTTATTTATTTGCATCTCATTCATACGAATGCACTTTGTTTGAGAGTGGATTCTTTTGATATCCATTCTAATTTATCCTTAAAATTAAAGCACAATCTTGGCCTTGTCATAAATTTTATTTTAATAAAGTTTATCACTTTCCTGGTAGATGTTCCCCCACTATTGCCGAATGCCTGCGTCCGCATTCACATTTAGTTCCATTATCATACCATTTTTATCTGGAATCCGATTTCCACACCCCCGGACTAATATTCACGTACTAATATCACTCTTTAATAATCTCAAAACTTTTTATAACATTGTCTACTCAAATCTGCCAACTCATTTGCAACACGATGCATCCCGTCCAAGAACACGAAACTGTCTGAACCTGCATTGTTACATTACATTTTTTCACCGCGCAGTTTTAAAACAAACTAGTGGTGTTACAACAGCATGTACTTTCCCACATTATTGGAAACAGCTATGTAGTATTGAAATATTGCATTTTCTGCGCTACGAACAGCTTAGCTATTATTCGAAAACGTCCAATTCAACCAAGAGGCGAACAACTCACCGTTTCCATCGCAGTGTTGTCAGAACTATGTGAATTCTACAACTGCATAAAAATATAATACAAAAATTTTGTAAACTTGTATTGTAAAAAGGAGCCTGATACCCCGGACAATATAGAACTGCATTTCATAGGGCCATGATTAGAGAAGAGTATTCGAAAACCATGCAAAAATACTTTACTCACTACAAATGGTTCAGCATTTAGTGCGAAAACTACACATTTTCATGCAAATATCAACATACATTTAGAAATAATAACTCTTTTTCATACATCCTTTTCAGGTACATCAAATCACAACAATGACACGTAACTCACAGAAATTCGCGAGTGCGAAACGAAATTCCGTTGTTGTATTACATGCATTGTCGATATTCTCTGAGAGCTGGTAATTTTTATTTCAAATATTTCAAAATAAATTATTTAAAAAATATTAATGTGTAAATGTATAACAAAAGGTCAAATGTAAGAAACGAACAATAAATAATATACAGAATTGCAAATTCTAATTTACGACGCATCCAGCTCTCTGAAGCGCAGTAAATTTGCAGCGGGCTATTATGTTTGTCACGAAATTATAGAAAAGCTACTCGTATTTTGAAAAAATTAAGCATGACCTTATTTGAAGATGTAGTTTTGATAAATATATTTCATTGAGAAAAAAATGTATTTTTACAATTGTAGTTGTAAGAAAACGACGAAAACAAAACGCAGTCAATTCCGAGCGGGCTATTATGATTTTCAGGAAATTATAAAAAAACTATTCATATTTTCAAAAAATTCAACGTGACCTTATTTAAAGACCTCTTTTTAATGAGCACATTACATTAAGAAAAACAATTGTATCTTCACAATTGTAGAAAGACGCCGAATTTTTTAATTTTTTTAAAACTTTTTGCAAAATCAGGCATTTCAACGAATATGAAACCTGCGCTATTCTCTTAACCTCCCTAATGCTATTTCAGGTCTCAATTTAATTAAAAAACATGTTTTTTAAATGGTTTAAAGAAAATAAAAAACTGCTAAAGTTTAACACAAATGTTCACAAAAAATACATATGTTCTTGAAAAATTGAACATGACTTTATATGAAGACTTTTTTTATGAACACATTTCATTAAGAAAAAATGTATCTTCATAATTGTAGTATCAGGAAGATGCCAAAAACAATTTTGAATTTTTTTCAATTTTCGAAAAATCAGAGGTTTCAACCAACATGAGATATACGTCATTCTCTTAAACGACCTTCAGGCTATCCCACTACATACTTTAGTCAAAATTGTTGGCGCCATTTTTTTTAAATTTTGAAAATGTTCCAGGGTCTTCATGTAAAGTACCCTCCAAAATTAAAATATCGGTTTCAATACCAGGAGGCCACGAAAACAGATCGATCGGGGAATATCAATTTTGGAGAAAATCGGCTGAATGGTTTAGTCGCTAGCGTCGTTCACAGACAGACAGACGATGGAACACGCACAGACAGACGGACAGACGTTTTGCTTTCAGTTGGTTTTTCGGTATCAAGGGCCCAAAACAGGAATTCTGGCTGCACCACGTGTTAGGAGATTTTTTTTCCCCGTAATTTACCAACTGGAATTATCCTCATATTCGTTACTAGGGCCCTGTAATAAGAGTTTTTCTGCCCAAAATTCGCTGTTTTTTCGTGCAGTATTACATAACTTTCCCTATACTATACGTACGTATACGTACGCAAAAAATTAATTAAAATACTATACGTGCGTATAGTATGCGGGAGAGTAAAAACATCTGTCCACT
The DNA here is from genome assembly GCA_031308135.1 of Acheta domesticus. NCBI lineage: Eukaryota > Metazoa > Arthropoda > Insecta > Orthoptera > Gryllidae > Acheta > Acheta domesticus. The sequence goes on along the minus strand of JAHLJT010009419.1, from coordinate 6,754,743 downwards.
TTTGTCAGAATCGTCATATTCTATTTATTAATTACATTTTCACTACTTTCTTCGTTTCAATAATTCAAAGTAAAAAATCCAAATAATAAAATTATAATTTTCTGCTTTTCAAAACTTGAATCTTGTTATAGATGTTAATGCTTATGAGATCGCTCATCACATGTCAATACATTCAATTGTCTTTTCTAAATATGCGAATGTTTTCTTTAATTAAAATTTTAATTATTCCGAAATGATATAGACTTTTGTGATTGTTTATTTATTGAATAAATGCTTGATATTTGTTTATTTGGTATTATAACGGCACAGTTTCGTGGGTTTTCTTAAACTAAATAGAACTTTGTACCTTCCATAGCATTTTCGACTGGTTATTTTGTTTCTACACTATGTCAGATCCCTAACATTTCGATTAATTTATTTCATTACTGGGACACGTCCGAATGAACCGACACATTATGGAGTTTTTGAAAATGCGCCATTTTGGGCTCACTTATGCTCGAAATCTTTACAGATTTCTAACACCTTCATGAGAGTACGGACCGATTAAAGTCCTTATGGCTGTGAAATACAACAATAATGGTAACATAAACAAAGGGACAAACGTTAAAAAATACTTTTAAAAGTTTTTTAATTTTAAAGTTTTAATGAAAATGTCACTTAAGACATATTATTCAGTTCGTTGTGCTCTGTTCATACGAAAGATTTAAAGGGAAAAAATAAAACTATTTTTTGACGTTTAGATAGTTCTGAAAATTGTTACGATTTCAATAAGAATTACAAAAAAGTAGTTATTTTTTAAGTTAAATGAAATTATTTAAAGGGCCAATATTGAAGAAAAAATTAAAGAAAAAACTCTAGGTCAGTAATGGTGAAGGGCTGGTTCGAGAAATGTTACTCTTCACAATTTTCATATCCTTACTTCTTACACACACGCGCTAACATGCACTACGCTACCATACATGTCGGGAGAATAGTTGGGAGCTTAGAGCTTATCCCGGCAGGGGCGGTGCCCCGCTGGTGGAAGATACGTGGTTAGGGAACCCCGCTAGCCGAAATGTAAGTCGACGCCGGATATCACCATCATGCACTACACTTACGGGGTTAATGATCCTAGGCGCTCAGGCGCCTGGAAACTTGAAATAACCAATCAATGAATCCTGTAAAACAATTTAGAATGATGATGATAATAATGTCTCATGAACTTTAGGAATATCCTTTCGTTCTATTTTAATGGAAGGCAATGAACTTTCGTTTTCCCCAAAAACATAAACTATAAGCTCTCATGAAGTCTGTCTTTACGTTTAATTTAGGCATGGCACTCCCCTAATTGTAATGGAATTCAATTCGTTTCCAGTGCACGATGTGCTTTCTTAGATCGTCTACAATACCACTCAAAGACACGGAAGTCCCCTTTTTCAAAGAAAAGAGTTCAAAACTTTTTCTTACTTCTTAATTAGTGTTTATATTTATTGGCATGGAAAATAATTAACTTACAACGAAGGGATTCACCTTCCTGTGAAAAAATATAATGAAGCTTGAAAAAATGTTTTTTTAACGATTCTTCGATTTTCTTCAAGACTGTGATGTAAACATTAGAAGATCGAGAAAAGGCAAATCAGTTTGTGCCCTGTGAAATAATTAACTCTCGTGAACTCCTTTGCTAGCAAAATCGTAGTGTTACCTAAATAGAGGTTTTACTTTCCGAAAGAAAACTATTTTGATACAGGTCAGGCAGAGAGAACAATTTACAAGTCATACTTTTTAAGCATATGAGAACTTTCTAAACTTTATTCTCACATATTCGTTTTTATTATCTCGACTACGTAGTAAAAACAGAAAGTTATGTAATGCTGCAAAATATTGATGTTAAGATTTTGATGGAAATGTACGTATACCCCTGTACCCTTGATACTTAACAAATATACACATGTACCCCAGTACCCCTGATTACTTTTTTGTGATTGTTTCAAAAACGTCCCTCAGTCCGTCCGGGATTTTTCGGCAGAAAAACTCGTTTTATGGGCTTCTGATACCGCAAGAAATGGAAAGTTCTTGTTTTCTTAAACATTTTAATCAAATAGAAAACACTAGGAAAACCCGGCAGACGTTTTGCCCTCCATCTCCTTCTTTCCCCTCCTATCTCCGTTTCTCACTGTCTCTTCCTCCCTCCCTCCCTCACCCTGTCACTGTCTCTGTCTCTGCCACTCTGTCTCTCTCATTCACATTTCCTTGCAGAATCTGTACGTGTCTGATCAGGTGAGGTAATATCGGGAAGCGCCGTCCAAGCAAAAATGTAGTGGAATGTTCAGGAAGAGTTAGTTCTGTAGATTACAATGTGAGAAATGTTTCTTTGAGCCTCAAAATTTTAGTTTTTAAAGCCGTAGAACGCGTCGTTTAGGAGTTACTTATGTATATAGATTCAAAATGCTGCCGAGTGTGTTGCAGGTTGCAATTGACGTGATTATGTAGTGGATATGTAGTGAATATATAGCGCCCTGTAGTGGAGTTACAACAGAATTAACAACGCATAAACCTTCTCGGTGAAAAAACACGTAGAAGTGCCAACTTTCATGGAGATCGGTCCAACGGTGTTGGGAGTTTTGCTCTTATACAACATCCCAACATCCTGTTTATATATATATATATATATATATATATATATATATATATATATATATACTGTATATTTATATATATAATATCATGAGAGAGAGAGAGAGATTTACAATTTATAAATGTGGTAACGCCTGATTTATATTAATACCTCTGCGTTGTGGAAAATTGCAAAATCAATTTTTTCGGACTTGCTCTACACCTTTATTATTGCAGCTAGAATGTTTTTCTTATTACAATCTATTCTTCAATATTAGCCCCTTGAACAATTTTATGTTACTTTGGAAAATGTTAGAAGTGTTCACATGATTTGGAGTCAAGATACATGAACAAGATTTGCTCAAAAATGTTCACATTTTTCTTTAAGCTTTTTATAAACCCAAAACACTGAAATGTATGTCCAGAGGCGGATCCATCCGATCGTTTTGGAGGAGGCCAACATAGATTTTTTTGTTAAATAATGAACATTTGTCATTGTATTGTATATTATTTTTGTAGTGTAGATATGAAATTACACAATATTATTTTTAAATAATTACATAGTTCTAACAAAAATAAAAATTTAAATCAATTTTGCCAAATAAAAGGAGGTAACAAACGAAAACATGACGCCTTTGGGGGGGAGGCATTGGGGCCTTGCCCCCCCCCCCCCATGTGTATGTCTTCAGTATCTTTTTTTATTAACACTTTTGAATTTTCAAAAAAATAATGTTATCAATCTCTCACGCTTCATATCTCTCACGCTTTGAAGAGTTTTTCCCATGAAATTCTTCAAGAAAAGAACGAGTGTAGGATACACACTGAATATTATGATGTTAAGTAACTTTTACACATAATAAGAGTCGTACGTGTTGCTAACGCACCACTATTTTATTCCTAAGAGACTTATCCAAGTAATTGGTGGGCGAAATTCATTAAATTTTGGCTTAGTAACCGTGAACAAAATTCATTAGATTTATTATTTTCTTTAATTAAATACTATGAATGTGTTGCCTATTATACAAAATTATTTCCTTCATTATTTTCGTTTGTTGGAACCTAAAACGTGTTTCTCACCTTCCCTTTGACGCCGAAAGTACTGTCAGCGAAATCTGTTGGTAACGAAGAAAACTTCTATTGATGTTAGATCGATTACAACAGTCCTCGATATTTTAATCGAAGAAAAACGTCCCACAAAATAGTGTTTTTTTCTTTGCGGGAAAAGGATGGGGAACATGAATGGATGGGGAAATGTTAGTAGGAATTAAAGATACATTATTCCTCTCAGTTCTTATGAATAAAAAAATTGACAAAAACGACATTTTTCTCTTTAATTTCTTATGTAGTATGAAAGGGCAAAAATAAGTGAGAGGTATATGTTTCTCTTTTATTGACATATTCGTGGCAGTTTGTGTAGAAACATTTCCCAGTAGTAGTACAAAATGTGTCATTTGTAAGAAGTGTAATATCAATGGAGTGTAGGGTAAATAAAAAGAGAGAATATGTTATCATTTGGTGAATATTTTTCACATTAAATTTGGAGAATTTTGATTCATTTAAGTAGCTCTTTCAGGAAATTCCAGTAGACTTTAGAGACTATAGTAGACTTTTTTTTAACAGTTTCAAAATTACTAGAAGAAAACAATTTATATCAGATCATTATTCATCCTCACAAAGTAGGAAATGTTAAAACAGTACTAACAGTGCTAAGCAACAAAGAAGTTGTGATTGGACTTTTCTTAGATCATTCAAAAGCTTTGGATGTAGTTGGCCAACAAGTTCTTTCAAAGCATAAAATTTATGGTCTGAGGGCTTTTTGTACATAGTTTAAATCATATCTCGCTGTTCTCCAACAGATTGTAATTACATCTTTTAAAAACAGTAAAATACCTAATCTATTATTACTACATATGAACCACAATATTGCACTTGACATCCTGTCATGTTCTAACATTGCATTATTGCACTTGCAACTTTTATTTTCCTTTTTTTTCTTTTTCAAATGTGCTCTTACGAATTCCTGCAGACTGCAGTAAAGTTAATGTAAGGGTTGGATATTTTTTACCATACAACCGTGACATGGTTGGCTTCTCATAGCAGTATGTGGCCTATTCCGTCTGAACCATCGTCACAACCTTACTTATTCTTCGCTTAACAGTATTCACAATGTATTACCATCCTTCCAATCATCCATCCAATAGAAGACAATGATACACCATCATTGTTTTCTTAAGATCATAGGAAAGACATAATTATCATAATAGCCATCAGTATTCTCAAAGCAAGCAGTTTTGAGTTTTCTCTAAAATTCTGTTCTTACTTATATCCATGAATTCTATCTGAGAAGCAGGGTGTGTCTGAGGTTCTTCATAACTACTGAATCTTACTAATTAAGAAAAAGAACTTGTGGAAAATTCTATTTAAAGATACTGTATTAAAGTAGGCCTCTATACATCAGTACATCATGCACAATCATTTGCATGTTTCTTATTCATTAATAACACTGCCAAAATGTGACACAATATGAAAAGCATCTCTACTATAAACTCTTCTAATTTTTCAAGAAAAACCACCATTAAAAATTTTAATAACGAACACCCAAACCTTCTTTCTTTTTTTCCCCCCTAAATCCATTTTCTTTACACTGGCCTGACCCATGTAACCATAAACATAAAGCAGCTTAGCATGGTTTTGGAAAAAGATCTCAACCATTGCAAATGTTGAATACGTTCTGGCCAGAAGTGTGCATTGCTGTAGCAATCTCAACTAAATTAATATTTAATATTCAGAAATTTCAGACTCAGGCCCATTTTAACAACATTGGGGGCCCTTGGACCTAGATTAATTTAGGGGCCCCCTATTCCTACTTTCACCGATCTCTCCCCCTCCCCCATTTCGATGCTGAAAAGAAAATCTTATCAATTCACATTGTATTCTGTATGTTTTTTTCTTTAAATTTGAAATTATTTCTTAGTATTTCAATTTAACATTATTTAATCATACATGTATACATAAGTAAAAATAACAGATTTATAAATACACTGAAAAAGACTACAAATTAAATAGTTTAAATTTTTATTGAATTGTTGATATAAAACAAATGCACCAACCAGCAACATTTCATATAAATTTTATCCAATGACACGCAACACATCACTCCATTATGCCAATTTTTATGTATGGTTTAATTCTACATAACTTTTTATACACTTTTATTTAATTTTTTGAAAAATTTAGTATTAAATAATTTTTTAAGAACTATTGGGTGCCCTAGGCCCAGGCCTCAAGGTTATAATATTCAAAATATACGGAAAGGAAAAATATGAAGGGTGAAAGAAGGGTAAAGAAATTCAACAGGCAGGCATGAATACAAAGAAAAGCAAGAAGTGATCAATCATCAATTTCTCAAAGATTTACCTTATCACTGTAATGAAAGGCTTCTGCTTCTAGCTACTCTCATCAGTATCGACAAAAATTAAAATATCAATATTTGATAGATAACTCCTCCCAGAGAGATCAACCACATAGGTAATCATTGTTTACTTACAATCTCATCATATCACTGTGATGTTCAGTTGTCAATGTGGAGTGATAAACTAGTTTAATTTTGTTTTTTTAAATGCCAGTAATATTAGACACCAAACTTTTCCTGGATAACTCAATGAGTAACTTTAATGATATGATTTTGAGACAGTTATATCAAGGCCCAACTTAGGATATTACCATATATCACTTTAATGGTCTGCTGTCAGTATCAGTGAAGGTGGAACTTGATTCATAGTTTACCCTTTAGTACGAAGGGTTTGGAAGATATACCCTGTAAAGGGCGTAAACATGATTCGTAGTTTACAGGGTATATCTTCCAAATCAATATTCAAATTTGAATTCATTTAACCACAAAAAATATCTGCAAAATGGATTAAACGAGATACTTTTGATCACAATTTGTGCAAAATAAAAGAGTTAAAATGTTTTATTCGGGTAAGTGAAGATTCAACTCCTACCATTCTTGAACAATAGTTAGATTTGTATTCAATACACTAATATCTGTAAATGTAAATGATTTCTTAGCCAATTTCTTTGCTCATTTTCACCAACATTTCTTGTAACTGCTATAATGTATATTAGTTAAATGGCCAAACAATTTTATAATTTTTTTCTATGTCAATTAAGTTGATAGAACCCCAGAGGATGATGCGGCCAAACTTTTAAATAAAATAAAAAATACAAATAGCATAGTTAATTGGAATTTATCTTCAACTCTTCATTAATGTCTCAGAAGCCAGGTGTGTCCGAGGTTCGTCATAACTACTGAATCCTGTCTGAATCATACCATCTTTCAGGTCATTCTATTCCTATTTACTCCACTGACTTTTCCATCGAACATTATTATTATAAATGTGTTGTCTTAACATTTGCCCCAAAAATAGTGATTTTCTTTCCATAGAAATCTTTAGTTACTTTCATTTTTTACTAATCTTCATTGATTCTTCAACTGTTGTTTTCTTATCCATCCAGCTTGTGCATAACATTTTTTTTGCCATACCTATGGTTTTACAGTTTATAGATGCATTTCCCTTTTAGTAAAAGTTACACTTCCCACTGTTAACGAAAAGAGCTTTGGGCAAATAAAAAAAGGTAAAGCAAGTACTGGATAATTCAAATTTCACTTTTAAAACCACTTATCTTGCCAACATATTGAAGGCTTGTTTCTCAATTAATTTAACAAATGAAGAAATACATCAATTATTATTTTACGTTAGAGAAAGTCTGTCTAACAAATGCTTCTTTTCTTTAATGGAAAATACCACATGAGTTACTACAAATTCTTGATATGCACTTTACAATAGCAGAAAAGCAGTATCAATACAAAACATTATTTCTGAGTTTGATGGAGATGTTAAGAAAGGTATGAAGGTTTATACAAAATTGTGATAAATAAATAACTCAAAATATTATTTTAATATTCAAAAATAAATGTTTGGCACCATGAATTTAACAACACTCTCATACAAACAATATACATTATCATACATACTTACATAATTACAAATATTAGGCAACCATCTGCTTATAATACATTTTAGTAAAATCCCTGCAACATCTCCCTGAGATTCCTTTACAATTTACATGCTTATATATGAAAAATAAGAGGTGAGATTGCAGTCATAGAATTACATTAATAATCACAGTATCACATAATTCATCACATTTGTACCAACAAAAAAAAACATAACAAGAATAGCACACAAATATCACAAAGTTTCCGTTAGGGTTGTTATTCATCCAGGTTCATCAAGGCTTAATGGAGGACTCTCATCATTTCCAACACTTTCCAGCACAGGCTTGTACAGAACACTGGAAGAAGCACAAGGAGGGTTTTTTGAAGGAATATGGAATTGTTTCTTCAATGAAAGTCCAGGCGAAGGAATAAATAGAGGTGAAATTGGAGGAGGATCTGCATACTGCTCCAATTTACGCAGCTTCTTACGAACAGGAGTTTCTTGCACACTATCTTCTGGTATTTCTAGCAGAGCTGAATGAGACATTGCAGACTGAGGTGTCGTTTGTTTTTCCTTCTGGTTACTGCAAGAGTCACCAATGATTTTCCATTTATATGAGAGAAAATTAATTCTTTACATGCTGATGAAAATTCTTTCAAATCCTGCAAAAGAAAAAATTGTCAGCATATACCATACTTACAAAAGGCATTTTTTGTTTTCTTTGATGTCTTTTTATAACATTCAGAAAGTGTCTCAGATAGAGTTTCAACATTAACAATTTCAATAATTTTGGGATTACTGTATTTCTACACAATCAATGATGTTTGAAAGATATACCATTTGGATGTTGTACTTGAGATCATCAAGGGCTTCTTTTAGCAAAATCTGCTTTGGGCTTTTTGTGAAAGTTGAAAATTCTGATGCATAAGTGCATATGACTCTTTGGGTGATTGAGTTTTGCCGCCACTGCAGGTTAGAAGCTGCTACAAAGGAATTGGGCCGCAAAAGGTCTTCCCAACCAAATTCCTGTAATGCAAATTCAGTTCCTAGAATGAATGATGAATTAAAAAACAATATAACGAACAAAACAAATATTGAATACAGAATAATTGTATTCAATATTTCCATTTACAAACAGGCAGCTAATCAGTTTTAGGAAATTTATTTGGATTTTCTCTTGTAATTCAAAAGTAAACAGACTCATAATATTAACTGCATGTCTACCTGTGAATCTACCATTTTACTGACTAATTGTTTCTCTTTTCATGATCATTTTTAAATTACTTAATTGAGATTGATTAGGAAAGCATGTTATCACAAGATCAACTGTTTGGGTGAATATAGAAAATTAAAGCTTTTTTTACTCACCTTCATACCACCCCAAAATGACACTCCAATGATTCTCATATCAGCATCAGCTAAAGTATACTGTCTCAAAATGTGAAGACTGAGGGCCTGAACCAACATGTACTATAAGCCCCACTGTATCCAACTCGTTGAAAGGCGGCTGAAAGTTTGGTGACAAGATTTCATCAAAAGTAGAAACTCGCCTTTGAAAGTATGGAACAAGCCTTGGTAAGGGTATGGGGCAATATCTTGTTTGTCTCCCAGTTGATAGCTGCAAGCTTCCCATTCGGGTACCATGGGCAGTCACACTATACAATTTCACCATGCATCCTTCCTTTAGAAGATTCACCGCCTCTTCTGATGGCCTCCACACAGAAAGAATAGCTGTTTTGGAACTGTCCCTAGTTTTCGCATCCAGACATCGAATCTATAATGTTGACATTCAAATAAGATTTTACATTTTTCAAAATGAGGTTGTGTTAAGGTAATGCGGGGAAAGTGGAGTACATTTTACAAAGTTGGAGTTTAAATGACTTAAAAAAAAAAAAGCTTCAGAATTTAAGGCTTTTAATTTTGTTTTGTTGTACATATTCTTGGGATGATTTTATTTTGAAATATATACACACACACATGTGTGCATGGGCAATCAAGGTTTACAATTTCAGCTCCGTGAAGGGGAGCTCTTTCGTGTTTGTGGTTTGGATTTAATGAGTGACTAAGGCCTTATCCCAAAAAAACACATTTACCCCACATTACATTATTAAAATTTTAGTGTTTGTATTTCTATTAAATATTTCCATAATTACCTTCAAAACACAAACTACATTACGAGAAGTTGAGTTCTCTTCTCCCAATTGTTGTTGTATTCTGGATTGAAGTTCTCTGGTTAGTTGATCTCTATATCCTTGTTGAAATTCCCTAACAGCATTCCGTTGTTCCTCTGTTAAGAGGGACTGCACAACAAAACATTAAGCACTCAAAAAATTTATTGTTGAGAGTATTTTACACATCATGTAGGTATTCAAAACAGACAACACAACTCTTGGCTCTCCACCACTTGCCACTTCCTGAGCATGGTTGCCAACATTTCAGTAAACTGCATTTTGCCCTGAGGAAGGTCACAGTCTAAACGTTGGCAACTATGCCTAGGGCACAGCATTTCCCAGACAGTTTTATTGACTCTAGCTGCAGAAGCCTACACTTTCAAGTCCAGACAAGAACATCATGTACGTAGGAGGGGAAATAATAAAAAATTGAGTTTGAATTGTGAATAAAGATCATTCAAATAATGAGATGAACTTAACATACCTGAAGACTAGAAGGATCTGGATCACTATCCAATAGTTCACACAATTCATGACCAGATGTTACTCGTGCAAGCTCACGAATGCTTATACTCCGCTTGCCACGTCGCTCTTGAGACAATTTTGCTCTTTCTTGACTGTAGAGCTGTTCTAATTTTAATTGACGTTGTTGTTCAAATTGAGCTGCCACTCGCATCTCAGCACGTTCTGTCCGAGCAACTGGAAAAGTAAAGCAATGAAATGAAAAACAATTTAAATGAAAATAGTTAACAGATATGCAATGAAATAATCATTTCTCCTTTTAAACTCTTTATATTTTCACTTCACATAGTTTCACTAATGTGGTTTTTAGAAAAGTGGAAAAAAGGAAGATGATGCTGAAATGACAGCAGTGATGAATAGACTGTTAACACACAATTGTGTCACAAATAACTGAAGATGGGTATTGGAAAATTTATTCTTAAACTATAGAGACCCAAATTAATTTTGCATGTATAGTGCTTGTACCTTTTACCTCCTAAATCATTGTTTCACTGTTAAAATTATACTACTGTGTCATTCATATACTACTATATCAAAACACTAACAGTTGGTAATATAAGTGATTATTTTCCATAAAAAGTAGCAAAATTGTTAGACCTTAGCTGATATGGCCTGTCAACTTTAGAGTAATCCAGCCACTGTTTGCTTTACACCAGCCTCTCCCTCTAATTTATGGCTAGGCATATAGCAGCTAAGCATGGTTTGAGAAGATTTTAACCAATGCATGTCCTGAATACACACTGGCCAAGAGTGTTCCATGTTTTAGCAATCTCAGCTAAATTGACAACTAGCATTCAGGAATTCCAAAACTTGCTTATATGTTCTGTTTAGGATGTGTATGTCTCATGAAGATATAAAATTCACAGTTTAGGGCAAAAGAAACAAATCTGAATATATCTGAAACATGCATCCTTAAACAAGGATGTTGGGTGTTATTTACTTAACACATTATCTGCAATTGATGTGAAGTTAAGACAGTGAAGTTACAGACAGCGAGTTACAGACTATTTGAATGTAAGGTTGAGCAAAAACTTAAAGCTTTACTTACCAGACTTACCAGTTGAAAGCTTCTCTAAATACATAACAGGATACACACGTGAAATCAGCACTCGCACACAACCAACCAAACCTCCATTAGGTAAAACTGAATTCAGCTGAACAGGAAAGGGACCTGTACAGTTCTGGAAGCCTAATCTTGCATCCCAACATGCTCTTCGAGTTGAGTTAGTGTGTAATTTTAGTCTCACTGCTGATGGGTGCCTAAAGAAAGAATTAAAATTTCACTGAAAGCTTATTTTTCAAGTTTTAAATTTCAAACAAGTTGTTCTTTACCTATAAAAATTAAATTTTTGTTTCAATTCACCATACTCATTCTGCAATTTTTGAGATGATTATTTACTTAATTTATATACTGAATTGTCTGTTTTTACTATCATAACTAGAATTTATTCTGAAATTCACAAATACAAGAAACTTTGAAATCGAATAACAGAAATAAATCTGATAGTACCATAAAAGTATAGAATCAGTGCCAACCAACTATTATTTTATTATTTTAACCTTTCAACCCCCCCCCCCCCCCCAAATAATTTGTTTGGGGAACAAGAGAATGTTTAATATTGTATCATACATAAGTTTATGAGTAATATTAAGAATAATAAACTGCAGGGCTTAATAATATTATTTTCTCATACACAATGTTTTCATGTTTGCTCTCTTTTGACTCTCAGATACTTCTGTTTGCAAAGATGTCAATCACATATAATCATCATCAATCATCAATCTCATATAAGAGAAAATGTAATACACCAACTTACTTCTAACGGTGAACAACCTTCATCACAATTGACTAGTTCAGCACCATGAGTAATAAGTTTTGGTACCAACAGCTACCCGACCACTACGCACCAAACGACACATTTCACGATCCACTGCTCCAATCAGACTGTACCAACCATCCGTCAGAAGCAGTTCATAATCAGAACTGAATCGTTCATCAAGAGATGCAACTGTGGCAGGTGAATCCGACTCATTTTTATTTTGGGCCCCAGTGTGAACCTGTTACAAATTTCCATTTGTCAGTTTATCATAAATAGGGCATAAACAATTAAAAAATGTCAGCTCTAAAATCTATGAATAAAAAACTAATAATACAATTGAGGAAAGAAAATAAAAGAAACCACTAGATTTATTTATTCCCATTGAAAGGAATCCCAAAGTAATGAATGCCACCACTGAAGAAATTTCTGGTCTGAGAACAAAATCACTTCTTCATAGTTGCCATTATGTTTTCCTTCATCCAATGAATAGTGAATATCCTTGAAGTGTTTTATCAGGAAGTTGAAAAGGTGAAAATCACAAAGATTTACGTCAGGTTCATAGGTTAACAACTTATCTGGCCATTAAATAGGTTTCTCAGACCATTTGAAACAGGGACAGGAAGTACATAAATGCAGGAGCATTTTCACACAGCAAAATGTTGCATTTGCAATCTATGGTACATTTTCCTCATTGCTATTTCCAGGCAGACAGTGTGTTATGCAGTTTAGTTCCTGCTACTTAGGTTTGTCCTTTAGAGAGAAATCAGCAAGATCTTTCCAGCAAAATCAACAGCTTTAGGGAGGGAATTATTTTGCTTTTCTAGCTTTGATGGTCTTGTGTGTCTAATGCAGGCTGTCTCACTCTGGTTCTGATAAAACAGTGACATCTTGATATTTCAGGAATAGATCTTCAAGACATTGGACATCTTCATACATCAGGAATAGAAATTCAAGATATTGGACATGAATGTAGAAGTTCCCTTCTCATCAAGTTTTATTTCTCCGATAATCACTTCAGGACCCACTTCTCTGTAACTGTAAGTTTCCTATAACTAAGAGTTGTACCCTTTCAAAGGACCACTTGTGCATTCCTGAGAAATTCTCCCTAGAACTTTAATCAATCTGAGACGTGCTCTACTTAATAATCTGACAAGTTCACATTCTATCATAAAAAAAGAAATTGACACCACTTTTCCCAGAGGAAAAAATGGCAGCTGTCAAGAGTTTTCCATTCCGAGAGCAAAAACTTCTTTGAATACATTTTTGTTTCACAGGAAGACAAGAGCCTAAATAATGCAGTGAAAAAACAAATCTTGTTATGAAAGTTATGTAGGGAAATAACTTTTCATTGGAAAACTTTTTATAAATCCCAGTTGGAATTGGGTTGAATCAAGTTTTGCAATACATTCAATGTATGTAAATAATAATAGTCTAAGAATATTTTTAAAGAATTTCAGTGTTGTTTCAGAATCTTAGTAATATCGAAGGAAAAACCAAAATTACACCTACAGTCAAATAATTCTCAAAATAAGCTTACAAAATAATCGACTATTCTAAAATACAATGCATTTTCAGAAAAGTAACATCTCTACTCAGGCACACAATAAATTCAACACATTACTCAGCCACTCAAGATATATTCCACATACTGGTAAAACAGCTGCAACACACAGGATAAGACGCTTGCCTGGTGCATCATCTTTCTCTAATATTCGCCGTAGCGCAGGTCGTTCACAACAGTCCAACTCTCGATCATATCGATACTTCAACTGAAGCAGCAACACATTTGGTGTCAAACATCTAAAAAGAAAAAAAAAGTTAAATATTAAATTTCTTTTCATTCTAATAAATGAGCAGGTACAAATAGAAGTGAAATAGTAATTACAATGTATGAACAATACAAAACATATACAGAGCAGCAATCTTGCAAATAAGAGGTAAACTAAGATTTCAATAGATTTACCTGCCAGCAAAGAGCTGTGGAAAGCTTCTCTCAGTAGTAGCCAATTTCCAAACTAACCAACGAAAATGATTTTCTACCCAGCCCTCAGGGACCAAGGAAGGCTGCACCCCAGGGCTGGCTAAGAAGGCACGCGCCACCTCCACCACTCCTGCTTTGCTCTCAGCATCCAGAATAAGCATGGCTCCATCGCCCACAGGTATGCCATCCACATTCTCAGCACTCAACTTTGGGCTGCAAAAAAAAATTGGATATGATATTTCCGCATTGTTTGGCAATCAGTGAAAGGTTAAGCATAGAGCAATTAACATTTTTTTCTTTCTTTTAAAACTAAGTTCACTTTGGAACTTTTCAATCCTTGAGAACAACGTAAGTCCTACATACCTATCATCTGGTTTCAACTGTAATCATAAGGTACAAGCAGACAGTGACACAAACTGCTTACCAATATTTAAAATTAAATTAAAAGTTTATAAAATTAACCAAAAATTATAAGCAAACTTTGCTGCTTTAGCATAGACTCAAAACCAAATTCCTATTATGTATTTTTTTGTTGTAGTATTTTGTGAAATAACTAAGTTCTTACACCTTTCATACATTGTGCCTTTTATTTTTGTGTTCTCATAATTATTTGGCATTTTTATTTTTAGGTTAATTGCATTAAAAGCAGGATCAATGAGACTTATTTCCGTTTTTATTCCCTTTAATAAGTTTCATTAAATTTAAACAACTGCTCACCTGTAGAACTCCCATGCAAGAAATTTGAAATGTGGAGAATTTTCTGAAGTAACATTGATTACACACTCCTTCATTCCATACCGAAGAAGCTGATAACAGAGAAAATGGAACCTCAGTAGTTTGGAATACATGTTTCAGCCATATTTTGTATACTAAATGCACGCAAATAGAGAAATATTTCTTCAAGAGCAGTCTCACATTTGATTTGTCATGTCAATTTCAATACATGTGTATATGCCTGCAAATCTACAAGAGAAACAATCAAGAAGTTATTTCTATTCTTTGGAAATATGAGAAGCATCTGGTTGATGGGACTTAGCCAATGGAATATAGTGCTAATTACTTATTTGCCAGCAAATGGCAAAAATTATTTCTTTGAAAGGAGCAGTCCTTATATAAGACCAAAAAAGAAACATTTTGAATGTTATTTTTGTGTAGATTGTTAAATTGTCTAATGTTTTTAATCAACATCTTTTTTTTCAATATGTTCAGACCTGATGATGGAAATTATTTTTCTGAAACACAGCAAACAAGTATCTGGCACTTTATTATTATTCCATTGGCCACATCTCATGAAGCAGATACATCTATTACAAAATGTGTAGTCATCTCGTAAGATTTGTCTACGTTACAAATATGTTTACACTTGGTCTTCGACATGAACTAAAGAACACCTATAAGGGCCCAATCCTCATGTCAAATGCCAAATGCCGAGTGTCAAATGCTAACGTCAAATTGCAATGTCCAATGTGAATGTGAGCGTCGAAGTGGCGACTGACCGTGCGGTGCGGGAGGCGCGCGGGCCGGCGCCCGCGGGCGGCGGCGCGCCACGTGAGGCGGGCGGCGCGCTCCGTCCTCTTGCGCAGGAGCAGGCTGCCCTGGCACGGCCGCGCCCCCGCGCCGCCCCCGGCCGCCGCCTCGCGCGCCTCCGCCACCGCCGCCGCCTGCGCCGCCGCGGCGCGCGCGCGCCCGCCGCCCACCGCCTCGGCGGGCGGCGGCGGGGGCGGCGGCGGCGGCGGCAGGGCGGGGCCCGGGCGGAGGCGCGCGCCGCCGGGCCGCCGGAGGAACGGGGTGCCGTAGCAGGGGCTGCCGCCCGCAGGCCGCTTGCTGGAGGGTGGCGCGCTCGTGGGGGTGCTGCTGGCCGACGCCGGGGCGCCCGTGGGCGTCGTCAGCGTCTTGTACGGCACCTGTGAACACAGCCACCCGCCGCGCTGTCCAATGTGACGTCGTCGCGAGATGAGGAAGAACACAGACACTGAGTTTGCTGTACATATTTATTTACAATCATTAATTACAGTATGTACAATCCTAAGGAACACTGCACTCCACTGCACTCCGATTCCTGAGACGAGCCACCTCAGTTTCTCCCAAGAGAACCCCAGCTCGCTAACACTAGTGCCGCCCCTGGCCTCTTGCCCCGTGGCGAGAAGCCATGCCTCCCTCGCAAGACGCTGCTCGCGATCACCTCCGCACATCGATCCGGTCAACCTCCAATGCCAGGCAGCTTTTCCTACCCACCTCTCTTGCGAGGCATTACGTGACCGACCTCCCTCGCAGAAAGCGTCGTTTCTTTACAGAGATTTGGCCAGCTGCACATGGGGCCTGCCGCCATCTGCAGCCGAGTTCTGTCACCACACATCATCCCTTGTGCGAACGGACAGCCGCCTTCCCAGACACGCCCCCATCGGAGAGACCCCCCGACAGACCACCGGAGGTCCGGCCGCCGCCTTGGCACGAAAGGGCCAACCCCTCTCCCTGCACGACTTGTGCGGTCGGACGAGCCCAGTGCTATGACGTTACACTAAGCTACCTCCGGCGCTTTGGAGTACGTTCCGCCATACTCGTAAGTTCCCCTTCTACCTAGGGACGCGACATCGACGTTAATCTTTCGATAACATCGATATTTTTATGCAAACATCAATGTTTTGTCCATCGATATATTAAAGCCAATGTTTTTTAACATCGGCATTTGAGCTAGATGATTTTACCTTTCGATGTTTCATTTGTGAGTGAAAAAATTTCCAAAATCACAACATTGTAAAAGTTAAAATAAGAAAGTATAAGAGCGCTCAGAGTTTCCGGCTCAACCTTGTCCATTGCTCTTCGTTTACAGTTAAATCTTAATTGTATATTCATAAACATGATCGCTGTCACAATAAATTTTGATGCGCACGAATTTATTACGAGTTACTTTACCAGTTTTAAAACGTCGAAGTTTAAAAACATTCGATACCGGGGGTCAAATCAGTGGCGGTCAATCCATCTGAAATGTGTGGTGGACGAAGTGAGTTTGCGGCAAATATTCTGGGAGTTCTACGGTCTTTCCTTTCATTCCACAACTCAACGTACACTCATCTTCCAGATTGTTAATATGGAGGAGGATGTAATGGGGAACCCATAAGGAGCCCCCCTCCCCGATTTGTCCGGGTAAGGCTCCAGCTGCGTTCCGGCTCCAGCGTGCGGAGAAAACTGACAAGAAATTCGTCCTGGGAGGGAGAAGTAAAACTCCCTTCTGACCAACCTCAAACTTGAAGCCTCTGAGAGGGGAGGGAGCCCAGCGCTTGCTTCCAAAAACATTCGGGTGGCTTAACCATGGAGGACACGAGCGGAGGTCCGCGTTCTGGAATAAATCCAGATTCCTGCGCCCAAGGCCAATGCGCCTTGGAACACAAGGGACCGGATAAAAGAATACAACGCGGATATAACCAAAAGATCGAATGTCCATCCAGAGGACGTCAATATCCCCAGTACCCGCCAACGGTGTCTGAAGCTCCACAGTTCTCAAAAGGGCAGCTTCAGAAAATTCTTGGGGGTAGAGGGACGGAAGGGTTGAAATTCAATTTATTTATTACAACGCACAGCGACAAAGAGCAACATTTGACACCACCGAGAACCGAACCCCAAAATATTTCATTCATTTGTATCATCCCTTTTATCCATGAATAATGAGTTTATTGAAAAAAACTCTCTTTGTGCGTGACTCACCTTGAAGCTGGACGCAGGCGCCTTGGGGGTGGGGGCAGCGGCGGCGGGCGGGGGCGGGGGCAAGGGGCGTGGTCGCTGAGGGGGGCGGGGGACGGCGACGGGCTGCGGAGTGCCGGAGAGCGAGTCTGCGGGGGAGCTGCACACAGAGCCGCTGTCGTCCAAGGCCAATGCGGTCTTGCGCAAGCGTCTGTACACACAAGTAATAATAATCATCATTATCATAACAATAATAACAATAATAATAATAATAATAATAATAATAAATTAGTATTAATGGCGATGCTTACACAACCACTTGAGCTCTTCTACACAACCACTTGAGTCAATATGCATTAATAAACCATTGAAATATTAAGGGGGAGGACAAACCAAACATTTGCGCCGGGAGTGCAAAGCTTGTAATCATCCCGGCATACTCTTCAAGACATTATTACAACCGACGAAAACCTCAACCACGACAGCGGCTTAGTTATTATTACATTATTCCTTTGCTAGTCCATCGGTGAACCACAAAATAATAAAAAGTTCAATTGTTCACTGTAACACAATTCCGCGTCAAAATTCTTGTGTAGACGGCAGTTCTGCTCTTCCTGCCCTTGAGAATTCAGCATACGACCTAATGCTGTAGGACAGATGTGCCACAGACGGCAGACATCGCGTTCTTCTTTGTTGTTCGCAAGGGTGCGCGCTTCCCTTTTGCTAGCCTAGGGTGATGGCGGTGCCTGCCCCAAAGGGAAAGAACAATATTCGAAGGGTGCAGCTCAAGTAGTGTCTTCCGCCCCGCCCCGCCCTCCTGCCCGGCACGACCGCTTTGAAAGACGAACGACAAGCATTTTCGTAAAACGCCTCCTTTCCAGGACAGGGAACAAATATTCCGTGAACTAAGAAATTTCTTCAAATTTCTCTAGCCTTATATTCATGTGTTTAGTCTCGGGGTGAAATTGGCATGATCATAAGACACTCTCACGACTATACAATTACATCAATTCATGCTTTCCTATGAATATCAGCTAATCAAACTGTAACTGTTCAAAAACGGATTCAACAAAAAGTCCGAAACCGTTATTCTTTCATTAAATGTACAGCTGGTACCAGAACCGAATGTAAGGCTTTAAAATCAGAAGCAAGCAAGTACAGTCGCTACATTGGTATTTTAAAATTTCATTCTTAAAATGGAATCTTGTTTTCAAAATTTGAAAATGAAGAGCAAATTTAATTCTCCGTATTCAGCAGACATTGAGACAAAAGCTACTGATTTCCAGTTAAAAATTATTTGATCTCAGGCCGGAATTAAACATCGATACTCCTGTGAAGAAAAAAAAAGACGTTTTTTACAGAAATTTTCCTTCGACACGCTTTCTGCAGTTGTCCTTTCTCTAAAGTTATAATGAATTTTACTTTTGCGTTACGTTTGCGAATACGGTTACGTTTGCAAATAAAGAAAGATAGAGCTTTCTTCTCCGATTACGAGAGTAAAATCAAAGCAGACAAATGGTATAATTAATCACAATTTAAAATGTTCTCTCCTTCTGAACAATATTCGAAGTATCGTTTCCATATATACATGAACTCGCAGTGAAAATTATATAATAAAAGTTTCTATGTAATTGAATTTGTGACGAATTTTATAACGAATGAATATTTTTTTCTGTAAGCGTTTGTAACAGCTGTATTATTTTTTACATACAAGTTTATTATACAATCCTTTGTGATAACCATAGACATTAATTAAAGTAGTGTGAAACAGGAATTTATTTTGGACCCAAATTTCCTTTACACCCAAGCGCGGGTGTAATGGCTCTTTCGAGCAGGCCGCCTCGTAAGGGACACTTGTTGTCCTTGGTTGCGATTATCACTTTCTCTGCCACATGTCGGTTTGTTACCTACTAAATCCGAACCACAGAATAGATACTAGTATCTATTCTGTGTCCGAAATATCTGTCTTGGAAAACTTGTGATCTCCACACTGGTGAATTAATTTTGCCGCGCACCTGCCAACGTTCTTTTATGCCACAAGCGTAATACCGCACACTGAAGGCAGTCGTTCCTCAAAAACCCACCGCCCCTCGGTCGGAATCGAACCTGCGAAGTTTGGAAAGAAGAAGAAGACCCCATTCCACAAGGAAGACGGGTGCGAATGCCAATGAAGAAGGCAATGATAATGAAGGAAAAGGAGAAAAAGGACGGAGAGGAGGAAGAGAAGGAAAAGAAGAGAAATGAAGGATACGAAGGGCGAGCAAGAATGGGAGAGAGGGAAGAAGGGGGAGAGGAAAGAGAGGAACGGAAGGAGAGGAAGAAAGGAAGGGGGAGGAGGGAGAGAGGAAGGGGAGGTGGAAAAGAACCAGGAAGGAGAATACCGGGAAAGAGAATGACGAGTAAGAAGGAGAGGAAGGAACATAAGGAAGCGGAGGAGGAGGCGGCTTTACTCACCTGCGCACGGCTCGCCGCGGGCGCCGCGCGAAGCGGTCGGTGCGGCCCAGCACGGGGGCTGGCGGGGCCGTCGGGGGCGCAGCGCGTCGGCGGGGTCGGCGGCGCTGAGCAGCGGCGCGGGCGCCGGGCTGCGGTCGTGCACCATGTCCGGGCACGAGAGGCAGGCTGCGCGCCCACGCCGGGCGCCCTCCCGCCGCCCCGCCCGCCCGCGCCCGCGCCCCGCCACCGCCCCCGCCTCGTCCGCCAGCAGCGCCGACATGCACTCGCGCACCTCCTGCGCACCAAGGGCAACGCAATGCGCTTCAGACAAAGCATGCCGACAACGCCTCAGTGCACCCCAGAATTAACGAGTATATAATCGTAATAATCGAAAGTATATAAGATATATTTGGTTTATTTGGCGTTTTAAAGATACTAGTGAGAACCCGTGCGATTAAATCGCACGGTTAGTCAAATAACCAAACTGTTTTCTGCTTAAATTCTTTTTTTGTATTCGAGCATTATAAACGACCCAACCTCACTAAAATCACTAACCTCTCATATTTCAAGATTTCTATCAATTTAAAAAATTACGTTTACGTGCTTACACAACCTGAACTGAAATAAAGAAAAATGCTTGAGATTGCAACATTCACTTGTTTCCCGCCACCATCCGAATGCAATTTTCTTCCGAAAGATCGCGCGGCAATCGGATATATATAGATCCCGAATTACTACTTTTTTTAATATTTACGTATTTTTAACGCACTTTTTCAATACGAATGTCCCATGTGCAGGTGAAAAAGAAACACGATTTTTCAATCCATTGCTTCTTTATACAGATCGGTTTCGTATGTCGCCCAATTTATTGAAAAGACCAAACAGCACTTTGAGAAATAATATATAAGATATTATACATTTAATATATATATATATATATATATATAATATATATAATATACAAATAATAATTAATGATGACATTATTAAAAAATAATGTCAAATAAACCAAATATATTACATGAATGAAAGCCAATTATAAATGGTACAGACATTCTCCTCCTACAACATTCTAAAGAGATGCAAGGCGCACAAAAAATAAAATTAAAAAAAAAAAATTATGACGCCCGAAAACACCAGTCAATCAATCAACCTACCTGCGAGAGCTGGTCGTCGGGTGGCGCGGAGAGGCTGGAAGAGTCTGCCGCGCCCGCGAACGACAGCCTGCGCGACACGCCCCCTCCGGCGCCGGGGGCGGCGGCGGCCACGCCGGACAGGCGCGCGCAGAAGCTGTTGTCGAGGAAGTCGCGGCAGATGTCGTCGATGTCGGCGTCGCTCGCGTCCAGCAGCTGCTTCTCGTGGCGGAGACAGCTCTCCGGGCGGCGAGGCGGCGGCGCGCCACCCGCCTCGCGCTGGGCTTCCTACCGCGCCCCTCCTCGCCCGATCCCCGTCGCTTCACGGGATCCAAATCCTCTTCAAAGCTCGGTCGCCCTCCGGGAGTTTCGCTCAACGAAACATCCGCGAGGAACTTCTTGGAGGGTTGCAACGCGTCAACCGTCCTCTCCGCGCGCGATCTCACAGGCGTGTCCACGTACGAGTCGAGTTCCTTCGTGGACGCTCTCTTCGCCGATGCATTTTGGCCGGAAGTTATAACCGTTTTTTTGCTTGCAGTGAAACTCCTTTCTTCTTGAAGCGGAGAGGTTTTCTTCGTTAGAAGAGTCTTAGTAGATGCAGCTCGTTTCTTATTATCGGAAGAAAAATATGGCAGTTCGAAGGAAGGGAGTGGTGTCTGCACATTCTTCTAGGAGTTTCTGAGCCGTCTTTACGGCTTCTTCGGATACTGCTACGTTTTTGCCGCTTGCAGTTGAAAATCCTCCGAAAATAGGAACTCGACTGAATGGAGTTTTCACTTCTTGAGATTTGTTAGCGACAGCAGTTGGTGTGTCGCTATTCGCGAATGAATCTTCAAATTGAACACGATCAACAAAGTTATCGACAGGTTCTTCACACGTGATCGGTAATTTCTTTAATTTTTCTTCTGAAACACGCGCGTTCTTTTCACTGGCAGTAGAAAATTCTTTGACTGTTAGATCTGTAGAATTCTGACCCATGATATACTCGGAATAGTCACAGACATGTTATGAACTACAGAAACAATTTCAGACGACTCAGAAAGGTTAAATGGTGAAGCGCTATCACATTCTTCAAACAAATTCTGTACCTTTTTTAACGCTTCTTCGGAAACATTTACTTTCTTTCCACTGGCAGTAGAAAATCCTTTGAAAGCCTGATCTGTAGAGCTGTGTCCCTTAAACATACATGGTATCTTCTTTGGCATCTTGGTCAGCACTTTATCAATACCAGAAGGGATTTCAGATGTCCCGGAAAGTTCAATGGTGAGCTATCCTCAGGTTCTTCAAACAATTTTTGTGCTTTTTTCAAAGATCTTCGGAAATATTTACTTTCTTTCCACTGGCAGTAGAAAATCCTTTGAACGCCGGAACTGTAGTAACGTGTTCCATTAATTTACGTGATACTTCGCATGGCTTCACTGTCGGTATGTTATCAATATCAATGGGGATTTCGGACGACTCTGGTAGGTCCGATGGTGTACAACCTTCAGGTTCTTCAAACAATTTTTGTGCTTTTTTCAACGATTCTTCGGAAATATTTACTTTCTTTCCACTGGCAGTAGAAAATCCTTTGAACGCCGGAACTGTAGTAACGTGTTCCATTAATTTACGTGATACTTCGCTTGGCTTCACTGTCGGTATGTTATCAATATCAATGGGGATTTCGGACGACTCTGGTAGGTCCGATGGTGTACTACCTTCAGGTTCTTCAACAATTTTTGTGCTTTTTTCAACGATTCTTCGGAAATATTTACTTTCTTTCCACTAGCAGTAGAAAATCCTTGGAACGCCGGAACTGTAGTAACGTGTTCCATTAATTTACGAGATACTTCGCATGGCTTCACTGTCGGTGTGTTATCAATATCAATGGAGATTTCGGACGACTCTGGTAGGTCCGATGGTGTACTACCCTCAAGTTCTTCAAACATTTTTGTGCTTTTTTCAACGATTCTTCAGAAATATTTACTTTCTTTCCACTAGCGGTAGAAAATCCTTGGAATGTCACATCTGTAGAATGTTTCGTTTCACGTCGAGTCTTCAATGGTTTCATTGCTGTACCCTTACGAACGCCAACAGGAACTTCTGGCGATTTAGATCCATTAAATGATGTAGCATCATCACATTCCTCAAACATTTTCTGTGCCTTCTTGAAAGATTCTTCGGAAATGGATATTTTATTTCCTTTGGCGGAAACAAATCCTTTGACGCCAACAGAAACTTCTGAAGGGCCGGGAAGGTTGAATGACGAAACTCCTTCACATTCCTGAAACATTTTCTGTGCCTTCTTTAGAGATTCTTCGGAAATTGGTAGTTTCTTTCCTTTAGCAGAAACAAATCCTTTGACGCTCACAGGAATTTCTGGCGGATGGGGGAGATTATTTGACGTAGCATCTTCATCCCATTTCTCAAACATTTTCTGTGCCTTCTTCAGAGATTCTTCGGAAACTAATATTTTCTTTCCTTTGCCAGAAGCAAATTCTTTTACGTCAACTGGAATTTCTGACGGGTTGGGGAGATTACTTGACGTAGCACTTTCTTCGCATTCCTGAAACATTTTCTGGGCCTTCTTCATCGATTCTTCGGAAATATTTACTTTTTTTCCACTAGCAGTAGAGAATCCTTGGAATTCATGGAGATCCTTCAAGGAACTCTCACTGACAAAATTCTTCTTCTTGCTTGACGGGGTATTTTCCTGCAAGTCAGCCGATTTACGCGACGTAATTGGTTCTAACAATTTCCTGGCCTTCGCCTGCCCGTTCCTCTGAATGTGGTACTTTTTTGACATTGGAGGAACACGAAGCTATGAATTCAAGAGACATTGCAGAATCCTCAAGAGACTCAAAGGGTCTCTTCATTGGAACTCTGTTGCTAACTGAACATACAATTGGTTTCAAAGGGTCTGGCATACCCTCACAATCCCCACACACCTCTTCCAATGATTCTTCTGAAATAGCAACTGCCTTCCCACTAGTTGACAACAGTCCTGGAACATCCTGTCTTCTGTGGGTGGTACGTCCACCTAATGACTTTTTTGATCTTATGTGAGGTGGAAATGACGCAGCACGTCTTTGATTAGGCACATCTGGGACAGCGGAAGACACTTTGGAAATGCTATCTTCGCTCAAAAGTTTCTGAGCCTCCTTAACCGCTTCTTCGGAAACGGTCACATTCTTCCCACTGGCAGAGGAGAATACACTGAGTGTGGTCTGTCGAGTTGTATCACATTCTTGTAAAGAGACACCTGACATTTTCTGAGGAACGTCTGGCCCTGGATCAGTATTATCACGTAAAATTTCCATGTTTTCAGGATGTTGCTCACATTCTTCAAATATTTTCTGTGCCTTTTTCAAAGATTGCTCAGAAATACTTATATATTTCCCACCCGCAGTGGAAAATCCTTTCAATTCAGGGTGCACAGAAGTATCATTTTTTAATGATACATTAGAGTTTACTTGATGATTGTGTGATTCTGTTTTTCCATTTCTAGGAAGGTAAGAATCTTCTATTTCATTATGCACCTCATGTTTTTTGGTTCCAGAGCCTTTTTTGGTGATGCAATAGTTTTTTTTTCATTTGCTGCAGAAAAATTATGAACTTCATTTTTCACTATAGAATTATTCATCGTTAAAGCATTATTTGTAGGTAATAATTTCTGTATTTCAGAATGTACGTCACATTCCTCAAATAACTTTTTTGCCTTTTCTAATAACTCTTTTGAAAAAACAACATTCTTCCCTCCAGCAGTGGCAAATCCTTTGAATTCTGACTGTAGAGTTGCTTTTCCTGAAGTGCCACCTGCCATTATTTCATGATTGTTTAACCCTGAAGTCTTAGTACATTCCTCCAAGTCTTCAAACATTGTCTGTGCTTTCTTCAATGATTCTTCTGCAACATTTTTCATGTTTCCACTGGTGGAAAATTTCCGAGTACATCTCCCTAATGATTTAGTACTTTGCCCATTGTGAGAATGATCTGCGTCTAAAAATTTGTTGTGAGCAGATGAAATATTTTGAAATGCTTTGAGTTCAACAGAAACCTCTCCATTATCTCTTAACTTTTCTTCAGAATTAGGTATAGTTTTCTTCTTCAATGCAGCACTTTTCTCGTCATCATTTCTTTTTAGTTCCACATGAGTAGGTGAACTTTTATTATTTTCTTCAAGAATGTTTCTCTTGTTTTCAGATACTACTTCATTCTTCCCGCTACCATTAGAGGGCATTTTGAATTCACACTGCAGAGAATGATCATAACTGAGTAATGACATCTTCTGATGAGCCGATTTTGTTTGACAATTTTCTGACATCCCAACATTATTGCTAACAAGTAAAAGATCTTCAGCTTCATTACATTCACCACTTTCTTCAAATATTGTCTTTGCTTGTCTTAATGACTCTTCACAAACAGTTATATTTTTTCCATTTGCAGAACAAAATCCAACAACACCATGTCTTGGGGCAACAGAATTTCCTTCTACTGAGTTACCTTGTTCACTAGATTCTGAGACTTCATATTTCTTATCTTTCATACAAGTGAAATCCTGGGAATCAGAAGATCTATTGTTCTCAGAGCATTCTTCAAACATCTTCTGTGCCCTCTCCACAGCTTTCTTACATACAGATATTTTCTTACCTTTTCCAGTAGTGAAACCCTGACACTTTAGCTCTGGAAAACCCACGATCATACCATTAGCGTTGACACATGACTTCAGGGCAAGAACATTTTCCTCTTTGGATGTAAATTCTTGGATCTTGGGACACTGAGATGTACCTTTACATACTTCAAGTATCTTCAGAGCTTTAACAGATGATTCTTCAGAAATAATAGCAGTTCCAGATAAGGGCTTTTTAAATCCACAAAATTCCTCTCTATTAACTTCCAAAGATTGACTTTTCCCATCAACATGAACAGCATTCTTCGAAGTGCTGTCATCACAGTTTCTCAACAGCAGCTCTGTTGGTCTCTGCATTTTTTCTGGGTCTACAATAATTTTGTTTCTCTCCTTCAAGATTCCTACGTTTTCAAATTTCACAGGAGAGTCCACAGACTTTTCTACAATATTCTCAGGTACTGGTACATTATTTTTAACATCATTAAAAGAAATTTCCTGAAAAGCAGTAACACCATCATCACAATCTTCTAATAATTTATACGCATTCTTCATCGATTGTTCGGACACAGATATTCTTTTGCCTCCTGCTGTTGAAAAACCAATATGCCCAGATTTCATATCTTCATTCAAATTCATTTGAATTTCTCTTGATTTTGATGACATTGCATTCTCTGTGGAAAATTCTTGAGCTCTTTTCACAGAATTATCTTTGAAAAATGTATTTACAGATTCATAGATATCTCCTGAAGCAGAAGTTCTCCTTTCTATTTCATGCATGGGAACTCTTCCTCTCTCATTACTTACATTATTAATTGGTAGAGACATACCTTCTTTATTTTCAACTGTCACTCGTGTTTCAGAATCCAGACACTTTTTATCATTTTCCCTATTTTCAAATATTTCATCCGGAAGCTCACCTGAAAAACAAGGCCAATACTCAGATGAATGAAGATTTTTTGAAAACTCTTTCTGTACTACCTCCGTGACATCCTGGTGTTACAAAATTTGTGTGGTTATTAGCCAATGCATCACAATCTTCAAATACATCTTGCGATAACTGCAATTCAGGTTCCTCCTGCATTTTTGAAGAATTTTCAGTAATATCATCCTCTAATATGTTTTCAACCTTCTCTCGTTCAATATTAAAATTGTTTTCAGTACAACTGATCATTCCATTATCTAATAACTTCATAAGAAGATCAAGGTCCTCAGTTTCTTCAGATTTTAAGTTTGGATACTTTTTTGACTCTTTCATATGTAGCAGATTCTCCCATCCCTCAGTTTTTATTGTTTCACAACTTTGTTCACTTCCATTCTCATTTTTTAGTACACAGTCCTTTAATGTGACACACATACTTTCTCTGCTACCCTCTCCCAGAGCTTTCCTGGTGTGAATCTGAAAAACATTGTTAGTTACAGCATTTAGAATCCCCCTTGTGGACATTTCATCACAAACACTGGACACTTCTGGAGAAGAGAATGGAAGGCATTTTGCTG
Source organism: Acheta domesticus (assembly GCA_031308135.1). Classification (NCBI taxonomy): domain Eukaryota; kingdom Metazoa; phylum Arthropoda; class Insecta; order Orthoptera; family Gryllidae; genus Acheta; species Acheta domesticus. Next base: position 6,727,304 of record JAHLJT010009419.1, on the reverse strand, counting down.
TCTTTAAATTGTTCTGAACTAATACAGAGATTGTCCTTTTCATTATGTTTATCTTCAACAACTTCTGCAAGTGTGATAGATACATTTTTCTCTCCAGATGTGGTTTCTGTTTCTTTTACTGTTTTCAATACACTAAATGCAACAAATTCTTCAGGGAGACTTTCAGGGCCTTGCATTTCTTTGGTACTTAGTTTTCAAATTGTTTCTTACCTTCTCACCTTCTTCCAAAACTAATGCTGCTTTCATTATCTTCTTATACAGTGCAGAACCATCAACTGATTCATTCAATGTTTGTCTGGAAGTTGTGGAATACAACACAGAATTACATCGATTTGTTATTCTATATTTCTGTAAACTAACTACAAGAGATGATGGATCATTTACATTCACATTTTCTTTACATTCTTTTTCTTCTGATACAGAGTCTCTAGTCCGTAAATCTTCACGCAAACTATCTATCGCCCTTTCAGTTTGGCAAGTTATAGAAGCTGTATCTCCAAAATTAGATTCTTGAATATAATGTTCATCAACTTTACAAGACTCATTTCTTATTATCTTAGGGCACTTCTTTACTTCCGAAAATGAATCATTGTGAAACACACCTTGAATATCATCACAATTTTTTACAGAACTCATAATTTCAGTTGCTAGGCAAACTTCTTCAAGCATGCTCGCAGAGAGATCATGAGAAAATTGCTGAGTAATACTAGGTGTGTGTTTCTTAGACAAATTGTTTGCAGAGTTATTTCTTATCATCAGAGGACTTTTTAAGACTCGAATATCATTTGCTTTCTCTTTCTCAAGTCTCTCCCTATTATAAGGCCCCAACTGTTCATCTATGTCATGACTACTTTTAAAAATTCGACTCTTGTGAAAAATTAGTATCAAACAAGAAATCTTCCGACTTCTTGCATTCAGAAAACTGTGATTTTCTACTTGGCAATTGCAACATTTGTTTCTCACCCTTCCGCAATGAACTCCTCCTTCGGGGTGTTCTACAAACTAATTTCTGAGAGTCAGCCCAGTACCAATAGCTTCCATCACTTTTCCCACCCAAAACAGGGGACGTTCGTGATGTTTTCTGGTCACTATCCTTGGGGGTGAGATTCAATATTTCACACCATGAAATATTATCAGCCTCTTCAGAAAATAGCACCCGCTAGAGAAAACACAAACAAAAATAAAAATTACCAGAAGTTTCAACAGAAAAATTCATTGGATGAAATTTTGGCTGTTAAGATGTACTATTATTCCATCCAGATGAGAGCTGAAGTAAATGAAAATTACAATAAGGAAACATCTAGACAGCTAAGATCTCATGGTCCCCTGTTACAAAAGCCTTACTATATAATATTAGATTATAAATAATCTTATTTCACAAAGGTCAATGAACGTGTTTTAAACACTTAAAAATCACATCCAACCCCTCTTTCAAAATTATTTTTATTAGTAGTAGCATTTCTATCTTGTTACCATTTGGACTATCTTTCACATTGCCCCTCTCACCACTTAGCTGCCTTATGTTTCTCAAGTAACTTTCCATGACACTCTTGTAGACTTTTGGCTCCTCTGGAATAATCTACCAGAATGAACACCCACTTTACCAACAAATCACATGCAAAGGCAGCCCTTATCCTATCTTGAATTAGAACTTACATGCCATAGGCTGAGATTATAGGTAACCGTTACCTTGGTTCCACCATCCCACTGTAATACCCTATTATAGTAGCATTTCTTATTAAAGACCTATTGTGATAGGCAATGTACGTTAATGAAGTTTCCAAGTTTCCAATGGATAGGGAATGGAACAAGGTTCAAAATTAGTTCTTGAGAAATTAAGAATGCTCCCATGACACAACCATAAATGAAACATCCTTGCCTTAGGTCAGATTCGAACCCACAGGCTTGGTGTCCGATTATTAGGGTGCACCTATGCCACCCTCCTTGTCTCAGTTTCTGAATTATTCTTTTCAGCTCTGATTATTATGACATGTGATACATGTAAAAGACATAGTCAAATTATTCTGCATCCAACACATGGAAAACATTTACATCGACCAATTTGTATTCCCTCCCTCCCCCTCGCCTTCTCACCAATAATTCTTCCTTTTCTTAACACATTTTTTACTTCCTCCTACTGCTACCATGGTAGAGAGAAAGTCATGTACCAGTAATGTTTCCTTTTCATAAGAAGAGCCATTTCCCTTGTGCATCAACAGCAGAAAAGTTTGATTTTCTTATTGGGCATTTTATATATAACAGACTTGCTTTTTGTCAGTAATTCTGAGAACTTAACACATTACAACATACATTTACCTTTATATAATTTTTCTTTCTGATTTTTTCAAGCACATAAATATATTATGTGTGAAGAAGAAAACCAAGATGCCCAAGATTACAATCAAGATTAACACCACACTCTACTCCATTGTAACTTAAGTTATAAAAGATTTGTTGTAGGTTTCAAGCAAAATTATTTCAACTTAGGAAATATTTCATTGAATTAAGTGAGAATATCATGGAAAAACAGTATTTAGTAACTTCTCTTACTATGGATGCCATTCAAAAAGAGATTTGACAATCTCTTTAAAACATACAATAAGAATATCACAATTTTTTTCGGAAAATGATTTAAAGTTGACATCAAATAAATAAAGTGAAGTTACTATTTCTTTACTCACATTTGCAGAACACAAAGGAGCTGAGGAGTGTTCACCAACATTTTCGCTGGGCATTAATAGTTTCCTTTCTTCTGTGTTGAAAGAAGTGGACTGGGCATCACGGACAGGAGTTGCCATTGAGCTAGTCCATGACACATCTTTTTTATCCACAAGAGAAGAAATAGTGTCAAATGCTTCTTCCACAGCAAAATTGAGATTCAAACCAGGGCTGAAATAAATACTAATCCTTTCAATCCATGCAAAAGATATTTATAATTCTATTTATCACTGCAAACTCATTCATTTATTGTGTTAACATTCACATACACCATTCACATACACCATATATCAAAGAAAATGCTAAACAGATTTTTAAAGATACTATCAGCATGATCAAGCCACAGCATGTTTATTATTCTATTTTTGCTAAAAAATAATGCCATATAACCCACACAAATTACTGTAACCAAGCAAACAAATTTTCTACATTACTCAGCTCAATTTAAGCAGTTGTTTGCATATTTATTACAGGAACCTCAAATCATGGTTCCAGCGTTATTTCCCCAACAACAAAAATCAATGCAATAAATCATGCACTGACTTTCCAGTAATTTCTTGTTGAGAAGAAATCTTTAAAGTAAATATTATCTTTCAAAGTTACCTTTCTTTTTCCAGTCTACTACATGATGGCACAGGAGTAGAAGAACATGGACCATGAATTACATCATCTTTCATAGAGTCCACAGCAATGTCTGAGCAAGAAGACAATTTCCTTTTCCAAATACCACCTCTACTAATAGGAGTCTTGAATAATGGGCTACGATTTTGAGGTTCCAAAACAGGGCTATTTCTCAAATCTTCATTTTCATCTACAAATTCATTTCCCGAAGTACTGTCAGGAGAACTGTCACCAGCAACGCCTGGGAAAAAATATTGTCTATTAACTACAAGACACACTCTTCACCGAAGTGACAGAAAAAAATTTATTGCACTCGGAATAATTCTGTTGTATTTTCTTCAATCAAATGCCGTAAAACATACCTGTCACATCTGCTGCAAATACATCGCAAAACGACGTATTCTGAAAGCTTTTGTCTGACGGATTGGACATATTTCAAAAAAATAAAATTTATTCATGAGTGTTAAGTGATTCCCAATGGAACTTCTATCATAGTGAATTAAATTCCATTATAAACTGAATACTGCCAATTCTTAGGTTCACCGAAAATTTAAGTAATAAGATAACATTAATTCTATCTCATTCATCAAGTGAAGCCAGCACTGAAACGCACGAAACATGCGGGAAAGTAGAAATAAATGAAGATCATCACCCGTATAACGTAGCCAACGTACTATAAACAAGCGTAAAATTCAATGATATATTTTCTTAAATTAGTGTTCTCTATTTATCAAAATACGTATCTGAGAGGTAAATAGACTCAAGAAAATAATATTTTCCTGTTTGGTGTTCTACAATATAAAGGACTATTGTGTTTCCGCAATCCTGTGTGTGGTACATTTGTGTTGGTACAATGCGGCAGTCTGAAATTGAGCATAGTAGTTCGCACAGCATGGTCCCAACATTTGTAAAATTCCCGCAGAATTCCCGTGAGCTCCGTGGCTGCACAGTGCGGGGCATTGCGTTTGTGCGAGCGTGTTTTCATAACCTAGCGAGATGGTAACTTCTCGTTTTAACGCTACAGATTTAAGTAAGCTATTGAAAAAGCCTAATGCGTGTGTTTTTCTTCGAAAGTGTAAACGACATCTCGCTCTCACCCCTAAAGCTTTAAACAACATCAACGACTCCGTTCTTGTTCACTTGAACAGGCTCGTCAGAAAGTTTGATTCGGAGTAAGTGAACGTTTTGTGAATTTCAAGTGAATATTTAATTCTGTCTCGTTTATAATTGTGTTGTGTATTTCAGGCTGGATGCTGTGGTTTTAGGATGTCGGAATGTTAGCGTCCTCACGAATTTGGGCACAATTGTGGATGACTCTCCCCATGTACACGTTGATATTGAAGCTGAATTTTATTTATTTAAGCCAGAGAAAGATAGCTTGCTTTCAGGTATGAATAGTTGCGAGGAAATGACTTGAATTAATACTTATTTTACATATGTATCTGTATGATTTCCTGTGTTTAGAATCAAAACTCAGGATTTGGAAGTTTGCTTATGTTAATGATCTTGGAAATAATAATATATTTATTTGTCACATAAATACAGCATAAGCCATGTATGACAAGTCAGCATATGTACATAATAATAAATGCTATATTGCTGAAAGAAAAGAAGTATTTGATGAAAATGTGTTTTCTGTTTGAAGGGTGAATCTTCTTCCTTCAGACTAATAATGTTCTGTGTTATTTTGATTATTCGATATTTACATTCTGTAATAAGATATAATTCTTAGGTGTCATACCTCGTCAACTTTCTTATGAGGAAGAAATTGGGTAATTGTTGGATAAGCTTTTATAGCAAGTTGAAATAAGATAATGTTGTGGTTTGTAAATCATGGAAAGTCTTCTCTAAATTTTCTAGGTCAGTTTTCTGTATTAATATTGTGTTAGTTGAGTTGTTTGTTGTCCACTAAAGTAGTACAGTTTTTAAAATTAGTATTTGTTTAAAAAACAGTTAAAAAACTATGTGCAATGTTTTACGTGCTGTAAAGTTACTATAATGTATATTACAATACTTTAGATTCTAATTTCCTTTATTTTTATCTTTCAAAAATTTATTTGGTAGATATGAAGTAACTATTGCCTGGCAGTAATGCAGAGGGACTTTCTGATACATCCTGTGATATGTTCCATCTCTTGCCCTTCGATAGTCCAATTTCTCTTAACTGATTTATGTCCAACATAATTCTGTATGTATAGCCCTCACCCATTGTCGTAGTGTCCATGTCTGCACAGTCCTTGTTGGAGCTCTCTGGTAGCATGTATTTGCAACTTTAAGTCCTTAGAAGAAATAGCAAAACTGTTAGATCTTAGCTGTATAAGCCCTGTCTTCAGTACTGATCAAACCACCATTTGCTTTACCTTGGTTTACTGCTTTGACTTAACCACAGGCACACAGCAGCCAATTATGATTTTAAATGAAGATTCGAAATGACAAGTCATGAATACACCCTGGCCAGTAGCGTATAATGCTTTAAATCTACTAAATAGCTTCAATCCACTAAATTGACATCTGGCAATCATGAATGAGTAAATTTGCTTTTATATTTTATTTAGGATGTGTCCATCTATAGAGATAAAATTCACAAAAGAATATTTAAGGTAAGGAAAAAACACCTTGAAATTGACTGTTCTGTTTTTTGAAACAATGGGTTACATTTGTGTGGGTCTCGAGAAAGTCAAGTAATGGCAGCCAACACAGTATTTTAGATGTAAGAGGCATAGGGCTGTGCATTAATATAATAACTTTTAAAATGAGAGTTTGATAACATATTTTTGGAAGACTGTATGTACATCTTTTGTCCCTCTAATGTTTGTAACATGAATATGCTTTACAGCATTTTGTTATCAGATTTCAAGTAAATATATCAAATAATAGATAATGCTAGTATTTTCTCAACAAGGATCAATTTAAAATTCCGAAGCATGGCTCCTCTATAGCTGATTAAATTGCTTTGCTGGGTGATGTAAACAGCAAGCCTGCCAATAGGTTTAAATTATCTCTCAAAATAACACACTTGCAAATTTCAAGGACTGCATTGTTCTGGTTTTTGAGACTATCACTGACAGAGTTTGCAGAAGTAACATTCCAAATGGTCCATAGTTTTTCTATAGAGAAGTACTGAGACAAGCACATTATCTCTTAAATAAAAATCTCTCTCCAGATAATGGAATCTTTTCAGAAATAAGTTATTTCATAATGCCCAAAATTATTGTTGAAGATCCACCTTTTGCAAAACAATTATCTATATATTAATAGGAGATATAATTTTTCTGTACTTTTCATGAGAACTAGAGCATGGAAGTTCGGCAAGTTTTTACACTTTTATGACTTTTAACATAGGAATCCCTTAATTGTGTAATAGGTTTTCATTTTGCCTGTATTAGCTTGTGATACCTATTTTTGGTATTTTTGCCTTTTTCTTCTTTTTTTGTCTCTATTTTCCTTATTTTCTCCTGACATTGATCTGGATCAGGCTGGAAATATACCTGCAAGTGTGGACAATATGTATGCATGGTCGTGTTTTGCCTTCCTGTGGAAGCAAAGGCTCCAGAGTCAGGTAGTGTTGAAAATTTAAATGAGAAATGAAAATCATACCTGTTGAGAATTTTTATTTGTTACATTGGATTTTGTTCAATCAGGGGGAATCCCTTTCTACAATTGAGTATGGCCTTCGATCTGTTTTGAGAACAGAAATCTATAATGTTCCTATCTCAGTGTTGGAGATTACACAAGTGTGAAGAATGAAAACTATAATTCCGTTTTCACTGATGCCATTTCAAGAGTCCAACAGGTTCCACACAATAGCATATCGAAGAGAGAGTGTCATGAGTTAAAGTATTTTTAGTGATCAAACAAGGTGGTCATGTGCAATCAGAGAGAGTGTCATGAGTTAAAGTATTTTAGTGATCAAACAAGGTGGTCATGTGCAATCAAGATTATAAAGAAATGATCATGTCCTTCCACGTGGATTTTAGAGTTGGAATAAAAATGTAAATCATTTGAATTAGTAATTGCTTACAATTGTTCCTTTGAAATGGTGATTGTTCATTGTTTAAATACTTTTTTGCACCCCTTCTTTGGCCAGAATAAATGCCTTTTTGCATGCCTTATTTAGGAAAAATTAAAGCCTTCTTGCATGCCTGGTTTGGATGAAACAAATGCCTGGATTTCCAGGCTCCAGCAAGAACAATCGGCTGAACATAGTGCTCAAGAAATGTTCTTGAAGGTGATGGTCCTGAAGTGTGCAGAAATCTCAATCAAAAATATTTTAGCTCCAACTATTAACCCTTTGCATGCACCCTTAGTAGAGCATGAATGCACTCCTCGGTCTAAGATGACAACGTTGGCATCGCTCGAAACCAATACTTCGGCATTCCCCTGCTCCAGTTTGTTCTCATATTATTGCATCAACATTGTTTAAAAATAGAATAGTAGCCTGGATGAATTCAACAATGAAAACTTTATTTTACATACCAGGAAAATAGATGAGCATCTGTGGCATTCTCTACGAGTAAATTAGGGATTTTGGTGTGGCATCTTAGATATGCCCTATGAGTTGTAGGACATGTCGCATTACATACTTATACGAACTAGTAGCCATTATTCTTGTGGCATCTCTGACATGCCATACAAGCTGTAGGACTGTATTAAGCTTGTTGCTTACAAGTGCAAAGGGTTAATCATTTATTTTGAAAAAATGCAATTTCAAAATGTCCGGTTCCTTTTTGTGCTGCTGTAGAGTAGCAAAGGCTTCCCTTCTACCCCGGGTGGGTCACGTGGCAGATGCCAGTGGGGTTGGGCCAAGGTGCCTACGCACATGGTGTGATGGGGCAGGATAGGGTCTTCTGAGGCTGGGGCCAGAGGTGGTGAGGTGACATACAGACTGAGGAATAAGCTCATGGGTCAGCTGCTGAGCCAAGGGGATCAGGTAATGTCAGTGGTGGATCTAGGAAGTAATTTAGGGGAGAGCAGTTTCAGTTTGGACACATTGACATCTTTGAAATATTTTTTTCATTGTTAGTTTGAAAAATGATTATTAATGATTATGAGTATATTCATAATGGGAATATTGCATCTATTTATGGTATTTAGTTTGAATAAATTGATTAAAATTACAAAGCATTGTTGGCTTGGAGGAGCATGTTCCCTCTGCCCCCTGCATCTGCCGTAGTAGTCACATGTCTACTCCGGATAGATGGTGATTTACACCAACTAGGCTTGAGGGTAGAACCATATTAATCTGTCAGGTAGGTTTTCCATCTTTAAAAACTGTATATAAGTGAACAGCAGTAATGCCTAAACCATACATAGGTATTTCAGCAAAGTAAATACTTTTTCAATTTGATACAAATCTTTTCATTTTGAAGGGTACTTTATCTCAAAGCTTTAAAACAATATACTAAAATACTTTTCAAGATGATCAGTTTCTTTAAAACTTCTGGATTATCAAAAATTAAAGCCTTTTTTTCTTTTTTCCCCTCCCCTCATTGTTGAGAGAGAGAGAGGGCATACAAACTGTTGAATGTTTGTTGAGCAGACCACAGAAACCGATGTTCTCTGTTTACTATGCTATAATACAAATAAGGAATTGAAGAGGTATCTTGGCTGCCCGGGAGAGAAAGCATTTTTCACCTTGAGGAAGGTTGCAGAATGGCAGCAAAATGTCATTTGTGCATTGCCGGACAGCCAAGTTCATATTAACGCCAACCATGGAAGCCTGCACTTCCGAGGGATTGTGGTTCTGACAGAAGTTGTGGCTGTAAGAGAAGGAATTCTTGATGCAAAAACATTATCTCTCCAAGTTGGGGATAATGGCATTATATTCTATGGTTATTCCGTAGAAAAACTTACCTATCAAAATGATTTCTTTCCTTTTTGATGCACTTTCTAATTAATTTGTGTAATTGTTATTAATCCTTTTTTATTTTAGGTGTTGTAAACAAGAAGAGCAGAGACAACATTGGCTGTTTAGTTCACGATATATTTAATGTATCCATTCCTATAGACCCAGATGAAGGAATTGATATTGACAATATAAGCATTGGGCAAACATTGACATTCTGTGTTGTGGTGGTTGATTTTTCACATCAGATTCCTTTCATAAAAGGAAAACTCATTGATTCTCGGTGAGTATGTAAATATGAAACTTACGTTTAATTCATTGGGAGTTAAATGCAGCAGCATGCTGAATATGACATCATGTAAGAACACATTTATTTAATTGTGGATAACATATGGATCATTACATTACAAGGAGTATAATTTTGGGAAAAGTACTTTGCACAACAGTCAGGGACTTTCATGAAATTGCTTCGGCCCCACAAGTCTTGAAGGAACTTTTGTATAATTTTAGCTTCTCAGGTTAAATAGTTTTGGAGATACAGCTGTTTGTTTGAAACTTAACATCATGAATGTGCAATAGGACTTGGAAGATTTTGACAATTTAGGAAACAAATTTCTTTCTTTGTTATTTCTGAACAAATTAAATTGAGGACACTTATATAATTTTTCTGCTCAGTTCAATGAGTCTAAAATCAATTTTGGGTTTATTCACCCAATAGGTAAATTAGAGGAAAGTCCTTGAAAATATTGGGACTTGAAAATTTTATTTATGAATACCGTGCTATACTACAGGTGAGTACCTATTTGCGTCTGTCTTACCGTCAACACAAAGTGTGGAATACAATCCCTGTCTGATGCTTTTCTATTATAATTTCCATTTTGAATATGAAGTCTATTTACATTTAACTTAACTTTACAACAACAAAAAATACTATGACATCATGAAATTATTAACAAGTACAATTTTTAAGAATATAAGAACCAATTCCATGTCACCCACTTCCCTATAATGGAAAAATGCTAATCCTAATCATAACCGATGGTGCTTGTGCCATCTGGTCAGTGCGTTCACTATGGCCACTGGAGTAGGAGAGATTGAATATTACAAAAGTTCTATTAGACTGCAGCTTGCTCTGCCTCCTCCATTCATTCTTTATATACCACTCGGGGCTCTGCTACCCTTTTCACAATCATGCTTGCAACCATGGAACATAATTTCTTATTTTCCAGTCACCCTGACAATGTGTATTCTTTGACTAATCTATATGCATTAATAAACATACTATTTATAATATTTTGATGCCGTTTTTACGTTCAAATAAAAGCAGGGGTTTCTGGCTTATCACAAATAATTTGTATTATATTCAAGTAAGATATAGAAATTTAGCATATAATATCTTGACCTAATATTGTTTTTTAATGTTCAGTGTCTATTGGTTTCTACTATTAGTTTACAAATGAAGTTGAAAATTGGTGATTTTAGCAAAATTTGATCAAAATCCATGATATACTTCTGAGGGACACTTTTCCACCATTTGATGTGGAATGACCCATCTGCACTTTACTCTTGAAAAATGGCTTGGTACAACTTGTGTAAATAAAGAATAAAACAAGGCAAATGAATGTTACAAAATGCATGTGACATGTTCTCTCCACATACATGTTTTGTTTTCAATGCAAGATTTATATTCTGTTTCCATTTCAGATCACTTCTAGAGCTGAATGTTTAACATGTCAGAAAATAAGGGAATTCTGTGCTTACTAAACATTTTATGAGGACAATGTAGAGTTGTTGTATGTTGCAATTGTGTTATCATAGTTGATGTCATTAAATTTATCAACTTCCAAATCATTTTTCATTACTACTTTGATATGTAGGAATTCCTTATATTGTAAAGAAAAACAATGTAGTTTATGCAGAAAGATCGTGATGTTGTAGAATCTCTTTTTATTCTCAGTGATTGTTAACGGAAGATGTGAACAAAATCTGTCAATGTTTTGGATGTGTGGTTAGAAAATTCGATATTGATAAACATGAAAAGACTGTGAAAAATCTGGAACCAAGAAAGCATTGAGAGTCGCTTAATAGAAGCCACTAAGAAACTATATGAGAAATCTGAAGTTAAAATTTGAAACAGGTGGATGGACCAATAGCAATTCCTAGATACTTTACCAAGACTGTATCTCTTTGCCACTCCTGTTCAATGTTTTTATCGTTGTTGCATCAGCAACACTACATGCGTTTTACAAAAATGAGTTGCAAACCATTACATATATAACATAATGAGTAAAACAATGTCATTTCAGAGTAATACAGAGAGATCAATGGCCAATCAACACACTCACACTCTCACACTCACTCTCTCACACTCACTCTCTCTCACACTCACTCTCTCTCACACTCACTCTCACCTCACTCTCTCACACACTCACACTCACATTCCTCGCTCTCAATGTGCTATCCTTCAGGCTCATGGCTGTTTCTATATGTAGTCACACCTTTTCAGGTTTTTGAAGCATACTATAGGATGTCAGATAATATGAAAAGCACAAATCTAATCTATGGTATAAATGTCATCAGAAACTAATTATAATGGTATCTTAATTGTAATACAGTGCATTAGCAAGTACAACAGAGAAAAGTAATTATTTCAGTGTATTGTATATCTCACCTGTAAAATGGCATTCATTGTTCATGGCTGTTTCTGAAGCTCTAAGACTGTATAAAGCTAATAGCCAGGAAGTGGAAAGAGACATGAAAATTGAAAAAATGCAAAGAAATAAAAATTGTTCTCGACTTAGATGATTTAGTAATTGTAGCAATATCAGAAGACTGCTTATAAAGAACAGCCCTCAAACTACATGATATAAGTAAATAATGTGTTAAAATATCCATTGCACATGTGATTTTTTACTTTTCGGTATACGTACGTATATACGGAGTAATACACGTAGTGTACGGAAAGTTATGTAATGCTGCGGAAAATCGATTTCGAGATTTCAACGGAAATACACGTTTTGGGGTCCCCTGATACCGAAAAAGTGGGTATTTTCAATACGTCCGTCCGTCTGACCGTCTGTGAACAACACTAGCGCCTAAACCATACTTGCGATTTCTTCCAAAATGGTTAATCCCCAGTCGATCTGCGTCCACTCGTGGCGCCTCGATTTTGAAAAACTTTCTTCAAAATTTGTGGGTACTTTACATGAAGCCCCACGAACATTTTCGAAATTTCTCAAAAACGGCTCAATTTTTTCTTTAAATTACTTGTTAGAATAAAGTAAAATACACTTATTAAGGTGGCGTAGGTCCCATTTTCACGGTTAACTCTGAATTGTCGAAAATTGCCCAAGTTTGAAATTTTTTCGGCGTCTTCCAAGAACTACAAAATTGAAGATAGAGATTTTTCTTTAAAATTAAATTTGTTGTCCAAAGTGAGTTCTTTCATTAAAGTTATGTACATTTTTTTTGAAAATTTCACCAGTTTTTGCGCAATATTGCACAATATATTTGAAATTTTAAAAAATTACAAAAAACAGATTTTCTCAAAAACGGCTTCAAAAATTTTCTTTAAACTTTGGGTAAAGATAGTGCCAAATATGCTTTATGAGATGACATTAATGCCATATTCCTCTATTCTTTTGCTTTCTCAAAAATTGCAAAAATGTTTTTTTTTACTTGTCTCTCACGTTGTTAATATTTACATTAGCGGCGATTTGTTCACATTATTATATTAATGAGTACATGTGTTTTAAATAATGTCCAATAAAGTTTCTTGAAAATTGAATAGTTTTCTGTGAAAACTATCACAAAATTGCGCATTTTCAGAAACGCCATTTTCTCAAAAATGGTTTAAAATTGTTTGTTCAAACTTTTCGAACGGATAGTGCTAATTGCACTCTTGAATATGGCGTAAAGTTAATTGTTTTTTTTTTTTTTTGTTTTTTCAAATGTAATTTTTTTTTAAAGTTCTCTCGTACGGTTAAAATGCACATTTCCATCAGTTTGTAAACATTATTGTGTAAGTGCTTCAAATGAAGTTTTTCGAAAACTCAAAACTTTTCTGTAAAAGTGTTTCAAATTTCGCATTTACAGTAGCGCCCTAAACGTAATTTTCTTCAAACGGATCCAAATTTTTCAACGAAAATTGCCATTTAGGGCAAGGTTTAATTTTTTTTATGTTCTTAAAATAATAGTAATGTTCTACTATTGGAAAACCGAAAACCTAAGAAAATGCCGAAAAAAATGTAGTTTGGGCGGTGATAGATGGCAGCTGTCAAGAGTATTGGCAAGTTCGGAAAGCTAGCCGAGACCAAACGAAACAGAAAGCTAATACGGGAAAGTCTGTGCCATTCTCTACCACCACTAGTTACTTTCTTGCCTTACGAATACTTCATGAGAAAAATTTATGTAATCGTGCGCCGGAAAGCGGCTAATTTTCGCCAGAAAATCTCTTATAGCTGGAGTCTGGTGAGGAAAAAGTCAATAAAACCTGTTGCTACATTTAGGGGGGGAAATCCTCTACCTCGTGGTGTAGTCAAAATCCATGTTTTGTTGCTTGTTGATACTGTAAAATCGACTGACGGCAAAACGCCCGTCCGTGGTCAACGCTTGGGCCTAAACTGTTCAGCTGATTTTCTTCAAAATTGATATTCCCCAATCCTTTTTACTGATCTCAAGGCCACTGGAATTTGAGACCGATATTTTAATTTTTGAGGGTACTTTACGTGAAGCCCGTCGGTGATTTTCAAAGTTAAAAGAAAATGGCTCCAAATTTTTTGATTAAATTTTGTTGTTGAATAGTGCGAAGGACGTTTAAGGGAATTGATGTAGGTATCATTTTCGTTGACATCCCCAATTTTTCGAAAATTGCAAAAAAACTATTTAAAAACTGCAAAATTGAAGAATGCGATTTTTGCCTCAGACAAGGTCAATTGTACGAAATTAGCACTTTAAATAGGGTTATGCACTTAAAAAAAAAAAAACGAATAGTTTTTGCGTAAATTGCGATTCAAATTTACAAAAAAAAGTGTTTCTCAAAAACCGCTCCATTTTTTTCTTTATATTTTCTTCACTTATGTAATGAGGGACGATAAAATTTATGGTCTTGGTCCTACTTCTGGGAAATACTTGTTTTGTTTTTTTAAATTGCAAAAAAATATTTAAAACTACAAAATTGTAGATAGCGATTTTTACCTCAGACAAAGTCTCTTGTACAAAATTAGCTCTTTAAAAATGATTATGTAGAATTTTCTGAAAAACCTAGTCGTTTTTGCGTAATATTTGCTTCAAATTTACAACAAAAAATTCTCAAAATCCGCTCCATTCTTTTCTTTAAATTATCTCCACGTGTGTAATAAGGGACGGTAAATAAATAAGTAAACTAGTGGTGCTATAGAATGGCACAGACTTTCTCGCGGTAGTTATTTTTCTGATGTCGTTTGTCGGGCATAGAATTTGGAGTAAGCCCTTCACCGCTGCCTTTCTGTTTTCGCCCATGTTTTTCGCGTGTTGACAATTACCGGCTTCCTAATGCTAGAGCTGATACAATTACGTTTTGACTGATTTATAAATCTTCACTCCGCAACTCGCTCCAAATGCCACGCTGGCTAAGGTGCTCTGGGTGTGCGCGCTACATTTCGAAAGACGTCAGGTTCGAATCCCAGCCATGGATTTTAATTTGATGAATGGGTAGTTGCAGAAAAAAATCTATTGAAGAGTGTAGAAACTTTATTGAAAATCATTTCTAGTCCTTCTACTCACTAATAGAATCTATGCAGATAAATGTACAGGACTTGTCTCTGTTTTTATGAATTGCATCTTTTAAACATTTTTTCAACCCTGTTATTCGATTTCTGAAATGTGTGTCATGTCATATCAATCGTTGCCTTGTGTGCATCCGTATAAACTGATTTAAGTAAAATAATGAGTTTTTCAACATTAAATTGAAATACAACTTAACTATAATACATGCGATCAACTTACGGTTCCGAAATTATTATTACTTTCTCGCCTTACGAATACTTCATAAGATGAGAAAGTTATTTAATCGTGCGCCGGAAAATTGGGAATTTACGTTTTGACTAATATATAGTACTCAGTCCGCATCTCCCTCCAATGGTGAAGGCGGTTAAAGCATGTTGGAGCTCATCGCTCAACTTCGAAAGATGCCGGGTTCGTATCCCAGATAGCGATTTTAATTTGATGAATGTGTCGTTGCAGAAAAAAAATTGAAGAGTGTAGAAACTTTATTGAAAATCATTTGAAGTACTTCTACTCACGAATAGAATCAATGCAGATAAATATACAGGATTTGTCTCTGATTTCCCAAATTACATCTTTTAAACAATTTTTCAACTCTGTTATTCGATATCTGAAACGTATGTCATATCAAATATATCGTTGTCTTGTGTGTATCTTTATGAACCAATTTAAGTAAAATTATGAGTATTTCAACATTAAATTGAAATATAATATAACCCGAACGCATGCGATCAACTTACTTATCCCTAACGGTTCCGAAATTATTATTACTTTCTCGCCATACGAGTACTTCGTAAAAAGAGAAAATTATGTAATCGTGCACCGGAAAACGGGGAATTTTTACCAGAAAACTTATAGCTGGGGTCTGGTAACGAAAAAGTTGATAAAACCTCTTGGTAAATTTAGAAAAACTAGCGGTTCTCTAGGATGGCACAGACTTTACTTATTTTCTAATCTGTAAATTGAACTAGTTTTTCAGTTACGAATGATGATCTTCCCAGATACCTTTTTTGAGCTCCCTAAGGACATTTTTTTTACATTCTCTGGATGTTTTGGCCTCCTAATGCGAGAAATGAAACCACCTTACACTTATTACTCTTATACAAGTGTTAATGTCATGCATCGCTGTTGTGGTCGCAGCCGTTATTCGGCGAGCATTGGCACAGCTCTTCCGAGGGGAACTTCGCCGCTTCGAGCCTTGGTCAGGGAATATTATTTGTCACCATGTTGTCACAGGAAATAATTGAGAATTCTAGAAACTTTATTGAGAACCATGTGAAGCCATTTGAATTACAAATATTGCAATAACTACGATAAATGAACTGGAAGCGTCTGTATACATTTTTTCGAATTTTTAACTTTTAACATTTTTTCACGTCTCGTCTTGTAAAGCCATCGTATCAATTGTTTATCATGCATTTACCATTTTATAGCTCGGTTCGATTTTTGTATGGCTCGGTTCGACCCATACGGTGCTAGTGTGGTGTAGTAGTATAAGTGCCGGTTTGTTAACTTTGAGGATCGGATTTCGGGAACGGAAAAAATTTGCTGTTAGAAAACACTTTTGCTGGTTTATGAAGTAGTGGAATAGCATTTAGGACTATATAGAAGCAGTGCGAGAAAGTATGTGCGTTGGAAGCACCACTAGTTTTAAAATATTTTGCTCATTTTTATTTACATTGCAGGTAACCCATAATTGAATGTGTTTTGTGGAAACAAATTCTTCAAATGGTATCTTATGAAGTTTCTCAAAACATCAAAAGTTTTCAAATGAATAGTTATTTCAAAATTGCACATTTTGAAATACACTCTAATGACATCTCCCAAAAGTTTCAAAACAAAAAGAGGTTTTCTTGTAAGATATTCTGAAACTCTTGTTACTTTTATATAGGCCTTGTGCCTTGCAAGTTTTATAACAGACCTAGAAATGAATGGTTGGGGAATTTTAGATCAGATTTGTCAATATAAGTGCTTGAAATAAAAAAAATGGGTCTTCCAAAGACCTTCATCACATCATCATTATACTCGGTAATTTAAATTTTCTTTTTGCAGAGCACAATCTCCAAGTAAGCAGACATCTGGAGGCAAGAAACGGAAAAGAAGTGACCAGCTTGAAGTGTGCAAAAAGATAAAATCAGAAATTGACTCTCCTTTATCTGCAGAAAATAATATTAACACCTTTACACCGCCTATTAAATTTCCAACGTCTATTCTAAAAAAATCTACTCCGTTTGGTGTTGAGAGCAGTCCTGCAAGAAGAATATCATTTTTTGGTGATGTACCTGAGGCTCCAACCGTTGAAACAAATACCACTGAAGGCAAAACCAAAAAGAAAAAGAAGAAGGAAAGTGAAACTTTACTTTTGGAAGAGAGCCCTTCTCGACAGAAGAAAAAAAAGATGCTTACTTCGTTTGAAAATGAAGCAGAGACGGAGGTTGGCATTCAAGACAGTAGACAAATCGATTCTGATTCAACTGGTAATAAAAAAGTGAAGAAAAAGAAGTTTGAGCAAACAGAACAAGTTAATGATTTTGCAGATGAGCCAGAGCAAGACTTCAACATTTTACAAGATTTTAAAGTCCATTCCAAAAAAACAAAGAACAATGCTGGTTTTGAAAATTCTTTTAAGTTAATGGAAGCAGATGAAATATCAAAAGAAATTAATGATCTTTCAGCTTCACACTTAAAAACTAAAAAGAAGAAAAAGAAACATGAAATTTCAGAAGAGGTACCAGGAACTTATAATGCAAGCAATATTCTTGAAAAGATCAAGAAACAAGGGAACAGGGATGAGAATGAAGCATCAATAACTGGAGAAAATGACAAAGATCAAAAACAAATTAACGATTCACCCACTCAGAAGAAATCAAAGAAAAGTAATAAAATGGCCTTGAACAAGCAAGAGAACACAAGTTACGTTACTGGCAAGGGAGAACATTCTGAAGAGAAAGCCCAGGGTAGTCCTCACAAAAGAAAAAAAAGAATATCTGAAGCAGAGGGAGAATTGAAAAGAACAGAGATTAATGTTGCAGAAATTATCAATAAGACAGTGGAAGATGCGATGAAAATTAAAAAGAATAAAGAAAAAGGTACATCACAAGTAGATGTTCAACAGAATGAATATTCTCTTTCTTCCCCAAAGAAGCAAAAGTCAAATCTCACAAATGAAATTGAACCAAGAAAGAAAATTTTAAGAAAGGATAAAAGAGATCCTTTGCAGACTCTCTCATCGCTTCCAGAGCTTTCTGCAATAGAGGGGCAACAGCCTCAAGAAAACATTTTGCAAGCTGTAAAGTTAACACCGGTTGACAAAAAAAAGAAGAGCAAGAAAATAAGTCAGGAGCATGTTGAAGTGTCGGATTCCAGAGTACATGAATATTCTGGTAAAAAGAAAAAGTCCTCAGAAAACCCTCAAATAAAAAGAATAATTAATAGTTCCACCATAGCTGGTTCTAATCGTTTGCAAGAAAATCAATATAGTGGTGATGGTGATAATAGTTTTGAATCTTTGTCTCCCATTAAGAAATCAGATGATGATGATGAAGAAGAAGAAGAACACCCCTCAGGATTTATTACATCTACTCAGATTGAGGGTTCTAAAACCAAAAAGATGGTTTCCAATGCCAAATCATTTGATAATGATCTTAATGAAGTTTCTGTGAGAAATGCACTTTCTGATTCTGATTCATTTGATGTAGAAGAATTTTCTCTTAGTTATGTGCCTCAAAATGTGAAACAAAAGAAAGAAAGTAAAGACCATATTGCATCACCTATGAGTTCTCAGGAAAGGAAATCACAAATCTCAAGTGATAGCGAAGAAGCTACAAACTCCACCAAGGTTCCTACTAAACCTGGTAAACGTTCAGATATTGATGTCAGCAGAAACAATATGCTTGTACCTAGTCCTTCGCTGTTTCCTTCAAAGCAGATCATGACTGTTCAAAGTATGAACCAAAAAAGCCATTCCAAATCTTCTGGAGCAGATTCTAGTAGTAGTGATTCAGAATCACTTTCTCATGAACAGCACAATACGCTACAAGAATCTCGAATTAAATCTACAGAAGTGTCTCCTCCAAAATCAATGGTTTCAAAAGGAGTGCAGACTGATGAAGAAAGTGATAGTGTAAAGAATAAGGAACATGCAACAGCAAAAAAGAAAAAAAATCATTCCTCTGACAAAAAAAGGAAAGTACAAAGCAGAACTCTTACCACTTCAAAGCATATGGGGAATGAATCTAATGATGCTGATAGCACAGATTCTGACCTGCCAACTTTCCTTCAAAAACCCACCAAGTTACCATCTGTAGTTACTAAGAGTGAAAATCTACCACATGAACCTGTGGTAAGCAGTAGCAATACGCATAAGAAAGGAACTAGAAAGTCGAAGATCACTGATGGAGGACCTCTTAATATTGGCACTATGTCAAATATTAATCCACAGGAACAAGTTCCAAAGTCTCCTGCCAAAAAGAATGTTTTTGGAAAGCCTAAAAGCAAGGGGATAGGTAGTGATACCTCTCATTCAGATTCATCTCTGTTAGTGGGGCCCAAAACAACCACACTAAAACAAGTCCACACATCACATAAAAAACGTGACCCTGTAAGTAGTGGTGTTGAATCAAATGTATCTCTAAGGAAGATAGCCAAACCAGCAACACAAAAGCAATTCCCTGTTTCGTATCAAGAACATCACTCAGACAGTAGTAGTACTGACTCAGATTTACCTCTAACCAAGGCAGCCAAAACAACAACAGAAAAGCAAGTCCTTATTTCACATAAAATGCGTAAGGCAGACAGTAGTAGTTCTGATTCAGATTTACCTTTAGCCATGGATGTACCCTCTGTCCAAGGCAGCCAAACCAGCAACAAAGAAGCAATTCCCTGTTTCGTTTCAGGAACATGACTCGGGCAGTAGTAGTTCTGACTCTGATGTACCATCATCCAAGCATTTACCTCCATCCAAGGCCGCCAAAACAACTGCACAAAAGCAAGTCCCTGCTTCACATAAAAAACAAGTCTCTGTAAGTAGGAGTGTTGATTCAAATTTACCTCTATCCAGGCCAGCCAAAGCAGCAACGCAAAAGCAAGTCCCTGTTTCGTATCAAGAACATCACTCAGACAGTAGTAGTACTGACTCAGATTTACCTCGGAACAAGGCAGCCAAAACAACAACAGAAAAGCAAGTCCTTATTTCACATAAAAAGCATAGATTTGACAGTAGTAGTTCTGACTCAGATTTACCTTTAACCATGAGCGTACCTCTATCGAAGGTAGCCAAAACAACAACTCAAAAACAATTCCCTGTTTCCCATAAAAAACATGACCCAAATATTAGTAGTTCTGATTCAGATTTACCTTCATCCAAGGATTTACCGCCATCCAAGGTTGCCAAAACAACAACTCAAAAGCAACTTGTTTCGCATAAAAAGCATGGATCAGAGAGTAGTAGTTCCGACTCAGATTTACCTTTGGCCAGGGATATAACTATTTCCAAGGCACCAAAAACAATAACTCAAAAGCAATTCCCTGTTTCACATAAAAAACATGACTCGGACAGTAGTGGTTCCGACTCAGATGTACATTCTTCCAAGGCAGCCAGAATGACAACACAAAAGCAAGTCCCCGTTTCACATGAAAAACATGACTTGGGCAGTAGTGGTTCTGATTCAGATTTACCAATATCCATGAATTTACCTCTATCTAAAGTAGCCAAAATGACACCGCAAAAGCAATTCCCTGTTTCACATAAAAAGCATAAATCTGACAGTGGTTCTGACTCAGATTTACCTTTATCTATGGATTTACCTCTATCCAAGGTAGTCAAAATAACAACACATAAGCAATCCTCTGCTTCAAATAAAAAATCTGGCTTGCATAGTAGTAATTCTGTTTCAGATTCATCCTCTCATTTAAAGGCCAAAATACCTTCTGTAAAGAAGCAAGAACCTCTCTCTCAACATAAATCATTTAGTTCTGTTGGCAAAAGAAAGCCAGGGAAAGAAATTATTTCTCAGGCTGACACCAAAATATCCATTCAAAAAAAGAAAGATACTAATTTATCAAAACATGTGAAGCAGGAGTCAGGGTCAAATGAAAAGAAGTCTAGTGGAAGTGAAAGTAATTCAATTGTCAAAGATTTATTAGCAAAAGTTAAAACAGAAATATTGACTCCTCCAGCGAAGGATTCAAAAATTGGTAAGGTAGAGGAGAGGAAGAGGGCTTCCAAAGAGAAACATGGTGCTAATTCTCTTGTGCATGCAAATGAAAGGAAAGGGAAAAAAACAAAGAATTCAAAAAAGACTGTTGACAGCTCAAAACACAGTGGAGAATCTGTTGTGAATCCAGGAAAAAAGCATGAAGTGGAAGAATCATCTGATGGATTGGAAAGTATAGCTGATGAGTTACTAAAAAATATGTTACTGAGAAAAGAAAAAAAGAAATAGAATATATGAAATTGCTGAAACTTGAGTTACATTTTGCTTTTTGATGTCCTTAACTGTGGCTTAAGGAAAAATGTTTCTTTGTATTGATTGACGTACCATTGTACATACCTTTGTACAGTTTTTCTACAAAATTTAGTATTTTTATATTTAAGACCATTAATATAAAAGGTAAAATTTTTATGGTGCCCTCTGTGCTTTCACACCCTTAAGAATTTCTTAACTTATGAATGACTTTAAATGAATTCACTGAGTTGCATGTACAGTTAGTGTCTAGAGATTGTGCCCAAGTGGAAAATACCAGGATTATTTTTCCATAATTTTTAAATGTGTATATTCATTGTTCTCCCCAATTTTTAAATATTTCATTATATTATATGCATATAGAACCTGCAATTTATTTTCAGGTTGCATGTATTTGTCCTCCATTGTTATTGTTCAAAATGTTCATTAATTATGTAACATTTGTTTATTGTACATTGTCTTAATTTTCAATTGAAAACCAAATTGTTAATAAATCTCTAGAAGTTTTTTCTTTTGCTGAAATTTATTTATTCTTAGCAAGAATTAGTGTCCTTCTGTATTTGGTTAAGTATTTAACTTATTGAAATTGAATATATTTCTAATGTAATGAACAATCAAAAAAGGTCACAATGATGAAAAGCAAGTTAGAGATTTATGAATATTTTTTGTGTAGGTAGTGTCTGTGGTTCAAGTTAAAATCAAAAGAAAGTTTTTCAGAGTTAATTTTAATGGAAGCGTTAATGATCGTTTACAATCATCTTCCCTTGTGATTGACTGAAGATTATTGAGAGTAGGATTCAGAACATATAAAATTTGCCAGGGGGAGAGTTTATAAGAAGTTTAATAGATTGTCCAGAAACTCTTTTGTGTAGGGTAGTTGTTGGTGTTAAGAGAGGTAAGATGTAAATATTTAGTTCTACAGAGAATTCTTTTATGAGGTTCTGTTAATAGAATCAATTTGCTATGGGGATATAACATATAGAGAGGAGTTTTGGTAAATATTGATAACACTGGTCAACACTCATTTTCTTGCCAAACAATTTAAAGCCATTTTAGGGTATGTTTAATGCACAAATTCTAAATATGGCCTTGGTTTTGGTAGATTGGCTCTAGTTTTTGAGATAATGAAAATGGCATTGAAAAATATTATTTTATTTTATTGAGTTCAGGCTATTCATAAATTGCATAAAACTTGAACTAAATGTGACTAGTTATGCCTATTTATTCAAAAATAAACTCTTGAAATGGTTAATATTAAAATAGTCAATATATTTATATTTACAGCCTGCAAAGGATCACAAAACATTGTATGATATCCTTTTATGCGGCAAATTAGGGCAGTCACGTTGATGGCTCCATTAGTTGTTTGCCATTGCCCTGATATCTAACTTCTGTTACCGTTATTTCTTGTTGGAACCGCTCGCTTTGTTCCTCAAGATTTTGTGGAAATTTGTCTAGATGGTTATGGAGATAGTGTACCTTAATGCTCATAGTTGCACTCAAATTTTGAAAGTTTAAAAGCAAGTTTGGCACCAGTTTTGGATAATTTTCTGCTTTATGATTAGTCAAAAAGTTCTTGACAACTATGACAAAGCCTATACCAATAACCAGTAAAGTGTTGTTTTTGCTTCCAGTGTCAGACATTTCTTTTCTTTTAGTTATGATGCTAAATGTTTAGCTGCTTTGTTTGACAAACTGAGGTCACTTATTAAATCACTGAGCTTATCGTGGGAGAAGTGATCTTTTGTAACTACACTTCCATCATATTCACTGCCACTGCTAACTCTTGAATTACACCCCAGAATCTGTATATCCTATCCGACACAGGACTTCCAGCGAGTGTGGTGAACATCAGGTCCATGTAGGACAGGTAACTTTGCTGATTTCAAATTGGGGTACTCCCTGTTCTTTTTCTTGTAATGATTGAAGGATTTTACATTTATAGAACAAAAATAACAATCATCATTTTAGGGCTCTCGCCATACCATCAGTACACCAAATTTTAAACTCTTCAGTTTTCCACTGACGGAGACTCTCCACACAAGTTTTGCATACCACATCAGGAGCCCATGACTTACCTTGATCAACCAGTTTTATACCAAAATACATTTCGTACATTTTTCTACAAAGTTTATAATATTTCTATTTTCTTTTAGTAGCGTAAATTCCCCACAAATGTAGTCCAATACATTAAAGTGGTTCGAACAAGGTCTTCCTGAAGAACGCATTGTTTTGCAACCAAAGAAAATGTATTAATAAAACGAAGCTCAATTACAGTATCCTGAAAATAATGCAATATTCAATGTATAAAATGAAAACAAAACAGTGTATAAAGGTAGAAATTTGCATTAGTTGCTGTGAGTTTTGTGATAGTATCATTCATTACAATGTTCATAGCACCAAAACTAGTGCCAATTCAGTGAAACTAATGGCATATCTGGATTCAGCGTACCCGATTTACTATAAATTTGTTGCAAAATCCTGAGCAAGTGAAAAGAAGTTGTTTTTTTTTTGTTGAGCAGTGTAATATTAAGTATTTAAGGATCGTCCAATGGACATTGGAATGTATTGCTCCGTAATTTTTTTATATTTCATCTCGGATCATCACATGAGTGACCATTTGGACACACTTCATCCAAATCTTATGGGGCAGGAGGAGGGGAGGGTTGATGAGTAATGTGTAGAAATTATTTAGATTTATTTCCCAAACATTGCTAAACTTGTTTTTATTCTCTATTATTTATGTCATTCTACCAGTGGCATAAACAGCTTTCATGCCCTAGGCTATTGCTGACTTTAGAAATAGTCTTTGACTTTATAACAATACATATTCTTCAATTATGAAGTTTTTCTAGTTTGTACTATTTTTGTTATACAATGTTATGTTATTTACACCAGTGGCGTAGCCAGGTAATTTTTTCTGGGTAGGCTCTAGAGCTTATTTACTTATTATTTATTGAAATATCTGAAAATGGCAATTATTGTCTAATGTCTCACTGTTGATTTATTGTTATTATTTTATTATTTTGTTCTCAAAATTTTGGTCTTGCACAGATACCACACAGAAACTATATCAAAGCAAATATATCAACACAGAAATATTTAATATCTACAAAACAAATTAAGGCATTCTAACACATGAACATAAAATAATTCCCCAAATAATAATAATAATAAAATTCTAGTAGTCCACTGTTTGTTGTCACCTCTTCCTAAGTCTTAGGTTTCAACAAGAGGTTCGTCGTTCTGGTAAAATGAGTTTGTGTGTTGCGCGCCTGTCGTATTCGTGTTGGAGTCTGGGCCCGCCATACACCGCGAACGAACTCGAGGATTCCCGAAGGCTAGCCTTCGGCTCCTGTAGAAACAGCGTATCCCGTCTCGCGAGCACACGAACTGCGCATGCGTTGTAGGCTCTGAATGCCAGAGCCTTCCTCCAATGGCAAGTAAGTTCGCAATTAAGCGGGACGTTCAAGACGCAAAACCTACATGAAACGTGGTAATTGTGAATTTGAAAAATTATCAATAAGCATATTACGAAGTAATGAGAACGCTTTTTGTTTTTCATTAAATGTTTGGGTAGGCTCCGCCTTGCAGCCTAATAGGTAACTACGCCACTGATTTACACACATAAACATCGTGTATATGTACATGTGTGTGTGTATACATATACATATATACATATATATATATATATATATATATATATATATATATATATATATGTGGCTATTAGGTTAAACTCATTAACTCCATTTTTGGAAAAAAACAAGTTTTCACCATATTTCGAAATGGTTTCTCATTTTCTTTCATTACATACAGTAATATCAGTGAACAACGTTCACCTAATCTACCAATACTAAATGGCAATTTTCTTTTAAAAATTTGTAGCCCTTTTTAAGAAAATGGCGTTTAAGCGCTACTAAAAGTGCGAAATTTGAAGCTCATTTTCACAGAAAGTTTGTGAGTTTTCAAAAAACTTCATTTGAAACACATTCACTCACAAATACAATAGTGTTTCCAAATTGCTGTTAATGTGCATATTAAAGATGTGAGAGACCTTTAAAAAAAACAAAAAAATATCCCAAAATGAACTTCGTCATATTAAAGAGTGCAATTAGCACTACCCGTTTCAAAACTTTGAAGAAAAAATTTGGAGCCATTAATGAGACAATGGAGTTTGAGCGTTTCTGAAAATGAGGATTTTGAGCTAGTTTCAGAGAAAATGTTGAGTTTCCGTGAAACTTTTCTTGACATTATTTAAAGAACGTGAACTCGTAAATCTAATAATGTAAACAAATCGCCACTAACGTAAATATTACCGACGTGAGAGACAATTCAAAAAAATTACATTTTTCTACTCCCATTGTATAAGGCTGTCTTTGGATGGCTGCAACCAGTTGCATAATGATGGTCATTTCGATACAGATTTCATTATGATACAGGTTCTTGGCCAATCACAGAGACGCTTACAAATCAAGTATTGTCACTTCATTAATCGTTGAGAATTGTTGCAGTAAGTGTTTCGTTCGAGTGTGCATATTAAAATTGCATTTAATATTATATGAAGCTTCTCAGTTTTAATTTTATTTTATTAGTAGTAATTTTTACGTGAAATATTATTAAAAATAAATTGGATCGTCATTTCACTTTTATCCTATTTGACTAGCGCAGTGGTAGTTATTGAAGATAACTTTCAGTGAGGTTAAGATCTGAACGCAAGTCTTTTTTGTGTTATTTGCTGCTTCTGTCTGGTTGTCCTTAAAAAAAACGGCCAATTCTTTAATTTAAAATATTTAGTGAATGGTGGTTCTTTCAAATGGTCTTGACGTTTCCGGAAATTAGAGCAAATGCGAAAATACGGAAGTCGGAATATTATTGCCGCAACTTTTGTAGTCCCTCGCCGGCGCTCTGGTAAAGCACAGCCACCTGCGGGTGTAGGGTGTCCGCTAGGTGGCCTTGGCTGAATCTTGCACGTCGACTGCCAGGAAACGATTCAGTGGAGAAGTTTAACTTATAAAAGTTACCATAAGTCGTAGAAAAAGTACCGTATGAAACTCGATGTAATGGGTATTAATACACTCGTGTGAAGTTTACGATACTCGCTCGTACCTCGCTCGTATCGTAATATCACACTCATGTATTAATACCCATCATTACATCATCGTTTCATAATGTACTATTTTGCAATTTTTGATAAAACAAGAATAGAGCGACATGGAGTTTATGCCATCTCATAGGGTACATTTAGCACTATCCCTACCAAAAGTTTAAAGAAAAAATTACGAGCTGTTTTCGAGAAAAACATGTTTTTGTATGTTTTTATAATTGCACGTATTACAGACAATATTGCGGGAAAAGTACTAAAATTTTGAAAAAAATTTACATGACCCTAAAGAAAAATCTCACTATGAAAGACAATTTTTATTGGAAAGAAAAATCTTTGCAGTTTTGTAGTTGGAGGAAAATGCCCAATAAAATTTAAAGTTTTGTAATTTTCGAAAATTGAGAGTTTTTCAATTTTCGAAAATTCAGAGTTAATGTTGAAAATCGGACCTATGCCATCTTAATAAGTGTACTTTACTTTGCCCTTACAAGAAATTTAAAGAAAACATTTGGAGCCGTTTTTGAGAAAATTTTGGAAATGTTCGGGGTGCTTCATGTAAAGTACCCCCAAATTTTATAGAATCTTTTTCAAAATCTCAAAGCTTCGACGCGAACCAGATCGACCGGGGAATATCCATTTTGGAAGAAATCGTACGTATGGTTTCAGCGCTAACAATGTTCACAGACGGATGTTTTCCTTTCAATTGGTTTTTCGGTATCAAGGACCCACAAAAGAGGGGTTCTCGCTACACCACGTGTTGAGGAATTTTTTTCTGTTAATTTAGCAAGTGGATTTATCCACTTTTTCGTTATTACGGCAAGGCAACGAATTTCTTTCTGGCGAAAATTCGCCATTTTTTCGCGCAGCATTACATAACTTTCCCTATACTACGTATATGCGTACGTATACGGGAAAGTAAAAATGAATTAACAAATCGAATAGGTTAAAAATTGATCTAATGCAACTGAAATACAGCAGATTGACATTAATTGACATTTCAGAAATATAATAAGTAATTGACATTACTTATTAAATGTTCATAAATACCATTTATGAGTTTCATGTTAGAACAAATTATGAACTTACTTATGTCAAATTATTAAAATTAACAAATTTTTAACTTTAAATATGTCAAACTCATCGATATATGTCAACCTCAACTCAAAACTGAATTAATTTTCATATGCCGAATATATCAAAATGTGTCTAATGTGTAGTTTTGTAAGGAAAAATAGCAATATTCATCGAAATAAATTTTATTATATTGAAATGTTTAATATATCCATATATATCGAAAAATATCAGCATACATCGAAATAAAGCTACCTTACCGAATGTATCGAATTTTATGGAGATATATCGAAATAGTATGTCAAAAAACATCGACATATATCGAAAAATGTTTAATTAAGTCGATAAAAGTGAAGCGGAATAGGAAAGACTAATTAACTCCACCAGTGTACCAGGAAAAACTCATTAACTCCAACCCAATCCAGTCAATATACACGTTTACCGCGGGCGGATGGGATGGGCAAATATTGCTAAGCACTAAGTTTTTTTCAGATATTCCTTAACCTTTAAAAAAGAATCGCACAACGAAGTATTATTTCTATATCCAAATCAGTATTATCAATTAAAACCTGATGTTCTCGAGTAACGTAAAGTGGAGTTAATGAGTTTGACCTAATAGCCACATATATATATAGTAACCAAACGTGTAGGTCGGCTGTGGGGAATTTCAGTGGGGACGTGGCTCTTTGAAATTTTGAAAAAGGAAACACAAAGTTGGAACCACAAACATCAATATAATTGTGACCAAAATTAACTTGAAATTCAACAAATTGAATACAAAAAAATCTAGTGAGATGAGACATGCCCACGAAGTTACATCAGAAGGAAGAGCACATGCATTTTGCATAACGGAATATGAGCATTTTCTGCCTACAAATATTGTTGGCACATTGGCATAAAAAAGGATTCATACTTGGCGCCGTGGCGGGAGATTGATTTTTAATAACAATCTTTGGCTTTTATTACTAGATCAGAATTTGCATTTTGAACATACCGCGTCGGACTTATAAAAAATTCCCTCCAAATCCGCGTGCTGGTGGCGAAAAGCGCGGAAATATACGGTTTCTTTGTTAGTCATAATAGCATTCGAGCCAGCGGCTTTTCGTAATAGTTTTATCTCTCGTTGCAAGGGAGCAGCACCGGCCGGACTCCACTCCCCAAGCACTCTAGTGCAGACAAAATTATTTAGACACACCAGATTTCCGTTTGTTTTGTTTAAACCCAATGACAGCATTGAAACACAAATTCAAACGGCGAAACAGTTTTTTCAAAGTAGTCGCTCCGCCCAAGTAACGAGCTTCAGTGAGCTCTCATTAACGTTCCATGAGAACAGTTTCAGTTAGCAAGGTTGGCATACGTGTCGCCTTTTACAAAACATTTCAAAGAGCAACCATTTTTCCGCGGGAAGCACTCTGAATGCATGAGTGAAATTTTGTGGAATACAGATTAAATGAAGGCATTGCTTTTCATGTGAGACTGAGGTAAAAGGTTGAACGATTTATTCTCTGATTGCATATTTATTTATATTATCTTCTAATAAGAGGGATATACTGTATCTTTTCAGAGATCGAGCGAGCGAGCATACCATAACGTTCGTCTCGCCGTAACCAAAACTGATGATAGCTCTCCCAAAATTGAATATTAACCTAAAATCTGAACCTGAATAAGAAGCTATATATCGCCGCGTTAACAAATATTGAATGGAATTCTTCTTCAACAATACTGCATTAACAACATTCATATGTAACTTTCTTACACACAATTCACTGAAATTACAAATAAATTATCTTTTGCACAACTTCACTCAATATCAAAAATACAGAATTACCATTAATGATTTTTAAAATTGACATTAATTGAAATCACATCAATATTCTCTGTGACCAAAATTAACTTTAAATTCAACAAATGGAATACAAAAAATCTCTAGTGAGATGAGACATGCCAACAAAGTTACATCAGAAGGATGGGCACATGAAAAAAATTTTTTATTCCCTGAAATTATATTGATTTTAAGCAACACCCCCTGGATATAGAAAGCCTTCACACTGATTTGTGACCACCATTGTGATTTGTGATCATCAAAGGTAGTCCGACCGCACAGCTGCGCAGATCGCAGTTATACTAGAAACACTTACTTCGTTTGCAATTACTATTCTGGAAATGTATTAAAAAAGAAATGCTCATATTTAATGTTCACATGAGTGAAATTTTATATTATATTTGTTTCAAGGAATCCATTAGAAATTCGCCTGAATGCATTTACCTTCAAGTTCTTAAAGAGAGATCTTAAGATACTTTACACCCCAAGCATTTAACATAATTACAAGGAATATAGTGAAAACATAAGAAAGGTAGTAAGTTATGTATAAATCATAATGTATGTGCAAAAAGCTCAGTCACATTTATTAATACATTAACACATATACAATATTATCAAATTAAAAATTATCCAGTCAGATTTTTCAACTTTCTTTCAGCAATTTTACAAAATATTTGGTCTTTGATCTTCTTGCAATATTTAAAAAATGTACTCATTGTTCACATCTTAATTATGTGTTCTAAATAATGTTTACTAGGACAAAACCATTAAAAAGCACGCATTTATTTACAAGCTCCGACATTTCAACCTCCGACAATCTAATTTCTCAATTAAAATAAAATTTAGTCATGTGATAAAAGTGAAAGTAAAAGGAAGCCACGTACTGTATAATTAAGATGGAGCTAAACTTGTTATTATGAACAAGAATTAGTTATATTTTTCCAATAAAAAACTTGAAATAACTTTTATTTTCAGTTATCTGCTTTACTACATGAAGAGTATTAAATTTCTGATAAATTTTCAGACACAAAGTCATCTTCAGTAAAACATTTTTCTAATCAGAAACATATCCAACGTATCTTAATTTAATATTATTAATTTTTCTTGGAAAATCTTGATTTCTTAATTTCGTCACAGCAGCATTTTTCCGTATAAACTAAAATTCAAAGCACTATCTACAACTTCCGAAAGAGAAATCACTGGACGAGAATTCCATAATAGTTTTAAAATGGAAACACGATCATCACTTTGTTTAACAATTGTCCAAACTGGAAACACTAACTTTCTTCAAATTTTCGAACGTTATACAAGAAAACTGTTAATTATAAACTTCCTGCGAAACCACACTAGCAGCATCGACAGCTACCGGTTGGAAGTTCTTCAGCTCTCTTTTCTTTTCTGGAGTTTCTCGCCTTGTTTGCTAGAAAAGTAGGTAGGGCAGTCAAGAAATACGGAAGACCCCCACAATTCTTTTAATTGAGAGACACTCAATTTAGAAAATGATATTTCACCCGTCGTATCGAACATAACTGTTTCTCACAGTATATCATTCTCATGAAAATGGTGATGGCAAACCTGTAAAATATTGCAAAAAATTAAAACCTGTTTAATACTAGTAAATAATTAACAGCAAAAGCATTTAAAAATCAAGAAAATAATTAACAAAGTACAATAATAAGACAATCATCGGATTCAGCAAATAGGGATTAAAAATTAATGTGAGCGGATTTAGGGTCCTAATAAAGTTCTGCTATAATGTATAACC
Organism: Acheta domesticus; assembly: GCA_031308135.1. Lineage (NCBI taxonomy): Eukaryota > Metazoa > Arthropoda > Insecta > Orthoptera > Gryllidae > Acheta > Acheta domesticus. The sequence goes on along the minus strand of JAHLJT010009419.1, from coordinate 6,696,131 downwards.
TAAAAATATTTGAAATTAATTAAATGTTCTTTTTTTAAGCCTTATTATTTGAACTGTGTAATGTTTTAACTGTTTTTCACTGTAGTAAGTTCAGTTCAAACTTGGTAGAATATAAGATACGTAAATAGAAAATAAGTTTTTGGACCGTGTTGCAAAACATAAAAGGTTTTCCGCAAGGAAATGACTACGAATAAAATCTATACTTTACTTACAGTGGATGTTCTTAAAGGGTTGAAATTCCGTCAATGTACAGCAGGTCATTTTCGTAGCATTTCAGTATCTTTTGAGAAACCAAATAGGCCTACATGGACTTCAGACCCTTGTAAGCGCAGCGCACGGCAGTTTAGTACATCACATTTACATGGCTTTTTGGAAGAAACATCACTGATATTCAGCCACCAATAATTAAAATAAATACTGAATATTTTCACCGATTGGGAAAATCTTCACAGCTTTCAAATTACAACACACCGTTGCTACCAAAACAACTGACCATGTGAAAATCACATTGTTGACTAGGACTACCATGGGCGCCATGACACTACGTCACAAGCTCAGTGTGGAGGCTTTCTTTATTCAGGGGGTGTTGTTTTAAGCCATCTCTGCTTATGAATACCTCAACTTGCATGAGAATAATACAAAACATTGTGCCCATGGCACTGTCTTTTGTTTCAATTCATACTGCATGCAGATAATTGAATTTACAATTCATTCACAAAGCATGAAACCAAAGTCTCAAATCAACACTGGCTTTGTTGCAACAATTCAAATATTAATCCCCTATAAAACTTTCCTTCTCACTTATCCAAAAAGAAAGTTAAGCCCAATAAATTAGAATGAAGTCATACCCAACAAGGCATGTGAAAAATTACAAAGTCAAGACTAATGATCATGGAACCAACTTCCCTTGATAGCAGAAAATTAGCCGTTACACATAACTTAATACAAAGATTCAACACAATGTCGCACGATGGTCCTTCCAAAATAATCCGACACATTAATTATAAAATACTTTAATCACTACAACCTCCCACCACCATGAATTACAGGAAACAATTTCATAAAAAATCTTTTGTGCGGCCTGATGATGAACTTTGAGTCTACGAACTGTATGGCTTTATTTAAACCCACAATGTTTCATCTATAATCCCAGGGTCTTCATTCAAGTTACGCCCATATGAACGTAATGAAGTTCCGTTCTTCAATTCTTTCCCCTTGAGCATAAATCCCCTCACACGAAACAACGTTCACAAATGAGGAAAATCACTACAAACACCACATATTACTTAGCCTTCACTTCCTCGACTTACAATATCTAGTTCACTATTGAAATTCTCAAGATTTTCATCAAAGTCTTGACTTTTCAACAATTCATTTACGTCCATATTAAATGATTGAGGCAACGCATCAACAAAATCAATTTTCTTTGGAGTACTTATGGTGAAAGCGTAGAGTTGTTGCTGTCTTCGCCGTGACGTCACCTTGCAAAGCGGCATCAGATTCTCGAGGCCGAAACGTAGCTCTGGCGACGAACGGCGCAAAAACGTTCGCAACCTGCTTTTGGCCGCAGGGCCAAGGCCCGAAACTCCCCTAGCAGCACCGGCCGCCCCTGGAACATGGCTCGCCCCGCGCCGTTAACACCGGGGTTGTTTTTAAGTTTTACTCTCGCAAGTTCTTCTCTACACTTCCTCGTCTTGCGTACGTCTCCACCTCAACTTTAACTCGGGGGCCGTGACGTTCGACAGCGGCGCAGAACTCACAACGGAAAGCTGCCTCTAGCCACCACTGCCACAGACGCCTCTCATTTCCCGCTAACTGGGCTCGCGGCCATACCGTAAGCTTTCAACCTCACACCTCAGGTTCTCGTAACTTTCTGTCCATCTCTGACCGTTTGTTCTCCTCCCCTTCGTCGCGCACGTCACCACCGCGTAGGGGTGAGAACTCTCCCCCTGCCCCTCCCCACCACCGGCCGCTGATAAGGCGGTGATGACGCCGCCGCCGTTAACAATTTCTTTCAAAGTGGCAAATTGTTTGGGGCCTAATATGTAGCTCGCTACAATATATATATATATATATATATATATATATATATATATATATATATACACACACACACACACACACATACACAGGGTGTCCAGAAGCTCCCGTTACAAAAAAATACCACAAATTCTGTGTTGCCAGACATGAAGAATGGCAGGTCCAGTTTCTCCGAAAAAAATTTTGTCTTTGAGAAAATTGAGTTTAAAAATCACTTCCGGGGCGCGAAATTCAAACCGGCCGCAACGACACTGCAGACAGCGCCGTCACCTTCTGCGCGGAGCATTTCCTCGTTGTTTCTCCGCGTAAACGGTGAAACAGTCGAGTATTATTCTGGAAAGCATCGCGTTGCTTACACTAGAATATTTAATAGTATCAAGTATTTGCAGGTTCTATTCAATTAATATTTTAAATGTACGTACAGAATATCGAGTTTTGTTCTAAATGATAGCCACGGTACACGGCGGCGTAAACATAAATTAAGAACACGATCCAACATTTCTGAAAAATATTGAATCTCCTGGAAAGCTCGAATTGTTATTTTTAACACATTCGGCACACTGAGCCCTTGGCAGGCCCATATCTTCCCGGAGAGAGAGGGAAGTGAATCAAGCAACGAACGAACGGTGGGGGCCAGTGGTTTCTTCTGCCTTGCCACTTCTTAAGAAGACTTATGCGCCGAAGACCGAGCGATTTTTATACAGATCTCAACAGAACAGATTATACAGAATCTTGAGAAATGTGTGTCTGAAAAAGAAAGTGGCTTGTAATTATTTTTAATATGATTTATCGTGACATATTTTTGTTCTCGTAATTTTCACGGGCTACCACCGGTAGCCCACAGTATACGCCACTGCATTCCACCAACTTGAGAATGTTCACATGAAACCAAAACTTATTGATATATATCGATGGAATGCCAAAAAAATTACACTTAAACGTATAAAAAGAAATATTCCTTACATTGATTATTGTTTGATGATGTACTGACACAAAAACGTCGGTTTATTATGAATTTAGTTGAATGTGAATGACTCAGGCTCTTTGATATTCAGTGATTGTGGTGTGTCAGTTACTTATGACAATCTACTTTTTTAATTTCTCTATCAAAGAATTCATTTTAATATTCTCACATACTTTTCAACATTTATATAAATTCTTACAATATTATATTTACCTATGATCAGGGGCATCTCGTGAATAAATGTTCAGAGTAGTCAAAACAGGGATTGCAGAACCACCTGATCTGGGATATAATGATAGTGTTTTTCCTAAACTGTGCCTTCTGAAGATAGATGAAGCTGTATAATACGAGTCTTTCACGTTTTACTCCTTTGGGAACCTTTCGGGTTCATGGATTTTCTGAAGGGACCTCATGTTTAAATAGATAAAATAGTTTTTATCAAAGCTTTTTTTCTACTCATTCGCAGAATTATTTAATTAGTGGTGCTACAGAATGGACCAGACTTCCCCGTATTAGTTTTCTATTTACTTGGGCTTGGGCTAGCTATTTGGAATTGCCACATACTCGTGCCAGCTGCCATCTATCGTCGCCCAAAGTCCATTTTTTTGACATTTTCTTAATTTTTCGGTTTCCTAATGGTAGGACGGAAATATTAATTTTAAAATACTAAACTGAGTCTTAAATGGCAATGTTCTTTAAAAAATTTTGAGTCGTTTTAAAGAAAATGGCGTTTAACCGCTTCTGAAAATTCGAAAATTGAAGCTCTTTTTTACAGAAAATTTTTGAGTTTTCGAAAAACTTCATTTGAAGCCCGTTAACTCACAAACACAGTAGTGTTTACAAATTGCTGGTAATGTGCATATTAAAACTATTAGAGATCTTTAAAAAATATTACATATGTGTACTTTTTGCAAAAACAAGAAGTACCCCAAATTGAATTTTCCTTCATGTTAGAGTGCAATTAGTACTATCCGTTCGAAAAGTTTGAAAAGAAATGGAGACATTTCTGGGAAAATGGCGTTTGAACGTTTCTAAAAATGAGGAATTTTGAGCTAGTTTTCACAGAAAACTATTCAATTTTTGATAAACTTTATTTGACATTATTAAAAGCACTTGTTCTCATAATTATAACAATGTGAAGAAATTGCCGCTAGTGTAAATATTAACGACGTGAGAGACGAGTAAAAAAATTAAATTTTTGAAATGTTTCAAAAAAATATTTGAGCTATATGGCGTTTGTCATCTCATATAGCACATTTAGCACTATCCTTACAAAAACCTTAAAGAAAAAATTTGGAGCCAGTTTTGAGAAAATCTTATTTTTGTAATTTTTGTAAATCTGCCGTTTGAAGCTCTATTGCCAACAGGGAGAGATGAACTATACTGCGATTTTCCTAACTGTACCCCTGACAGAAATCAGCAGTTTCGCTGCCATCCAATCGGGAGCATGTAGTCTCCAAAGTGATGCCAGTATGGTGACGTTAAAGCTACCGATTGGATGAAACCGTCAAAAGCTGATTCCTGTCAGGAGCACAGTTAAGAAAACCGCAGTATACAAATGTAAAAAAATAAAAAGTTAAACTGTGCTACACAGATTAATTCTTTTACAGATACAGATTAATTCTATTTAAAAAGGTCTTTCCAGTTACAGCCATTGCAATTGGTGTCAACTCAATTGGTTCAAAGGATCTGAAATTGAACATAATTATAAACACGAAATTCCACAATTTAGAATTTAATTATTTAAATGCGCCTACACGGCAAACACTTTCCACAAATACTGTCACCAAATGTAAAGGACATAATTACTCCAGACAGACAAAGAGCACAGTGTGACACTTCTACAGAAGACTCTGCAAAGAAAGAACTTCTTGTGAGATACACTTCATTCAAATTATTTAATATTTGATTGCAATGAATTTTGTCACTAACTGTTCTCTGAACAAATAAATTCTTATTACTACCGAAAATAACTCTTACCATTACCAACATCTGAAATTTTTGGTACAATTCTTTCAATCCTGGTATCTGAAATTCAAAATAAAAATTATAAAATTGAAATATCTGAATGAACATCGAAGAAAATGGAGAACTTACTTCTTTCTACTGGACCGGTTTCTCGCAAAGGGGATTTGGTGGTTCCTAAAATTTTATTGGATCAGCATTATCAATGGTCTCTGATTCGCAGTTACATGCTGTTCCAAAAAATGCTCTTTGCATATAGACTTACTAATGCTTCTACGAGCATTTGGCTAGAGCTGGTTCTCAATACATTTTAACCATTCTCTGCATCTAAAACGAATATATTTATTTTACAGACTTATTTTTAAAAAATGCTAGTAATAAAAAATCAGCATTAATCAACAAACTTCATACATAAAAACGTGATACGACTCACCTTTTTCTCGTTCCTCGGAAAACCAAATTGGCCCGCTTCAATGGCCAATTTCCGTTTCGAATTTGTGCAATTTGGCACTCAGCATCTTCTCGTAGTGATAATACACGCTTCAGATAATGCGATTCAACAGTATATCATTAAATTTCTTTCCTAAACGTAAAGTAACTGGTCGCTAGAAACCGTTAATGGTCTTTTGCACGTAGCCCACACACCCAACGCTCATCGAGGCAGAAAGCCAACGGAAATGCAGAACCCGCCTTGACCCAAAGAGTATATGCCTTGACCCGAGCCGGCGATCTGTGCAACTGAGTAGTTCACAGCTTCATCGCCAGAGCGAGTTGGTGGCGAACAGACATGGGCACATGGCGTCGCCGCGTCACCATTCAAAATTCAAATAAGGACCGGGCTTGACCTATCTATAATGGGACAAGATACAAAACTCCCTCCGAATGCGCATGCGCGAGGAGGGGTGACTCCCACCATCAACCGCTCACTTCCCCTGAAAGTATCGCTCTCTCACTCGCTCTGCGCTCCAGGCAACGCGGCCGGTCGAGGGGAGGGGGGTCTGAACGCCTAGACAGTCTGCTTTGTTCGTGGCCCAACGCGCAGCAGTAAGTATCAGCCATCCAAATCAAAACTGTTTCAGCTGTCTTCGAGTGCTGTGCAGCGTGGCGTCTCTTAGCGTAGGCCTAATTTCAAGTGAAGTTCACAGGCGTAATATTGTGTATATTTGTTTCTAACACTAGGACAACCGTTTGCAGGTAATATAACCTGAACATCAAGCTTTCTCTTTACCATCCCGATCTCAATTCCATCGATTTAGTTTGGAGTTCCATTAAGAATAATGTTACGAAAGAAAGCATCGGTACCCGTCTATGAGTTAAAGAAAATGTATGCCGAATATTATTTTCAAAATATTGCCCAAATCAATGGAAGAAGTGTTGTGAACAGGTTAAGAAAATCGAAGAAGAATATATGAAAACAGACATGTCGACGAAAGCAAAAGTGGACAAAATTATCGTTTCTTTGCGGAGCAGTTCCTCTGAGAGTGAGGACGACAATGACGTCACACAGCGAAGGCTGCAGTGACAGTGATGATATAGCTCCTCCTTGCTGGGGGAGGGCGAGGAATCGCGTGCGCGCAGTAGGTTAAGATATTTTGGCACTGTAGCAGCGGTAGGAGAAGTCCGCAAAACTAAGCACCTCCCAAAAGGGAGTTTTCAAACTTCCCCCTATTGTGTCAACCCACTGGTACTGCGAGCAAAACTTCTGCCGACTTGACAGCCGGGAGTGGGGGAGAGTGATGCCATTTACTCGGACGGCAGACACGTGTTCGATCTTGCGTCAGATCAGCTGTTGAGTCACACACGTCCAACTTATTGTATTTTTGGTAGAATTTGATGAAATTCTATTACACAATTTTATCGCATTCTCTTACACTACAATCCTGCCAAAGCAAAGAATAACGAAACATTTTTGCATAACACGCGCAAAGCAGATGAAAAGTACGTACAGTGAGACGCGTTTTAAGGAAGATGCATAGTATTCAGTATGAAAGATTTATAAGAGAGAAGTATCCAAACACAAGACATCTTGGTTTGAATACATACCTTTCGCAGAAAGTTCACAATAAAAAAAATTGCAGGATTTTTCGAAGTTACTGACTTTGCCTGTTATTTACAAGGTTTTCAAGGAGGCGTCCTATTGAATGCATTGGCATAAAGATAAAAATTAGAAATGTTCCGTAAGGTGGATGTACATGTACATCGTTTCATAAGTATATCAGCCTTTACGTAAGCCTTTATCAGTAGACGGCATAACCGCACACACGATTACCTAACAAGTAATGGCGATGCTCTTGGCGCTCGGCGCTCTTCAATTTTCAGTTGCTTCGCGCTATTACACTTCATTTGTTTCTTAGTAAACGTCGGCAACTCTGTAGTGACATCACAATTTGATGCCTCTGATTGGATAACGGACCCCCCCCTCCCCTGTCAGCCAGGAGCTGTCAAGTCGGCAGAAATATTATTTGCAGTATAAGCCTTCATACGTGTATTTTATTCTATTCTTGCAACAAAAAAAATTTTAAAAAAATTTGGAGCAGCTTTTGAGAAAATTTTGAAAATGTCCGGGGGTCTTCTTGTAAGGTACCCCCTAATTTTTAAGAAAGTTATTCAAAATCTCAAAGCTTCCACTACACCCAGATGGACAAGAGTTTTTTCAATTTGGAAAAAATCCTACGAGTGGTTTAGGCGCTAGTGGTGTTCACAGACGGACGTTTTGCTTTCAATTGGTTTTTTGGTATCAAGAACCCATAAAAAAGGGATTCTGGTTACACGACGTGTTAGAGGATTTTTTTTGCCTTAATTTGGCAACTGGTTTTATCCACGTTTTCGTTGCCAGGGCCCTGCAATTAATTTTTTCCTGCCGAAAATATGCCGTTTTTTCGCGCAGCATTACATAGCTTTTCCTATACTACGTATACTACTCAGTATATACGTATGTATACGGGAAAGTAAAAACGTACTTTGGACGGCGATAGATTGCAGCTGGCAAGAGAATCTGGCAAGTCCGAATATCTAGCCGAGACCAAATGAAATAGAAAAGTAATACGGGAAAGTCTGTGCTATTCTGTTGTTTCACTTATTATTATTATTATTATTATTATTATTATTATTATTATTATTATTATTATTATTATTATTACGTCAACAAATCGCAGATAATGTAAATATTAACGACGTGAACATAAAAACACTAGTTCAGAAAATAGCTTTTGAGCGTTTTTACAATGCGTAATTTTGAGGTCATTTTCACGCAAACGTTTTTAGTTTTTGAGAAACTTCATACCATTTAATGTGTTTATACTCACAAATGCAATAGTGCACAACGAACGGTTTTACTGGAAATATTATCGACACGAGTTCTTCGAAATTCGTATTCTTTTGCAAAATCAAAATGACGTTTATGTCATGTTATTGGGTGCATTTAGCACTCCGTAAAAAAAAACTAGTGGTGCTACAGAATGGCACAGACTTTAGTTTTCTATTTCCTTTGGTCTCGGTTGATTTGCAACTAATATGATTACCAGCGCTGTATCACCCTAGCAGGAAAGTGATAGTTTGCGCTAAGTCCTGCGCGTCATACTGTCCACTTGTTTTAATGAGATTTTTTGCGGGCGCTCGTGCGTTGCTGCGTTGCGCTTGGCCGTCCCCGCAGTTAGCGCTGCGCCGCCAGTCGCCGAGCACCTCACACCTCTGCGAACTAGTCGGCAGGTGAGTCTTGCCCATAGATGCAGATCGAGGGACACACTGCATCTGCATCTAGGGACACTGCAGGTGACCAGCGGTGGATCCAAGGGGGGGCATGCCCCTCTTAACAGGTCTAGAGTTTTCGTTTGTGACCTTACTTTATTTGGCAAAGTTGATTTAAATATTTATGTTAGAATTATGTAATTACTAGTGTACCCTTGCGAGAACTCTCGCATCCTATACCCCACTTTCTTCCCTATTTTTCTATTTCCATATTAAGCCTGAAATCTATACTTTTCTTCAAGACCCTGTTATTTCTCCGTCACTTGTTCTTTATGTCACCTTGTAAGTGATAACAATGTAATACACCCTTGTTAATACAAACTATTCTTATTTAACTTTATTATCAGGCAAAGATGCACACCCGTATAATTCAATCGCATATAATATCAAGTAATTAGTAATTTCACATACTGTTGCAGATTCTACAGGCTCTGAACAGGTGGGTTAATAGAATGGTCAAGAAGATCTCATCCTGTAGATTACTGTGTGAGAAACGTTTCTTTCAAGCAATTGGCCTTAAAATGTTAGTTTTTAATGCCCTAGAAAGCCTCGTTTAGAAGTTATTTATTGATACACATTCAAAAATTCTGACGTGCGTTGCATTCTACATGAACATTTAGATGCGTTTTTAAACAAATCCTTCATATTTTTAAAGTCAAAGTGCAATTCGTCACGTCTCCGTGAAATTCTCTTTTTTAGTCACCTCGTTTATAAAGATTGGTTGCGTATGAGAGCCGGTATACTACAAAGAGAAGGTATACTACAGAAAATATATAGGAGACGATTAAAAAAGAACATTGAATAGTGTGTGTGTGTGTGTGTGTGTGTGTGTGTGTGTGTGTGTGTGTGTGTGTGTGTGTGTGTGTGTGTGTTTCGCATCACTTTTGTGCATCTGCGCTTGCGCGGAAGATTGACATTGGAGTCGATCGCTGGCGTCCAAAACTCGCCAATATTAAAAAAGTACTCCAATTTTTTTCTTTAAATATTTTGTACGGATACTGTTAAATAAACCGAATACATAACATAAAAACTATTTTGATTTTTTTCGAAAATTACACAAATGTTATTTTTAAATATATATTTAAATCGTTAATTTTTACATTGTAGCCGGTTATTATGTCTGATTGCATTTGTGAGTTCAAGTGATTCAAATGATTTCTTACGAAGTTTCTTATCGGTGAAAATAAATTCAAATATGCGCATTTTCAGAAAAGCTGAAACGAAGTTTTCTTAAAATCGGTTCCCAACTTTTGAATGATAATTTACAAATAGAGCCAGATTTTACTCTTCTATATTATTCTTATTCATAGATCAGTTCAGCTATTAGGAAAACTGAGAAAGTGGAAAAAGGCGCCGGTAGATTGATGTAATGTGGATATACTACAGAAAAGCCATTTGAGACTTAAGAAATTAGGAATCTAACTAGTACGCGAAGTCTATACAATTTTGTAGCACTACTGGTCACGTTTTCGTATACATACGGAAAACAGAATTCGAGATTTCAACGGAAATGAACGTTTTGGGGTGCGAGTGTTTTTAGTTTTTCAAAATGTGAGTTCGTCCCGTCAGTCAATCCCCCCTTCTCTAACACTAGCGTCTAAACTATTCGCAGAGTTTTTTTCAAAATATATTCTCCCCGGAAGTTTTGAGCACACTGCTAGCTTGAATGAAATTCTTGAATTTTTTGGGGACTTCAAATAAAGCTCCTGGAACACTTTTTTTTTCGAAAATGGTTTTCAATTTTTTCTCGAAAATGGCTCCAATTTTTTCTTTACATTTCTTGTGAAAATTGAGTGAAATACTCAAAAAGATGGCACAGGATCGCAAAACTAAAAAAATTGAGATCGTTGAAAAATTGCATTATTGACAATGGATAATTTTTCTTCAATTTAAATTTATTTTCCACAATTAATGTCATGTACAGGTGTAGTTTATTTGAGACTATGAATCGGTTTCGCATGAATGAAATATGGTCAATACTAAATACACGATTTAAGTTTTCATTTCTTGTGAAAAATCTTTAAATCATTTCTTGTGAAGTCTATACATTTTTTAAATTGCACATTTTAAATGTTTTCTGGAAAACGGCTCCACATTTTTTTAAACTTTTGGAACGGGTAGAGCTAAATGTACTGAATAAGGTTACATATCGTGTCCCCTTTCACTTTTCACGTCGGGACCTTGGAAGGACTTTCTGTTTCTATTGACGTATTCAAACTAAGGCAGCTGCGTGGGGGCTTAACCGCATGGGGGCTCCAGATGATAGTAATAAAATATAATAGGGGACCTAATAAATTTACAAACAAAACATTTTTAAAATTCATAAATATAAAAACAATTTTTAACTATTTCACTTGTTTTACAGCCATCTTATAGTTATTTGTGCACCAAGGAGATTAAAACCAGATAACGACCGTGGTACATTCAAGATTTTATTTTTACCTAATTTTAATAAGACTTTCTCATTAATTAGACTTGACTCAGCTCGACTTTTCATATCCTCCCATATTTCCCTTTCACAGTTCCCCCATAAGAGCACATGTAGCATAATTCTACTGTTTCGTAACCACGATCCTCTCGATCCAGGTAATTGATGCAATATATCGTGTTTTCAATCGATGACGATAAGGAATGAGTAAAGAAATAAAATATATTTATTGAATTCAGATTTTCATTCAGAAAGTAAAATACGATTTCAAAATGTAATATCAAGTTTAAAAATCCATTATTTACCGCATTTGAGCGAAAAATGAGACCGGTGACCCATTTTTTAAAAAAAGAGCCACAAATGGCTGGCCAACCTACGGTCCAGTTTTTCGCGAATTCTGGAAAACTAACAATCTGTTGGCTGTTTGTCACCAGTGAACTCGCAATAAAATTCTGGAATAGGACGTGCATTTTCAGAAGGTTCGACTTTCCGTCCAAAATCGCCAATTTTCAACGAGACATGGATCGTGAGATTTTCGCTTTTTTGACTTGCACAAAAGAATGACCAGAAAATTAACTTTTCTGCAAAATTATGCAGCAGATTCGTTCCCGTATTAGTGGAAGCAGCTACGTAAAATTGAAATATTGCACTTTCTGCCCTACAGCATCTTAGCAATTATTTGAAAATGTCCAATTCAACCAAGAAGCGATCAACCACGCTGTAAGATATACAGGTGTGTTAACTAGCCGCCTTTGGGCAAATTTTCTGAAGCCAGTTTGAGACTAGTTCTTCAAGTGTCCGTACGGTGCCCACGATTGGGTCTGGGTTCGCGGTGTAAGATATACATCTTAAGATGACATCTTAAAGTGTGGCTGTTACACATTACACAACCAATCACGACGTTGCCCAAAATGAGATCCAAAGATCGCAGCACTTATATGCGAGGCCTGTTGAGAATTAGCCTCACATGAGCTTCAGTTTTAGACTGGGAGTGAACACACCTATATATCTTACACAGTGCGAACAGCTCACTGTTTTCCATGGCAGTGCTGTTAAAACTATGTGAATTCTGCAACCTGCATAAAAATATAATAAAAAAGTTTGTAAACTTATATTGGAAAAAAGAAGTCTGATGGCCATACAGCTTTATCATGTCACAACAATGACACTTAATTAACAGAAATTTGCGACAATTGTTGCGTTTCTGCATTGTCAATACTCCCTTAGCTCGCAGCTCATTAGCTGGCAATTTTTATTTCCAATATTGAAAAGAAATAATTTCTTTAAAGATAAATCTATAAATATATAACAAAAAGTCGAATAAAAACGAACAAAGAAATAATACACAAAATTGCAAATTCTAATTTACGACGCATCCAGCCATCGAAGCGCAGTAAACTTACAGCGGGCTATTATGTTTGTCACAAAATTATAGAGAAACTACTCGTATTGTGAAAAAAATAAGTCTGACCTTATTTGAAGATGTAGGATTGATAAATACATTTAATTGAGAAAAAGTGTTTTAAAATTGTAGTTGTAAGAAAACGACGAAAACGAAGCGCAGTCAATTCCGAGCGGGCTATTATGTTTTTGAAAAACTGAACATGACCCTTATTTGGAGACCTATTTTTATGAACACATTTCATCAAGAAAAAAATTGTATCTTCATAATTGTAGTTGTAGGAAGATGCCGAAAAAGGTTTAATTTTTTTCAATTTTCGAAAAATCAGAGTTTTCAACCAACGTGAGACTTATGCCATTCTCTAAATGACTTTCCGACTATCCAACAACAAAATTTAGTCAAAATTGTTGGCGCCATTTTTTTGAAAGTTTTTGAATGTGTCCAAGGGGCTTCATATAAAGTTCCCTCCAAAATTAAATATTGGTTTCAAATTCAAGGGGCCGCGAGATCATTGAGATCGATCGGGGAGTATAAATTTTGGAGAAATCGGCTGAACGGTTTAGTCGCTAGCGCTGTTCACAGACAGACGTACAGACGAATGGACAGACGTTCTGCTTTCAATTATTTTTTCGGTATCAGGGATCCACAAAACAGGGATTCTGGCTGCACCACGTGTTAGATGTTTTTTCTTAATTTAGCCCTGTAATAAGAGTTTTTCTGCCGAAAATCCGCCGTTTTTTCGCGCAGCATTACATAACTTATCATAGTATAGGGGAAAGTAAAAATGGAGCCAAAAATGGCCGGCCAGTCTAAGGTCCAGTTTTGCAACAATAGATTTGATTTTCGCAAGTGTGAAGTTCTGTGAATTATCTGCCCACTCACTGTAATGAGTAATGTCACGTATTTGTAGCTATAAGGGTCATAATTCACTGTTTATGCTCATCTTTTATTTACGCACATATTTTCCGTCTTTGATTAAACTGTATTTTAAAGCAGTGGTCTATTTTTAAAATGTTTAATTCTAACTACCATTCATTTACAATTAAATAATTGATTTTTCATCAGAAAAGTAATAATCTCCAAATGATGGCAAAGCGAACGAAATTATATGAATAAACCTCATGAAAATATCCAATGTACTCTAATGTAGATATTTTAATTTTCGGGATACTTTCCATGAAGCCCCTGGGACATTTACAAAATTTTCAAAAAAATTGTCTCCATCGCTTTTGATTAATTTCTTTTGTTGGATAGTGTAAAGGACGTTTAAGAGAATGGTGCAGAACTCATGTTCGTTTAAAACTCTGATTTTTCGAAAATTGCAAAAGTTCAAACTTTTTCGGAGGCTTCCTTACTACTAAAATTCTAAAGATGGATTTTTCCCTTATTGAAATCTGTTCCTGAAAGAGAGATTTTGAAATAACGTCATGTTCAATTTTTCCAAAATTTGAGTACTTTTCGTATAATTTTGCGTGAAAATACGGACGAGAAAGTACGTTCTGTTGTAGCACCACTGGCTCATTTGAACTATCAACACTAATTAACAATTCTAATGGAAAAAATAACACATCTAACCACATTTTACCAAAGTGTATTTTTATTTTCAAAACTTACCGTTCAATCTCGTAAATGATGATTTGATGTAGTAAATGATTATTTACAATGGCAACAATTGGAGTTCTAAAATGTTTATTAATTTTATTTTCTTTATAAATACAGGCGGAAAGAAAACGAAATTTTTTCAGAGAAACTCTTTTGTGTGCACCTGTCTGTTTCAGGTAAAACACGTCTGTTTTAGGACTCTGGTGTCCATATAGCTTCACATTCATTTGGATATGAAATTTACAGAAGCATAGATTGCAGAACTCTGGTGGAGGCAATGTGTCATTTGAACTAAGAGAGGAAGGGGGGACAAGTATTTCTATTCAGGGTCACTGAAATTTCTCTGTTGGCGCTTCGAGCACTTTCTCCTTCTCTCCGCCGGAATCCGCTGCGGCAGCCACGAGGAAAGGACTTTGCACTCACTTTCCCTTCGCCCAGCGACGCCGTCTTCGCCCTCGATTGAGGAGAGGTCATTCAAGAATTCCCTACACCAGTGTTGTCAAGGTCGATGCCACGAGCGGGAGTCCGTGGCACGAGTGCCACAACGAAATCGCCCTTTCACGCAGTTCGTCACCCCGTCACCAGAGACAACGCCATCTCTATTGTAAAACGACGGGGTTACTAATAGTTTCCTTTCCCGACGCTAGTTGCGCAGAGAAGCTCGTGACATGCTACGACGCGTGCCACTGCCACCAGTAGAAGACCTTGACACCACTGCCCTACACGCTGCAGCAGACCTGCACTCGAGTGCAAATCCAGAAAGCTCAGAAGGTAGGGGATGAGACCCATTCTAGGAGTGCGGACCACTAATGGAAATGCGCAATTCAAACCGTAGCGTGTAAATTGAAATAGCAATCAGCGAGAACATGACTGTTGCATACAGTTCATACAATATTGGCTTTTGCGTTATAGTGAAATTGTTTGTTGTCAATAGATGACAATGTGAAATATGAACCTAAAACGAATTAGACATACTACACATTTGGTTTGAATATCAAGTATTCATGAATATCAAGTATCAACTGTTTTTTAGGGCTGATACTGTAATTCACTTTGCTACGATGTAATCACAAATTCACAGTGGTGCTAAACACAAAATTGTAATATTTTTTGTACGACGTTTTTGTACGACGATGACAGTAATAAACTATTTTTTCATTAACAATTTTTAAAGCAAAGCAAAAAAAGGAAAAATCAAGGCAAAAAATTTCAAAAAATCATGATTACTTTCTGCCCTAATTTTGAGAAGAGTTCATTTTATATTTGTAATATCAAGTCAACCAACTTATTAATAACCTTTTACGGCGTTGTTTTTTAAATATATAAACTGAAGATTATGAGTATCATGACCATAAAACATTCATTCATCTTCAATGGCGTAAACTTAAATCTTTATATCTCACGAAAAGTTCTAAAATAACGAAATAACGCGCGAAAAGTTATAAAATGTAAAAGAAATGTACATGACCTTGAAGGAACTATGAAGAACAAATTTCATTTCAAGGAAAAATCTCTATCTTCAATTTTGTATTTGTAGGAAGACGCCGAAAAAATTCAATGTTTTGCTATTTTCAAAAATTCAGAGTTAACTGAAAATCGGACTTACGCCACCTCTACAAGTGCATTATACTCTATCCTTACGTGAAATGTAAAGAAAAAATTGAAATCTTTTTTGAGAAAATTTTTAAAATGTCCCAGGGGCTCATGTAAAGTACCTCAAATTTTAAAGAATGTTTTTCAAAATCGCTCTGCTTCGAGTCGAGCCAGATGGACAGAAGAGTGTCCATTTTGAAACAAATTGTACGTATGGCTTAGGCGCTAGTGGTGTTCACAGACGGTGGGACAAGCAGACGGACGGGCGGACGTTTTGAAAAAAAAAAAAACACTTTTTCGGCATCAGGGGACCTCAAAACCTTTTTTTCCGTTGAAATCTCGAAATCAGTTTTCCGCAGCATTACAACACTTTCCTTATATTACTCTGTATATAATACGTACGTATTCGAGAAAATAAAAATGGCACAGGGCTCAGGAGTTGAACTTTCTGAAATTTCAAAAATTACAAACGTTAAAAATAATCCGAGAAAATGTGTTGTTATGTTTGTTGTGTTGTGTACTTGTTTCTCTTGTAGTTCTTTCAGGGAATGATTTCTTTCCAAAGCAATTAACTTAGAAAATCATACAATAACTGATAAAGTTGGCAACGTACTGTTTGTGTACGAGAAACAGTTACGAGAGTTATTGTAAACCCTCTGTGATTACAAAACCCATATAGAAAGTTATGAGGAACGGAACTACTGAGAGAAGTTCAGTTCTTCAAGTGCCTTCTTCAGCTCACTGACATTCATGACTTGTTAGAAACATTAGTGGTATAAACACCGAATGTGGAAACAAAATTTGCTGTGAAATTAAAGATCGCAGCCTCAGTCTCGTTTTTCATTTCAGTGTCTTGTAAAAATGCTGCAAAGTATGAATCCGAATGGATTAGCATGTGTCACATTCCGAACTCTGAGCAAAATGGCTCGCAATCTACACTATTCAAGAAGGAGAAAACCCTGTATGAACCCAGAACCGGTGGTATGTTTTTTGGAAATAACAGGAAACATCTAATTTCAAGTTTACTTGTGAATGTTTCTGAGAATCGTATCTTGCAGGAGGAGAAGAAGATTGATATTGAAGGAATTGACATCAACTATGTGCAAGTTGGAACTGGACCACATCACATTCTGCTTACACCTGGTGCTTTAGGTATGAAATATTAATATGAATTCAGATTTTTTAATGAATGGTGAAAATAAAGTGTGTGCGAATTTGATGAGTAGGTTCGTGCGTGTCAATAGTCACATTAGACCCAGACTCGGAACTTACATTTTAGAAATATTGAAATTTTATTAAATATAATTATTGATGACAGGAAAAGTAACAGATCTAAGAAAATAATTTTTTAAGAGTGTGAAGAAATATGTTTAGAAAATAGTTGCTTTTTCACTAGAAAAAGTCATCAATCAATCAATCAATATCACTCTCAACACAATCGGAATAGAGTCTAAAACTTTTGGTTTTGTATCGCGAAATAAACTGCTCCAGTTTATTTCGCGATACAAAACCAAACGTTTTGGACAAGACCTCAGGCCAAAACCATTCTCCTGCAAAATGACAATTTTTAAACGAGTCGCTTTCCTTGCTCGCCGACGAAATATGAATTTACTTAACTGCGTAACTTACAATAATCTTTATTAATTGTTAAGCGTACTATTCACGCAACCAGGAGTTTTCTCTAGTAGGGGGAGGACTTGAAGTTTACTTGATGTACGTCCAGTGAACTTTATGTTTTTGATAAAGTAATTTTTATTTGTTAATTTATAGTTATTGATAACGTATGTTGAATAACACTTGGGACGCACAAAATTTCTAGACGTGAACTTTTCAAGAGCTATGCAATTTCAGTGTCATATGAGTATATTGATCAATTTCTACGAATTAGTATGTGATTATTTTAGAGTAGGTACTCAAATTGTGTATTTTAAATCCGGGACAAAAATGTAGCCTAATCCTAAACTATTTCTGATACACAGCATGTGAAATGATAGCGATGGAAGACATGATGAACCTGTCGAAAATGAAATGTCCGTGTATATTTTTTTATAGAAACAATGCGACCTATATATGCGTATGTATTTTCATCTCACAATATGACTTGTGCTTGTAAGCTATTGCTCGTTATATTTGTTTTTTTTTAAAATTAAATTGAATCATTTTTATCGCAGTGCTAGATTCATAAAATTTTTGGTCCCGGAACGCAGCCCAAATTAATTATTAATTTAGTAGAAATAGTTATAATTATAATAAAAAACATTCATTCATATAATTCAAAAAATAATTGAAATAATTTCCATTGATTTTACTTTCCCGTATACGTATGTATATACGGAGTAATACACGTAGTATATTGTGATATACCAGAATATGACAGATTTTATTTAATGATGTTAGCTATAAATGGGTATACAATATGGCGGTATATGCGGCCTTAGCAACGTCAGCGCAGAGGTTGGCAAGGTCAACAAACTATTCACGGGCTTTGATGACGTCAGGACGCCGGCTAGATGGCTGAAGACATAAGATGTAATTGGTGCAAAAAACGAATGACTGTCTGAGGTCGCGGCTACTCGGATTTGTAAGAGACGCACGGGTTGGCTATTAAAGATCAGATAGTCTGATGTTGCCGCCGTGTTTTGAAAAAAATAGAAGGATGGACGCCTACCGAGCCATAAAGGGTTTAAAATGCATTAAATAGAACATTCCGACTCTGGGTGTCGTGGAGTGTAGATCGAACATTCTCTCTCTGGTGCCGTAGCGTAAAGATCGTTGTAGACAATATAGTGGGAAAGTGAGACTTGTATAGTTTTCTTGTGCGAGAAGTGATAGTTTGTTTCCGGACTTTGAAAATAATTTACCAGAAGTGATTTCGCGGCGGACTTGTTCCGATTTTCGGACATTGCAGTTGGACTTCATAGTTTACATAACCAGTGGGAGAGACTAGGAACGGGGAGCGTCGGATAAGAACTAACAAATAGTTTAGGCAGTGTGGACTGGACGTGTCAGCAGCGGCGCAAGAACGAAGAAAGAAGCGGAAATTGGAATTAACAACGCCAAGTGAGAAGCGACCACGGAGCGTTGGCATGCACAAACGGTAAAAAATACTGCAGTATAAAAGAGACAATTTATTTCAAAAAGGGTCATGACCATCAGATTAATTGTTTAATTTAAAGTTAAATAAATTGTTGAATTTTGTTCTTTGGAAAAGAAAAGAGTTTTTCATTTGTCAATCATAATTGTTAATTAGTTGGAAGCATAATTATTACATTTCAGATTCCACGCCATACTGTATAGTTGGCAGATCAGGTAATCGGCTATCGAGGCGATAGCGAGTATTTGTATCCGGACCCATCGACCCAAGCTAGCTGGATGTTTAGATAATTTTGTTAAATCAGATAGAAAAACTTTGGTAGTAATTCATGTAACCTGTTTCTGGCGCCCAAATCTTAATAAATTTGGAACAGGACATGATTACAGCCACGCTTTTGATGAGACGTTGAGAAAGGTATATTTCAATATGGAAAGTTATGTAATGCTGCGCGAAAAAATGGCGAATTTTCGACATAAAGATTCGTTGCCGGGACGTGGTAACTAAAAAAGTTGATAAGTCCAGATGCTAAATTAAGAAAAAAATCCCCTAACACGTGGGTGTTACCAGAATCCCTGTTTTGTAAGTCCTTGACACAGGAAAACCAATTGAAAGCGAAACGTCCGTCCGTACGTCTGTCTGTCCGTCCGTCCGTCTGCCCGGTGTATGTGAATCACACTAGCGGCTAAACTATGCACACAATTTTTTTTTCAAATTGAAGAAATCCCTGTCCATCTGGCCTCAGTAGAACCTCTGAGATTTTGAAAAACATTATTAATTTTTGAGGGTACTTACATGAAGACCCCCGGACATTTTCGAAATTTTCTCAAAACGGCTCCAATTGATTGATTGATTGACTGACTCGTAATCACGAAGGTGCGGGGCCAGGTTCTGGGCGCGTCAGCTACAAAGGTCATTAATCCCGTTAGTGTAGTGCGTGTTTTTTCCTCGGGAGGTGGCGGTGATCTTTTCTCCGCTGAATGGCGAAATAATATCACGTCGTTAATATTTACGATGCGTTAATAAACGCCATATTGCTCCATTTTTGTTTTTTCAAAAATTGCACAAATATAATTTTTGAATTGTCTCTCACGTTGTTATATTTACACTAGCTTAGATTTGTTGTCGTTAATGATACATGTGCTTTAAATAATGTCAAGTAGATCTTCTCGAAAACTCAACCGTTTTCTGTGAAAACTAACTCAAAATTTCCCGTTTTCAGAAAAGCTCAAACGGTATTTTCTCATAAATGGCTCCAATTTATTTTTAAAATTTTGGAACGGATAGTTGCTAATTGCACTCTTTAATATGAGTAAAGTTTATTTTGAGGCTGTTTTTGTTTTTTCAAAAATTACACAAATGTAATTTTTTTGAAAGATCTTTCAAATCTTTAATATGCGCATTACCAGCAATTTGTAAAACATTGTTATATTGTGAGTGTTTGTGCTTCAAATGACTATTAAATTAAGTTTTTGAAAACTCAAAATTTTCTATGGAAAAGAGCTTCAAATTTCGCATTTTTAGTAGCGCATAAAGCGCCATTTTTCTTAAAATCGCTACAAATATTTAAAAAAAAATAGTAGGTACGAGGTTTTTGTTCTTTAATATTCTAAAATTAATATTTGCGTTTCTACCATTAGGAACAGAAAATTGAGAAAATGAAGAAAAAAAATACTTAGGGCGGCGATAGATGGCAGCTGGTTTTCTCAATATTATCAAAAATTCATCTTCAAATAAGGTCATGTTAAATTTTTTTGAAAATACGAGTAGTTTTTCTATAATTTCGTTACAAAACATAATAGCCCGCTGAAAAATTTACTGTGCTTCAGACAGCCGGATGCGTCGTAAATTAGAATTCGCAGTTTTGTATACATTTATTTTCAAATATTGGAAATAAAAATTGCCTACTCTTTAAGGGAGTATCGACAAGTGAATTCCATTTTGCTGTCGCGTATTACTGTGTATTACGTGTCAATGTTGTGTCTTGATATAGCTGTATAGTATCAGGCTTCTTTTTCCAATACAAGTTTACAAAACTTTTGTATTATATTTTGATGCAGTTGTAGAATTCACATATTTTTGACAACATTGCAATGGAAACTGAGTTGTTCGCTTCTTGGTTGAATTGGGCGTTTTCAAATAACAGCTAAGATGTTAGTAGCGCAGCAAAGTGCAACATTTCAATTCTACGAAGCTGTTTCAATAACACGGGAAAGTGTGCTGTTGTAGCACCACTAGTTTAAATTTGCACGTATTGCACGATGGCCACCTTTAAGAAGGCCTATCCCAGAGAAAAACGGCAACACCGCGCATACGTCCTGAAGCCGCGCTAGTTTTTAGTATGTTGAAGGGTGCGATCCGTGCCGTTTCAGTGAAAACTGAGAAAAATAGATAAATTACTTACTTTCATCACCTAGGGCACTGCAAGAGTTCTTAGAGAGGTATAGCCATTGTCCATTCATGTAATAACATCGATGGTCCTTGTTTATACGCAGTAATAACGCTACTCAGAATTACTCTCTTTGCCTTACCGCATTTGTAATCAGTTACAATTCTTGCAATATAATTAAAGGTATTTTAAATAATTAATAATTAAATAAAGGTGTCGTCCGTGTATCAAATATATATTTAAACTCAAGATATTTTCGATTGGCGTAGAGAGCTACCATGGAAAGTTACAGGAATTACATGAAATACAAAGAAAAAATAATTATACAAATTATTTAGCAAATATTTATGTCACAGCGACGACCTTATTAATAAAGATATTTTAATGTTCTTTGAAAAGGTTACATAGTTTATTTAAATAGTTCGTGTTAAATCTATTTGCAGAAAATATGTTTTTCGGGATATGCACAAGAGGCATTTTGAGGGACTGGAATGTAAGCAGACCTATTTTTTCATTTTAAATCGTGGTGATCTGTCAGTTCTACACATCTTGGTATTTAGATAAAAAGGCATGTTATGTGAAATATTCGCAGATCTTAGTTTAAGAAAACTTGAGTGTTTTTTGTCCACTCATGGAAGTCACAACTTATTTTGTGTTTCTAAGAGAGAAGGGAGTATTGGACACTCTATTAATTATATTGTTCTACATCTTTGTATTTGTGGAAACAAAATTATTGACACCGTTAAAATGTCAACAGGATCTGCGTCAAATATTACGTTATATAGTAACTTGAAAATTAGAATGATTTGTTGATGGTTAATGTACACAAGATGCGCAAATTGTTAATGATGAAACTGGTGAATTTTAATGATTTGCAGATATAATATTTAAAAAAATACGGGTAAGCATCAATTGAGCCCTCTCCCCCATTAATTTGATGTTACTGACTCCCATGTATTCTGCACGGACGAGAGGTGAGCAGCCGGACGTCAGGGAGTACAGATGCGATGTTGCCAGTGCTTCTGGGCGAGGCCTTTATTAAAGGCGGCCATGATTGCACGCTATATTTCGCGAAAACTACGAAAATTTTCAAAAAAATGTACGTGACTTTAATGAAAGAACTTACTATGGAGAACAAATTTTATTTGAAGGAAAAATAACATTAATTTTGTAGTTGTAGAAGAGGCCGAAAAAATGCAAACTTTTGCAATTTTCGAAAATCAAGAGTTAATAGTAAAAATCCGAACCTATGCCACCTTAATTTTACCCCTTTCTTACAAGAAATTTAAAGAAAAAATTTGAAGCCGATTTTGAGAAAATTTTGAAGGAAAATTTTTCAAAATATCAAAGCTTCGACTAGATCCAGATGGACAGGGGTTTCTTCAATTTGGAAAAAATCCTACGCATGTATTAGGGCGCTAGTGGTGTTCACAGACGTTTTGCTTTCAATTGGTTTTTCGGTATCAAGGTCCCATAAAACAGGGATTCTGGCTACACCACGTGCTAGGTTTTTTCTTAATTTAGCAACTGGTTTTATCCACTTTTTCGTTATGAGGGCCCAGCAATGAATTTTTTCTGCCGAAAATTCGCCGTTTTTTCGCGCAGCATTACATATCTTTTCCTATACTACGTATACTACTCCGTATATTACTCCTATATACGAATGTATACGGGAAATGAAAAGTAACTTGTTGGATTTTGTGTTTTTCTTCAGTATTGTTGTGGTATTTATTTTGTTTTTTACATTGCAATCACAAACTTTTATGATTGATCTAATATGACAAGTGATTCGCACCTTACTATAATTAGTAATTATGTGAATAAATGAATGAATGAATATGAATGGGAACTCATCATGGGGGTAGGCTGCAGGATTGTTGGTTGCCGATAATTTACTCAGTTGCCATTAAATACTAAAATCATACAGTTTGTAGTCCGGACTCGTGCATTTTATTATTTGCGTTTCTTCCTCGCTCATCATGCGACAGAGGGAACGTGAAACCACTTCTTTCTCCGTGGTCTGCACATCTGGCGTCGTACATCTCCTCTGGACAGATATTACTGATTCCACTCCTGCTGATTCGTTTCCCTTTCACATGTGGAACTGTCGGCCACTGTCGGCCGTCAGCGGACTGCACCCAGTGGAGTCTGACCATGACCGGCAGGAGGCGGGGTGAATGTTACCGTTAGTTTGCCATTAAATTTTAATTTTATGATCTCACACCCTTTCGCTAGACGAACGACATGCGGCGTGCTGTTGTGTAGTAAGTGGGCAGCAGTATTACCTGCGCAGGTTGGATTGCTGATCATCCCGGGCGTGCCAGCTGCTGACGTCATTGGTCCAGCACATGTAGTACATGTTTTTTTACAAAGTCTTCTGCACATTAGTGTTTTACTTTGTCGGGTGAAGAGAAATTAACGAGAAAAAAAACGGTGATATTTCGACAGAGAAACGCTTATTGCCATCTCCTGGTAACGAAAAAGTGGATACATCTTATTCTTGTATGTAACTAATTATTTTATCTAGCATGTTGGGTAGTTTGAGTGTTTTGTGGGTCCTTAATACAAAAAAAATCGATTGGGCTGCAAAACGTTGGTCTGTCCATCTGCTGTCAACGATTGAGATAATTCTTCTCGAAAATTGGTATTCCCCGATCGATCTGAACGATCTCGAGGCCCTGAGAATTTGAAACATATTTTCATTTTTAGGGCTATTTTATATTAGGCCTCAACATTTTCAAAATTTTCTCAAAAAATGGCATCAAATTTTTTGATTAGACTTATTCTTGGGATAGCTTCTTCGATAGTTTGATAAACTCTTAAAGAAATGATGTGGGTCTCATTTTCATTGAAATCTTTGAAATTTTGAAAATTGCCAAAAAAGTTCCATTTTTTGGCTTTCCCACTTCAAGAATGAAGATAGAAATTGTTTTCCTTAAAAAATCTGTTCATCCAAAGTAGGTTTTCAATTTTTCAAAAATGTGAGCAGGTTTTGCATAATTTTGCGTGAAACGTAGACACTTTTGAAACAATTTTAAACAACTATTTTGTCAAAAACTGGTCCAAATGTTTTCTTTAAATTTGTTCCTCGTATTTTGCGAAGAATGGCAAAGAAAATTGGTGCTGATCCTATTTTCGACGCACTCTGAATTTTCGAAAATTGCAAACAACAAAAAATTAACATCGCAAAAGTACAATACTGATGATAGAGTTTTTTTTGTTAAACTAAATCTGTTCTAAAAAATCAGATCTTTAAAAAAGGTCATATAAAATATGAGTGGTTTCGCATTTTGGAATTTGTAAATTCGGATTACCCACGCTCTGTATGCTAGTCTCAGAATTCATCAGGTTGGGATCGACAATGACCCGCCCGCAGCGAACGTCGGTAAAGCTAGCACCCCCACTTTCTCCCAAACTCAAAAATTCTTGCGCCATAATTTTTGGGCTAATTTTGGGCTAATTTCAGCCCCCTTCCAAAAATTTTTGGTTACCCCCATCACCCCGAAATTACGATTTCAAATTTTGGCCGGTAAAGCTAGCACCCCCCACTTTCTTAAAATTCAAATTTTTTTGCACGGTCAAAACAAGTGAATT
The DNA here is from genome assembly GCA_031308135.1 of Acheta domesticus. Classification (NCBI taxonomy): domain Eukaryota; kingdom Metazoa; phylum Arthropoda; class Insecta; order Orthoptera; family Gryllidae; genus Acheta; species Acheta domesticus. The sequence goes on along the minus strand of JAHLJT010009419.1, from coordinate 6,671,316 downwards.
TTGGGCTTCTGGGGGCCACTTTTCAAAATTTCGAAACACACCCCTAAACTCAAAAACAAAAACTCAAAACCACCCCTAATTCTCAAATTTCAAAAATTCTTCCGCCATGGTTTTGGAATAATTTTGGGCTCTTCAGTGACACCAAGAACATTATTTTTGGTGTCCCACAACACCCCGAAATTAGGGTTTCAAAATAGGGGTGGTTAAAGCTAGCACCCCCACTTCCTCAAAACTCAAAATTTTTTGTACGGTCAAAACCAGTGAATTTTGGGCTCCTGGAGGCCAATTTTCAAAATTCCGAAAACACGCCCCTAAATACTAAAAACCAAAAATCAAAACCACCCCTAATACCCAAATTTCAAAATTTCTCATCACCATTAGTTTGGGATATTTTTGGGCTCTTCAGTGACACCAAAAAACATTATTTTTGGTACCCTACAATCTCCGAAATTAAGGTTAAAAATTGTGGGTTGTTAATTTAACACCCACCCGTACTGAAAAATTCGAAAAATATTTGTGTGGTCGTAAACAAGCGAAATTTTTGTGCTTATCAAAATTTTGAAACTCCCCTAAGTACGATAAAAAATATTTAAAACCATCCCAATTGCAACTCAACTCAGAAAATATTGCGCCATAATTTTGGGTTCTTTAGTGTCATCAAACATCGGCCCGAAATCAACTTAGAAAAAAACAGGATGGAGAAGCTAGAATCTCACTATCTCAAAACTAGGAAATCCGGAGAAACTTCACTCATATTCTGGGAGAATTATACCGTACACGTGTATTGCCAACATTAAAAAAGAAAAAAAATGTATTTGTTGAGAGTTTTACCATTTATTCCGACAGGATCAATATCAAGCCTTAAAATAATTACTTTGATTCATTCCTCTGTAAACATCCAATATGGACTTGTTAAATATTTCATACAAGAAAAATTCTCTCCACCGACGAATTAAAAGATAAAATAGTTATTTAACTATACATCTACAATTCTAAAATCACAATCAAAAATATAGAAATCCAAAAATGGGAAAAGAATAATGCCTAGTGTAACAGGCAAACTACATTTTTTTTCTCAATCTTTCATTCGTCAAAAAAAAAAATCACATTTGCACGGAAATTGCTTCTCAAATTAGCTAATCTCAAATAATTTCGGGCTAGACTCTTTCATATCGAAAAATAAAGGAATAATAATCAATAGAATAACTTTTGTTTCTGCTATCCAATATTTGCGATCTTATAAAACCTGAACTACAAGGATTTCGTTCCTGGCAATAAAGGGCCATATACAACACATGATAGGGAATACGGCTATACTCATGAATCATTTTGAACTTCGCGGTTACTTTTCCAAGAAATGGAAAATTCGCGTGAGAACTACAATATACTTTATGACCACGTTTCCACATCAGAAAAAGTAAACCCCAAAATTCTGTACCAATTCACGTAAAGAATTTATTAACTATTGCACATAAATTAGCTAATAATATTCAAATCTCAAATAATTTCGGGCTATATTAGATCATACTAAAAACGGGATATTAGTCAAAAACCAGTCCATATTTTTTTCGATATTCAACATTTCCGTTCTTATAAAAACAGAAGTACTAGGATTTCCCTCATGGCAGTGCCAGTGTGACATACAACACATAATAAGGAATACGGTTATACCCACAAATAATTTTACGGTTATACCCACAAATAATAATACAATATACCTTTTAAACTAATTTTTCATTCCTCAAAAATTACATTACATATCAATACATATCATACATTACATATCAATATGCCAATCTCAAATAATTTTAGGGCCAGCACCGTTCCGATTGAAAAAAAATTGAATATTATTCAAAACACACCCACTGTTTAAAGATATTCAATATTTGAGTTCTTATAACACCTGAACTACAAGGATTTGGCTTCTGAAGATTAAACGCCGTCTACAACATAGTATAAGCAATACGGTTACACTCACAAATAATTTTGGGCTTTACTCTTTCTTTTTCCAAAAAATGGAAAATTCCCGTGGGGACTACAACATACCTTTCGATTAATTTTTCATTCCTCACAATATAAACTCTGAAATACTTCACTAATTCAAATGAGAAATTTATTAACTATTGCCCGTAGATTGCCTACTAATATGCTAACTTAAAATATTTTAGGCTAGCACCTTTCTGATTAAAAAAAAAAGAATATTATCCAAACACACCTACTTTTTTTCGATATTCAATATTTGAGTTCTTATAATACCTGAACTTCTAAGATTTGGCTTCTGAATATTGAAAATCACATTCCACACATTATGGGAAATACTTATATACCCACAACTAATTTTGGGCTTCTCTCTTGCCTTTCCAAAAAACGAGAAATTCCGGTGAGAACTACAACATACCTTTCGATTAATTTTTCATTTCACACAAAATAATCTCTAAAATACTTTACTAATTCAAATGAGAAATTTACTAACAATTGCCCATACATTGTCTAATAATATGCACACTTTAAATAATTTTGGGCTAGCAGCGTTCTGATTGAAAAAAAAATAGAATATTAATCAAATCACACACAATTTTTTTTGGTATTCAATATTTGACTTCTTATAACACCTGAACTACAGAGATTTGGCTTCTGAATATTGAACGTCATATTCCACAGACTATACTCAATACTATTATACCCACAAATATTTTGTGCTTCTCTTTTTCTTTTCCAAAAAATGAGAAATTCCGGTGAGAACTACAACATACCTTTCGATTAATTTTTCATTCCACATAAAATAATCTTAAAATACTTTACTAATTCAAATGCGAAATTTACTAACAATTGCCCATACATTGTCTAATAATATGCACACTTTCAATAATTTTGGGCTAGCAGCGTTCTGATTGAAAAAAAAAATAGATTATTATCCAAAACACACACAATTTTTTTGGTATTCAATATTTGAGTTCTTATAACACCTGAACTACAGAGATTTGGCTTCTGAATATTGAACGTCATATTCCACAAACAATACGCAATACTATTATACCCACAAATAATTTTGGGCTTCCCTTTTTCTTTTCCAAAAAATGAGAAATTCCGGTGAGAACTACAACATACCTTTCGATTAATTTTTCATTTCACACAAAATAATCTCTGAAATACTTTACTAATTCAAATGAGAAATTTACTAACAATTGCCCATACATTGCATAATAATATGCCAACTTTAAATAATTTTGGGCTAGCAGCGTTCTGATTGAAAAAAAAAAGATTATTATCCAAAACACACCAACATTTTTCGATATTCAATATTTGACTTCTTAAAACACCTGAACTACAGAGATTTGGCTTCTGAATATTGAAAGTCATATTCCACAGACTATACGCAATACTATTATACCCACAAATAATTTTGGGCTTCTCTCTTTCTTTTCCAAAAAATGAGAAATTCCGGTGAGAACTACAACATACCTTTCGATTAATTTTTCATTCCACACAAAATAATCTCTAAAATACTTTACTAATTCAAATGAGAAATTTACTAACAATTTCGCATACATTGTCTAATAATATGCACACTTTAAATAATTTTGGGCTAGCAGCGTTCTGATTGAAAAAAAATAGAATATATTCCTAAACACACCAACATTTTTTGATATTCAATATTTGACTTCTTAAAACACCTGAACTACAGAGATTTGGCTTCTGAATATTGAACGTCATATTCCACAAACTATACGCAATACTATTATACCCACAATAATTTTGGGCTTCTCTCTTTCTTTTCCAAAAAATGAGAAATTCTGGTGAGAACTACAACATACCATTCGATTAATTTTTCATTCCTCACAAAACAATCTCTAAAATACTTTACTAATTCAAATGAGAAATTTACTAACAATTGCCCATACATTGCTTAATAATATGCACACTTTAAATAATTTTGGGCTAGCAGCGTTCTGATTGAAAAAAATAGAATATTATCCAAAACACACCAACATTTTTCGATATTCAATATTTGACTTCTTATAACACCTGAACTACAGAGATTTGGCTTCTGAATATTGAACGTCATATTTCACACACTATACCCAATACTATTATACCCACAAATAATTTTGGGCTTCTCTCTTTCCTTTCCAAAAAATCAGAAATTCCCGTGAGGCCTGCAGCATACCTTTCGATTAATTTTTCATTCCTCACAAAATAATCTCTGAAATGCGTTGCTAATTCAAATGAGAAATTTATTAACTATTGCCCATACGTTGCCTAAAATATGCCAACTTTAAATAATTTTGGCTAGCAGCGTTCTGATTGAAAAAATTGAATATTAATCAAAACACACCCACTGTTTAAAGATATTCAATATTTGAGTTCTTATAACACCTGAACTAGAAAGATTTGGCTTCTTAACATTGAAAGTCATATTCCATACACTATATATAATACTATTATACCACAAATAATTTTGGGCTTCTCTCTTTCTTTTCCAAAAGATGAGAAATTCCCGTGAAGACTACAACATCCCTTTCGATTAATTTTTCATTCCACGCAAAATAATCTCTGAAATAGTTACTAATTCAAATGAGAAAAATATTAACAATTGCCCATACATTGCGGAATAATATGCCAACTTTAAATAATTTTGGGCTAGCAGCGTTCTAATTGAAAAAAATTGAAAATTAATCAAAACACACCCACTTTTTTTTCGATATTCAATATTTGAGTTCTTATAACACCTGAACTACAGAGATTTGGCTTCTTAATATTAAAAGTCATATTCCATACACTATATAAAATACTGTTACACCCACAAATAATTTTGGGCTTCTCTCTTTGATTTCCAAAAGATGAGAAATTCCGGTGAGAACTACTACATACCTTTCGATTAATTTTTCATTCCTCAGAAAATAATCTCTGAAATACTTTACTAATTCAAATGAGAAATTTACTAACAATTGCCCATACATTGTCTAATAATATGCCAACTTTAAATAATTTTGGGCTAGCAGCGTTCTGATTGAAAAAAATAGAGTATTAATCAAAACACACACAATTTTTAAAGATATTCAATATTTGAGTTCTTATAACACCTGAACTACAAGGATTCGGCTTCTGAAAATTGATCGTCATATTCTACCCATTAAACGGAATACTATTATATCTCCAAATAATTTTGAACTAATCTCTTTCCTTTCCCAAAAATGGAAAATTCACGTAAGGACTACAACATGCCTTTTGATTATTTTTCATTCCTCACAATATAATCTCTGAAATACTTTACTAATTACAATGAAGAATTTATTAACAATTGGTCATACATTGCGTATCAATATGCCATTCTCAAACAATTTTGGGCTAACACCGTTCTGATTGAAAAAAAATAGAAAATTAATAAAAACACACCCACTTTTTTGGATATTTAATATATGAGTTCTTATTTTACCTGAACTACAAGGAATTGGTTTCTGAGAATTGAACGTCATATTCCACAGAATATAGGAAATACTTTAAACCCCCAAAAAATTTTGGGTATCTCTCTTTCTTTTCCAAAAAATGGAAAATTCTCTTGAGAAATGCATTAAGCGTTTGACTAATATTTCATTCCTCACAAATACCACTCTAAAATAGTTTACTAATTCGAATGAGGAATTTATTACCAATTGCTTTTACATTACCTAATTATATAATAATCTCAAATAATTTTGGGCTAGCACCGTTCTTATTCAAAAAATTAATATTACTATAAACTGTCTCAATTTGTTTCCAAAATTCAATATTTCCCTTCTTATAAATCCTGACAAATTCCCTAAAAGGATTTGACTCCTGGCAATGGCGTGTGGAATACAACAGATCATAAGAAATACTGTTATACCCATAAATATTTTCGGGCTTCTCTCTTTCTTTTCCAAAAAATGGAAAATTCTTTTGAGAACTGCATTGTACCTATTGACTAATTGTTCATTCCTCAAAAAATAAACTCCAAAATACTCAACTAATTCAAATAAGGATTACATTTACAATTGCTCATACATTCATATAGCATACAAATTTAAACCATTACACTATTGCAGAGCAGAAACTTTGCTGTTTGGTGATCGTTTACCAAACACATTCAGGCAAATGTATTTAGTGGACAACATTCAGTTTTCCATTTTTTGAAAAAGTAACCGAAAAAGACGATAAATAATTGTCAGTACAGCTGTGTTCCTTATTTTGTATTGTATATCACACTACATCGCCAGGAGACAAATCCTTGTAGTTCATGTATTATAAGAATGGAAATACTGAATATCGGAAAGAAATTGGTAGTGTTTTGATTAATATTCGTATTATTTGAATAAGAACTGTGTAAGCCGAAAATTATTTGTGATTGGCGTATTTTTAGTTAATGTATAAACAATTTCATATAAATTCCTCATTTGATTTAGTAACTCTTTTTCGACTTGATTTTTTGAGGAATGTGAAATAAGTTAAGATGTATATTGTAGTTTTCACGAGAATTTTCAATTTTTGGAAAAGATAGAAGCCCAAAATTATTTGCGCGTATTACCTTATTCCATATAATGTGTTGTATGTCACAACACATTGCCAGTATCCAAATTCTCGTAGTTCAGATTTTATAAAAACGGATATATTGAAAGACGAAACAAATTGGAAATTTTTTTAGTAATATTCATTAGTCTCAGAAAGAACTGTTCTGGCCCAAAATCATTTGAGATTTTCATATTAATAGGTAATGTATGAGCAAATGCAAAGAATCAATTGAATTAGTAAAGTATTTCAGCGATTATATTGTCAGAACTGGAAAATTAGTCGAATAGTACATTGTAGTTCTCACGAGAATTCTCCATTTTTTGGAAAAGAAAGAGAAAAGCTCAAAATTATTTGTGGCTATAACCGTATTCCTTATGTTCTGTTGTATTCCACACGCCATTGCCAGGAGCCAAATCCTTGTAGGTCAGGATTTATAAGAAGGGAAATATTGAATTTTGCAAACAAATTAGGACAGTATACAGTAATATTAATTTTTTTAATAAGAACGGTGCTCGCCCAAAATTATTTGAGATTATCATATTATTATCTAATGTAAGAGCAATTGATAATAAATTCCTCATTTGAATTAGTATAGTATTTTAGAGTGGTTTTTGTGAGGAATTAAATATTAGTCAAACGCATCATGCATTTCTCACGAGAATTTTGCTTTTTTTGGAAAAGAAAGAGAGAAGTCCAAAACTATTTGTGAGTGTAACCGTATTGCCCATACTATGTTGTATACGACGTGTAATCTTCAGAAGCCATATCCTTGTAGTTCAGGTGTTATAGGAACTCAAATATTGAATATAGAAATACAGTGGGTATGTTTAGATTAATATTGTATTTTTTTTAATCAGAACGGTGCTAGATCAAAATTATTTGAGAACAGCATATTGATAAGTAATGTATGAGCATTTGTTAAAAAATTCCCCATTTAAATTAGTAAAGTATTTCAGAGATAATATTGTGAGAAACGAAAAATTAATCGAAAGGTATGTTGTAGTTCTCACCGGAATTTCTCATTTTTTGGAAAGAAAAGAGAGAAGCCCAAAATTATTTGTGGGTATAATAGTATTGCGTATAGTTGTGGAATATGACGTTCAATATTCAGAAGCCAAATCTCTGTAGTTCAGGTGTTATAAGAAGTCAAATATTGAATATCGAAAAATGTTGGTGAGTTTTGGATAATAATCTATTTTTTTTCAATCAGAACGCTGCTAGCACAAAATTATTTAAAGTGTGCATATTATTAGACAATGTATGGGCAATTGTTAGTAAATTTCGCATTTGAATTAGTAAAGTATTTTAGAGATTATTTTGTGTGGAATGAAAAATTAATCGAAGGTATGTTGTAGTTCTCACTGGAATTTCTCATTTTTTTGGAAAAGAAAGAGAGAAGCCCAAAATTATTTGTGGGTATAATAGTATTGCGTATAGTTTGTGGAATATGACGTTCAATATTCAGAAGCCAAATCTCTGTAGTTCAGGTGTTATAAGAAGTCAAATATTGAATATCGAAAAATGTTGGTGTGTTTTGAATAATATTCTATTTTTTTTTCAATCAGAACGCTGCTAGCCCAAAATTATTTTAAAGTTGGCATATTATTAGACAATGTATGGGCAATTGTTAGTAAATTTCTCATTTGAATTAGTAAAGTATTTCAGAGATTATTTTGTGAGGAATGAAAAATTAATCGAAAGGTATGTTGTAGTCCCCACGGGAATTTTCCATTTTTTGGAAAAGAAAGAGTAAAGCCCCAAAATTATTTGTGAGTGTAACCGTATTGCTTATACTATGTTGTAGACGGCGTTTAATCTTCAGAAGCCAAATCCTTGTAGTTCAGGTGTTATAAGAACTCAAATATTGAATATCTTTAAACAGTGGGTGTGTTTGAATAATATTCAATTTTTTTTTCAATCGGAACGGTGCTGGCCTAAAATTATTTGAGATTGGCATATTGATATGTAATGTATGATATGTATTGATATGTAATGTAATTTTTGAGGAATGAAAAATTAGTTAAAAGGTATATTGTATTATTATTTGTGGGTATAACCGTAAAATTATTTGTGGGTATAACCGTATTCCTTATTATGTGTTGTATGTCACACGGCACTGCCATGAGGGAAATCCTAGTACTTCTGTTTTTATAAGAACGGAAATGTTGAATATCGAAATAAATATGGACTGGTTTTGACTAATATCCCGTTTTTAGTATGATCTAATATAGCCCGAAGTTATTTGAGATTTGAATATTATTAGCTAATTTATGTGCAATAGTTAATAAATTCTTTACGTGAATTGGTACAGAATTTTGGGGTTTACTTTTTCTGATGTGGAAACGTGGTCAAAAAGTATATTGTAGTTCTCACACGAATTTTCCATTTCTTGGAAAAGTAACCGCGAAGTTCAAAATGATTCATGAGTATAGCCGTATTCCCTATCATGTGTTGTATATGGCCCCTTTATTGCCAGGAACGAAATCCTTGTAGTTCAGGTTTTATAAGATCGCAAATATTGGATAGCAGAAACAAAAGTTATTCTATTGATTATTATTCCTTTATTTTTCAATATGAAAGAGGTCTAGCCCGAAATTATTTGAGATTAGCTAATTTGAGAAACAATTTCAGTGCAAATGTGATTTTTTTTTGACGAATGAAAGATTGAGAAAAAAAATGTAGTTTGTCTGTTACACTAGGCATTATTCTTTTCCCATTTTTGGATTTCTATATTTTTGATTGTGATTTTAGAATTGTAGATGTATAGTTAAATAACTATTTTATCTTTTAATTCGTCGGTGGAGAGAATTTTTCTTGTATGAAATATTTAACAAGTCCATATTGGATGTTTACAGAGGAATGAATCAAAGTAATTATTTTAAGGCTTGATATTGATCCTGTCGGAATAAATGGTAAAACTCTCAACAAATACATTTTTTTTTCTTTTTTAATGTTGGCAATACACGTGTACGGTATAATTCTTCCAGAATATGAGTGAAGTTTCTCCGGATTTCCTAGTTTTGAGATAGTGAGATTCTAGCTTCTCCATCCTGGTTTTTTCTAAGTTGATTTCGGGCCGTTGTTTGATGACACTAAAGAACCCAAAATTATGGCGCAATATTTTCTGAGTTGAGTTGCAATTGGGATGGTTTTAAATATTTTTTATCGTACCTAGGGGGAGTTTCAAAATTTTGATAAGCAACAAAAATTTCGCATGTTTACGACCACACAAATATTTTCGAATTTTCAGTACGGGTGGGTGTTAAATTAACAACCACAATTTTTAACCTTAATTTCGGAGATTGTAGGGTACCAAAATAATGTTTTTGTGTCACTGAAGAGCTCAAAAATATCCCAAACTAATGGTGAGAGAAATTTTGAAATTTGGGTATTAGGGGTGGTTTTGATTTTTGGGTTTAGTATTTAGGGGCCTGTTTCGGAATTTGAAAATTGGCCTCCAGGAGCCAAATTCACTGGTTTTGACCGTACAAAAAATTTTGAGTTTTGAGGAAGTGGGGGTGCTAGCTTTACCACCCCTATTTTTTGGAATCTTAATTTCGGGGTTGTTGTGGGACACCAAAAATAATGTTCTTGGTGTCACTGAAGAGCCCAAAATATCCCAAACTAATGGTGAGAGAAATTTTGAAATTTGGGTATTAGGGGTGGTTTTGATTTTTGGTTTTAGTATTTAGGGGCGTGTTTCGGAATTTTGAAAATTGGCCTCCAGGAGCCCAAAATTCACTGGTTTTGACCGTACAAAAAATTTTGAGTTTTGAGGAAGTGGGTGGCCAGCTTTACCACCCCTATTTTTGAAACCTTAATTTCGGGGTGTTGTGGGGCACAAAAAATAATGTTCTTGGTGTCACTGAAGAGCCCAAAATTATTCCCAAACCCATGGCGGAAGAATTTTTGAAATTTGGGTATTAGGGGTGGTTTTGATTTTTTGTTTTTGAGTTTAGGGGTGTGTTTTGAAATTTTGAAAAGTGGCCCCCAGGAGCCCAAAATTCATTTGTTTCGAACGTACAAAAAAATTGAGTTTTGAGGAAGTGGGGGTGCTAGCTTTACCACCCCTATTTTTGAAACCCTAATTTCGGGGGTGTTGTGGGACACCTAAAATAATGTTCTTGGTGTCACTGAAGAGCCCAAAATTATTCCAAACCCATGGCGGAAGAATTTTTTGAATTTGAGAATTAGGGGTGGTTTTGAGTTTTTGTTTTTGAGTTTAGGGGTGTGTTTCGAAATTTGAAAAGTGGCCCCCAGAAGCCCAAAATTCACTTGTTTGACCGTGCAAAAAAATTTGAATTTTAAGAAAGTGGGGGTGCTAGCTTTACCGGCCAAAATTTTGAAATCGTAATTTCGGGGTGATGGGGGTAGCCCAAAATTTTTGGAAGGGGGCTGAATTAGCCCAAAATTATGGCGCAAGAATTTTTGAGTTTGGAGAAAGTGGGGGTGCTAGCTTTACG
>JAHLJT010009419.1:6633029-6659325 GCA_031308135.1 Acheta domesticus | reverse complement strand
TTTGATTGTAAACGTCATAACAAGGAGCTTTGGCACTGTCATCGCACATAGCCTCACAATTGATATTCTTGTAATCACGGTAGTGGATCATTTTATGTTTATATTTCGGGCAATTAATAGAGTACACCATAAATAGCAAATCATGCTTTGATACTCCGGAAACAGAAATCTGACCGAGTAGTAATACTTTCGAGGTGTCTGACACGATCGCGTAATCTATCCATGTTGCAGTTCCTACCGGTAGGTGAGTAGGGCCAAATTCTAATATTTGTAAATTGTATGAATTGATAGTGTCAATAAACGTTTCGGCCGAGTTTGTAAGCGGGGCGGTGCGGATCTGTTCGCGCGCCCGTAGAGCGTACGCGAATCAGAGCTTTATTTACGAATTGCGAAAGGGGAACTTCTAACTCGGATAAAACGTCCGACGGATGGGCAGACGTTTTTAAAAGACCCACTTTTTCGGTATCAGGGGACCCCAAAACGTGTATTTCCGCTGAAATCTCGAAATCGATTTTCCGTAGCATTACATAACTTTCCCTATACTACGTATACTACTCCGTATATACGTACGTATACGGGAAAGTAAAAATTGATTTACAACCAAACTTCTGTCCGTCTGTGAAAAGAACCTACAGTACCAGCAGCGTGTAAGCGACTGTGATAGTTCGATGCGGTTGCTATACATTACTATGCACTTGGCTCAACCTACATGCCAGATCAAAGAAATCTCAAAACTTTAACACAGACAGATGCACGTCTTGATATCAAGTTCAGAACCTTCGCCCAACCGAACCTATTGCTCCGCGACTTCACGCAAGTCAGATGGGCGGCAACGCTGAACCGCTGGCTGTGAGAAAGCGAACAAATCCTCGCATGCTGATTGCTTCAGAGCATAGGTCACAATGACGTACCAATACGTGGCGAGAGAACGAAGTCGCTTATAGGCTGGTGGTACTGTAGGGGCTAAACCATAGGTAAGATTTTTCATCAAGACTCCTTCCTCAACCGATTCTTCGAGCGATTCCTCGACTGATCTGAAGGATGTGTTGGCCCTTGAATTTGAAATAAATATTTCGATTTTTGTAAGTATTTACCCACATGTTTCCCAATGACATGTTTGAAATTTTCTCAGATATGATTCCAATTTTTAAACATTTTTCTGTAAGCTTTCAAAAAATTTATTGGCGCGATTGCCAAATTCTGGAAATTTTCAAAAATTACAAAATATTAAAAGTTTTTCGACGTCTTCCTACAACTACAAAATTGAAAAGAGAAAGTTTTACTATCTCGTGTTTACTTCGTACTTATGTAGTTTGGAGAATTATAAAGCTGCAGCGGACTGTTATTTAAACTGTTATTTAAAATAAATAAGTTGGCGATTTATCAGCAGATAATCTTTTATTGAGGGTCCTTGTTACAAAAAAAGATAATTCTTTCTCTTGTATGTAGTAAATAACTTCCTTACTGATTTGTTATTTAGATTGGAAACGGAAGTTTTGAGAGACATTCATAACGAAAAATTTAAGGCAAAACATGTCGGCCTGTCTGTCTGTCAACAACTGCTAGCGCCTGCCATAGGTAGAATTTTCATCAACATTCCTCGATCGATCTGGCTGATGTCGCGGCCTCTTGAATTTGAGACGGATATTTTAATTTCGTGGAGTTCTTTAAATAAAGCTCCAACAAGAGATACAAAATATTCTCAAAACTGTCTCACTTTTCGTTCTTTAAATTTCCTAAACCTGAAAGAGGAAACCCCGCAGAGCAGAATAAGTCGGCTGAGGAACTCTGGATCCGGCGGAGGAAGGAAAACTGGGATATAGCAGTGCAACACACACGGGGCAATGGAAACACTAGGGGCGCACGGAACACTAAATAATCAATCCAACACAGGATGGACACCGATTGCATCTCGCGGTCTACTTTTCCATAGCCTTTACCTACCTCTTTGCGGCTGGCGCAGCGCCGGCGGCGGTGCGGATCTGTTCGCGCGCCCGTAGAAAAACTTACAAATCAACTCAGGTCACCATGCGTCTCAGCTACTCTTCCCCCGTGTGTATTGCATGCTTGCCCATATTACATTGAAGCTGCGCTCTGATTCGCATACGCTCTACGGGCTTCTTTTTTTTTCCCATTTCCCCCCCTCCAGTTCCCCTGGTGGGGCGGGAATTTATTCAGTAAGGGCAATACATTTACTCCAGCCGATTGGGATTATGGAGTTGCTGGTTTATCTTAAAAATACTACTTAAAACTAACTACTACTTAAAATTATTAAAAAGGCCAGCCATGTAATAGTTTTAAGTAGTAGTAAGTTAGTTTTAAGTAGTTACTATTCGCATGTAGTAATGTTCATGATAACGCAATAACTGCTATTTAAAATAAATTATATTTCACAAACTCATTCTACTTAAAATTTTATTATTTGGAAGCTATCGTCCCCCAAACCCCCATTTTAACACTGAACACCTTGTCGAGATAGTACTCACTGCGATGGAAACAGTGAGTTGTTCGCACTGTGTAAGATATATAGGTGTGTTCACTCCCAGTCTAAAACTGAAGCTCATGTGAGGCTAGTTCTCACAGGTCTCGCATATAAGTGCTGCGATCTTTGGGTCTCATTTGTGCAAGGTCGTGAGTGGTCGTGTAATGTGTAACAGCCACAGTTTAAGATGTCATCTTAAGATGTACACCTTACACCGCGACCCAGACCGATCGTGCGCACCGTACGGACACTTGAGGAACTAGTCTCAAAACTGGCTTCAGAAAATTTGCCCCAAAGGCGGCTAGTTAACACATCTATATATCTTACACCGTGGTTGATCGCTTTTTGATTGAATTGCATGTTTTCAAATAATAGCTAGTTAGTAGGGCAGAAAGGGCAATATTTCAATTTTACGTAGCTGCTTCCAATAATATGGGAAAGTATGTGTTGTTGTAGCAGCCACTAGTTTTAAAAATAATTAATAGTTGTTTTTAGCTAACAGTTTTTCTTCTAAATATGAAATTTTGATTCATTTGACTAGTTTTGAAAACAGCATGATATTTGGGGAAATTTAAGGTTGCTATTATACTGAGAGAGAAAAATAACATATTTGATTATTTACCAGTTTTTTACTTGTAATTTCTTTATTGTTTTAACAATATTACAAGGAGTGAGATTCTAATAACACTAAACATTAAACTGAGGATCATTGTGTACAATTCGACACAATACTTTCACAATTTTTACTGTAGTAGCACATTGTATTATTATGATTTCATTTAAATGAAATAAATTCGTAATTGAATTTTACAAACAGTTGCATTATTTTTTTATTATAGTTTTTATACATTACCATTCTACTCCTTTAACAAAAAATATTCTATTATTCGATTAAATTCTTTCCAAAACTGCAAATGTAAGTAGTGCTTTCCTTCTTCAAATGTATAGAATCTGAAAAAAGAAATTCGAAATACATTTTTACCCGAGAACTTGAATCATATTTTTTATAAAAAAAAACTAGTGGTTTGATTTCTTGGGATTTTCGTTTTAAAGAAATTCTACACACAATTTTGATATTAATTATGGCAACATTTTAGAGCCTATTATATTCAGTAGGTTCTCCAAAATATCTTTCTGTTCTTTTAATTTCATGTTAAAGATAAATGAATGTAATAATTTTTCAAATAAAAAATGCTTTCATAAAATACAAAAGCTTCCCTTTTTTCTTTAGTTTGCAAAACTTGAAAAACTGCATTTAATGAATTTTCAGAATAAAATAGTTGATTACATAAAATATTAAATAAATATATAAAATTTATTATATAAAATATTAAATAAAAGGTTATTTAACATTAAATAAATTATTTTACTTTGCATTCTGGATGGAATTTGCTAAAAATTGATAATGTTCCATAGAAATATTTATGTCTTTCCACCCATGTAGAATCAACGTGGGACATATGATGTTTGGCAGGAGATGAGTGCAAATATCTCCTCGTGTTTCACTGTTATATCCAGCTATTGTTGCATCTATCCACTTTATCCACAACTCGTCGTAATACTCTTTTCCATACAAATCAATATAAGGATTTTTCAATCTAGGCGGAATCAGTGTGTGATCTCGAAAACCTAAAACAATAGAAGTAGATACAATTTGCTACTCCATGATCTTTAAGATAATTAATTTTGTTGAAAACTGTCGAGTACCTTTAAAGTTATAGCTTCATTTTCTGTAATATAGGTGTACGAACCCCACACAATAAGATTCATGACTTTGCTTGGTTGTTTTGCAGCCATAATTATCGATGATGTACCACCATTGTTCCAACCTAACAAAGAATAATTTCCAATTCCCAATTTCTGAAAAAATTAAAAAAGATGGAAATTAATTACAAAACTGGCTGAAATATTTATTTTATAATGAAATTAGAAATCACCTCCATCAATTTAACTCCAAAATCTGCATCTCTGTAGTAAAAACCAGGAGAAAAGCTTCTCTTCGGTGGGCGACTTTTTCCATAACCTGGCGGGTCCCAAGCGACCAGTGTGAACTTTGATTTGTTTAAATGATCGATTTGAGGTTTATAATCCGTCCAGATGGAACCTGTAAGAAATGAAAAGTGAAATATCAGAAATGCAAAATCAACAAAAAAAAACTTGCTAACGGAAAGAATGTACCAAATATTTAATCTTTGATATTAATTAATTTTTGCCGTTGTAGGCTACATTGAAGTTATCTCTCAATCAAATGGCTATCTACTTGTATCAGTATTCTATCCTTGAATGGTACAGCTCTGCAATGAATTTCAGTGGCGGTCCAAGCTAGCTACTTTTAATTGGGCACTTAATACATTGGGCACTTAATACATCAGCACGTTCTTTCTCGTACTTAGTACATACATACTACATAATATTATAATAATGAAATTTATGTTTAATGAGTGTTAGTTACAGTTTAATGAGTTTTAGAAATCACTTGTAAAACTCATTAAAAATCGTCGTACGTTAGACGCGAAAACTCTTGTTTTCAAGCTAACAAATTCGACACTTAAAACTCCTTTTAATACAGCTTTAACATCTTCCAAAAATAAGACGGCGTTGTAGAATTTCGCTGTCGTGTCGCTGCGGGCGTGTCATTGTCGATCCCAACCTGATAAATTCTGAGACTAGCATACAGAGCGTGGGTAATCCGGATTTTACAAATTCGAAAATGCGAAACCACTCATATTTTATATGACCTTTTTAAAGATCTGATTTTTTAGAACAGATTTAGTTTAACAAAGAAACTCTATCATCAGTATTGTACTTTTGCGATGTTAATTTTTTGTTGTTGCAATTTTCGAAAATTCAGAGTACGTCGAAAATAGGATCAGCACCATTTCTTTGCCATCTTCGCAAAATACGAGAAACAAATTTAAAGAAAACATTTGGACCAGTTTTTGACAAAATAGTTGTTTAAAATTGTTTCAAAAGTGTCTACGTTTCACGCAAAATTATGCAAAACCTACTCACATTTTTGAAAAATTGAAAACCTACTTTGGATGAACACATTTTTTAAGAAAACAATTTCCATCTTCATTCTTGAAGTGGGAAAGCCAAAAAATGGAACTTGCAATTTTCAAAATTTCAAAGATTTCAATGAAAATGAGACCCACATCATTTCTTTAAGAGTTTATCAAACTATCCAAGAAGCTATCCCAAGAATAAAGTCTAATCAAAAAATTTGATGCCATTTTTGAGAAAATTTTGAAAATGTTGAGGCCTAATATAAAATAGCCCTAAAAATGAAATATGTTTCAAATTCTCAGGGGCCTCGAGATCGTTCAGATCGAATCGGGGAATACCAATTTTGGAGGAAAATTGTCTCAATCGTTGACAGCAGATGAACAGACCAACGTTTTGCAGCCATTCTAATTTTTTTGTATTAAGGACCCACAAAACACTCAAACTACCCAACTTGCTAGATAAAATAATTTGTTACATACAAGAATAAGATGTATCCACTTTTTCGTTACCAGGAGATGGCAATAAGCGTTTCTCTGTCGAAATATCACGTTTTTTTCTCGTTGATTTCTCTTCCCCCCGACAAAGTAAAACACTAATGTGCAGAAGACTTTGTAAAGAAACAACTGTACTACATGTACTGGACCAATGACGTCCAGCAGTTGGCACGCCCGGGATCATCAGCACTCAACCTGCGCACTGTGGTCCAATTTGAACATTTACGGGGACATTTCTCCTTTTTGGAATTGAAATCCAATAAATAACACTTGTATTGTAAAATGTATATGCTTTTGAGTATTTTAAGACCTCAAATCTACAGTTGGGTAATTTATATAAGATCCTGTATTCGTTTTAACACTATTATTGCGACCAAATGAGAATAGACATTTAGTACTCACTATTTAAATCAGAGTAATAAAATGTTTGATATTTCAAGTTACATACGAGTATAATATAGAAAAGTTAATAAAAACAAGCACCTTACATGACAAAAGGAAATAAAAACAAGCACTTGTTATGACTTATTCTTCAAAATCACTCTCTGAAGAATCTTCATTTTGGCTCTGGGATGAATCTTCTGGTGAACTCGTGGCAATTCTGGGGGATGTGCAGCCACTTTTCAATATGTTGATGACTTGCTGTGGCAATTTATTTATTCTTCTTTTAGGTAAATTCTGATACTAGAAATAAGTGGATCAGAAGATACCAAGAGCGCATGGAGGTCTTCCACATTTCTTTGCCGACTATTTTTGTGAGTATTGTGTTTGCGAAAGTAGCTACATTTTTTGTGCCTTGCTTCTAATGCTTCCCTCGCTGAGCTGGCCTATAGGAAGCAAAAGTGTTTCCATAACGTCAGCTCCATGAATTAATATTTTTGTGAATTCTTGCTGAATTTTGAACCATGCATAATGTTCCACAAAAATTTCTGCTGATTCGTTAGCGTACTTTTTTAACTCTTCAGTGTTTAACTCGTAACCGCAAGACATGGCTTGTAAAATCACCGAAAACCGTTTTCATTAACCCCAGTGATTTCTGCCGCTTTTTTCGGGTCCTCCTTTTCGGGTCTAGCTGTTGGTTCCATAATTAGTAAGCCCGGTACCCTGTTTCACAATATCCACCAGTAAACAAGTTTCCTGTCGAAATTTTCAAATAATTTGCATTTCCTTTCTTCAAATGCAGCTTTGTTTTCATGCCTACGAACTTGCCAAGTTTTAAAACTTAATCTATACGATATATGCAACATGCATTCAAAAAATCGAATGTCTGCATTAATATGGACAATCCATATAAAAATGTGCTTTTGTTGCAAGGCATTTGCAAAACAGCGCTTATATCGTTCACCTCGCTGCAGTCGCATGGCAAATGTAGCAACTCTGGGTAGATGGATTTCCTGCTTGTGTGTTGCTTATTTTTGCCATCCAGCATGGTCTTCAGCAATGAATGATACACATTAATTTCCTTTCCATTAGTTGTAATGCAAGTTGGCTTCAATGCTGATATTTGTCTTTCTATGATTCATTCTCCTGAGCAATGACACATGAGTTTCTTTCACAAACTGAAATTTAATTGGCATGCAAAATCTTGTAGACGAACAGCGAGGATTTTGCCACATTATTTGTTCGACATTCTCAGTGTTTTGTTGTCATTTTAAAGGAACAGTTGACGTTAACAACACATCACAATCAGTAGAATTTGTGCTTTCAAGAAATTTTTTGTTTATAGTTTGAGTGGCAGGAACTTCCATCAAAACCCCATTTGTATATGATTTCCAAATTGGAATTATTGCGCTCACTAACAACTGTACTGAAAACTGCGTTCTGTACTAAGCATAAACGATGTGCGGTACGATCGAATAGACTTTGTAATTTAACTTCAGCTTTTGTCTCCGAAATAAATATATCTTTGAGGTAGCTATGCTGTTTTAACTTTAAACACATTGTTGTAGGCCGGGTATAATGTCCACAATTTCTTTCTTTCGCACTTTTTCTTAATCGAATATATTGTGATTTGCTCAATTTTTGCATCTACAATTAATGCCAGGCTTCTTCTGGAGTGTAACGACTGAACATTTTTCTTGGCAAGTTTAAGCGCTTTTAATTGTTCTCAAAGAATGAACATTTCGTTTGCCTTGTTTTGTAAAAATCCGTTTGTATTGCAAACGCTTAGTTCTTGGGGGTTATGGCTCTCGACTAAGTTTTTTGTGCGCCTTCTCTTTGTCTAGCGCTTAGTGTGTCAAATTCTAGATTGTTTTGTATGACTTATAGATTTTAGGTCACTTTTATGTTGTTGGAAGAAAAGTCATTTTTCTCTTAGCCAACCGTTATTGTGCTTCAAAAATTTTCCTTACGTCTTCCGCTTGCATTCCAACGACGTACAATAATAATGGTAAAGAAATCGATTTTACTGGTAATAACCTCTTCTGGAATATTTGGTATTCTTGATAAAACGAAATCTACAATAAGCTTCCTCGCACATGTATTCGCTCGGGAAACGAGACTTTCGCGTTAAAGAATTTCATACAATTGAAGTCGCGTCACTCCCAGCGGTGCACCTACTGAGAAAGAAAATTAAATAATGCAGGTTGCGCAGGTTTCCGCACTTAAAATTAGTGCCAATGTAAAGGTAGATAAATACTCTATATTATGTAAAATACCTGTAATGTTACAACGTGTAACAGTTTTGTTCTACTCAAATCAATTCCGTATAAAAGTTATAAATGTTCATTTTTTCTCTAATACTTTAGAAAATAAATTCTATATTTACAAAACGTTAAATTCACTTTTAATATAGTGAATAACGTACCTCAGGAACTTGATGCCCTATTGTCATCAAAAATCTTCACAACAATATATTATAGACACGTGTAAGTACACTTGGAACACAACCTTCCGATCGACGTCCACTCTCGACTGAACGCGCTCCACAATATACGCTGAGTTTCAAGGAGCCTTATCGCTCTACGCTTCACACAGAATATCGTCTATTCATACTTTTTCGAACAATTCAAGCTTCTGTTCACAATCCTGAATCGATACATCAAAGTTCCAGCAAACTTTGGTTCAAGGCAAATGTCCCCGTAAATGAGCAAAATAGACCACTGTGCTGCGTAGGTAATACTGCTGCCCACTTACTACACAACAGCACGCCGCATGTCGTTCGTCTAGCGAAAGGGTTGTGAGATCATAAAATTAAAATTAATGGCAAACTAACGGTAACATTCACCTCGCCTCCTGCCGGTCATGGTCAGACTCCACTGGGTGCAGTCCGCTGACGGCCGACAGTTCCATATGTGAAAGGGAAACGAATCAGCAGGAGTGGAATCAGTAATATCTGTCCAGAGGAGATGTACGACGCCAGATGTGCAGACCACGGAGAAAGAAGTGGTTTCACGTTCCCTCTGTCGCATGATGAGCGAGGAAGAACGCAAATAATAAAATGCACGAGTCCGGACTACAAACTGTATTGATTTTAGTATTTATGGCAACTGAGTAAAATTATCGGCAAACAACAATCCTGCAGCCTACCCCCATGATGAGTTCCCATTCATTCATTCATTTATTCACATAATTACTAATTATAGTAAGGTACGAGCTACTTGTCATATTAGAGTCAATCATAAAAGTTTGTGATTGCAATGTAAAAAACAAAATAAATACCACAACAATACTGAAGAAAAACACAAAATCCAACAAGTTACTTTTCATTTCCCGTATACATTCGTATATAGGAGTAATATACGGAGTAATATACGTATAGTCTAGGAAAATTATGTATTGCTGCGCGAAAAAACGGCGAATTTTCGGCAGAAAAATTCATTGCCGGCCCTCATAACGAAAAAGTGGATAAAACCAGTTGCTAAATTAAGAAAAAACCTAGCACGTGGTGTAGCCAGAATCCCTGTTTTATGGGACCTTGATACCGAAAAAACCAATTGAAAGCAAAACGTCTGTGAAAACACACTAGCGCCTAATACATGCGCAGGATTTTTTTCCAATTGAAGAAACCCCTGTCCATCTGGATCTAGTCGAAGCTTTGATATTTTGAAAAATTTTCCTTCAAAAATTTTCTCAAATCGGCTTCAAATTTTTTCATTAAATTTCTTGTAAGAAAGGGGTAAAATTAAGGTGGCATAGGTCGGATTTTTACTATTAACTCTTGATTTCGAAAATTGCAAAAGTTTGCATTTCTTCGGCCTCTTTCTAAACTATAAAATTAATGTTATTTTTCTTCAAATAAAATTTGTTCTCCATAGTAAGTTCTTTCATTAAAGTCACGTACATTTTTTGAAAATTTTCGTAGTTTTCGCGAATATAGCGTGCAATCATGGCCGCTTTTAATAAAGGCCTCGCCCAGAAGCACTGGCAACATTGCATCTGTACTCCCGTACGTCCGGCTGCTCGGGTCTCGTCCGTGCAGAATACATGGGAGTCAGTAACATCAAATTAATGGGGGAGAGGTTTCAATTGATGCTTACCCGTATTTTTTTAAATATTATATCTGCATATCATTAAAATTCACCAGTTTCATCATTAACAATTTGCGCATCTTGTGTACATTAACCATCAACAAATCATTTCTAATTTTCAAGTTACTATATAACGTAATACTTGACGCAGATCCTGTTGACATTTAACTGTGTCAATAATTTGTGTTCCACAAATACAAAGATGAAGAACAATATAATTAATAGAGTGTCCAATAATCCCTTCTCTCTTAGAAAACACAAAATAAGTTTGTGACTTCCATGAGTGGACAAAAACACTCAGTTTTCTTAAACTAATATCTGCGAATATTTCAATAACATGCCTTTTTATCTAAATACCAAGATGTGTAGAACTGACAGATCACACCACGATTTAAAATGAAAAAATATGTCTACTTACATTCCAGTTCCTCATAATGCCTCTTGTGCATATCCCGAAAACATATTTTCTGCAAATAGATATAACACGAACTATTTAAATAAACTATGTGACTTTTCAAAGAACATTAAAATATCTTTATTAATAAGGTCGCTGGTGCATGACATAATTTGTAAATAATTGTATAATTTATTTTTTCTTTGTATTTCATGTATTCCTGTAACTTTCCATGGGTAGCTCTCTACGCCATCGAAAAATATCTTGAGTTTAAATATATATTTGATACCGGACGACACCTTTTATTTAATTAATTAATTATTTAAAATATCTTTAATTATATTGCAAGAATTGTAACTGATACAAATGCGTAAGGCAAAGAGAGTAATTCTGGAGTAGCGTTATTACTGCGTATAAGGACCATCGATGTTATACATGAATGGACAATGGCTATACTCTAAGAGAACTCTTGGCAGTGCCCAGGTGATGAAAGTAAGTAATTTATCTATTTTTCTCAGTTTTCACTGAAACGGCACGGATCGCAACCTTCAACATACTAAAAAACTAGCGCGACTTCAGGACGTATGCGCGGTGTTGCCGTTTTTCTCTGGGATAGGCCTTCTAAAAGGTGGCCATCGTGCAATACGTGCAAATTTAAACTAGTGGTGCTACAACAGCACACTTTCCCGTGTTATTGGAAACAGCTTCGTAGAATTGAAATGTTGCACTTTCTGCGCTACTAACATCTTAGCTGTTATTTGAAAAACGCCCAATTCAACCAAGAAGCGAACAACTCAGTTTCCATTGCAGTGTTGTCAAAATATGTGAATTCTACAACTGCATGAAAAATATAATACAAAAGTTTTGTAAACTTGTATTGGAAAAAGAAGCCTGATACTATACAGCTATATCAAGACACAACATTGACACGTAATACACAGTAATACGCGACAGCAAAATGGAATTCCATTGTCGATACTCCCTTAAAGAGTAGGCAATTTTTTATTTCCAATATTTGAAAATAAATGTATACAAAACTGCGAATTCTAATTACGACGCATCCGGCTGTCTGAAGCACAGTAAATTTTCAGCGGGCTATTATGTTCGAAATTATAGAAAAACTACTCGTATTTTCAAAAAAAATTAACATGACCTTATTTGAAGATGAATTTTTGATAAATACTTTTCATTGAGAAAACCAGCTGCCATCTATCGCCGCCCAAAGTACCTTTATTTTTCATTTTCTCAGTTTTCTGTTCCTAATGGTAGAACGCAAATATTAATTTTAGAATATTAAATAACAAAAACCTCGTCCTACTATTTTTTTTTAAATATTTGTAGCGATTTTTAAGAAAATGGCGCTTAAGCGCTACTAAAAATGCGAAATTTGAAGCTCTTTTCCATTGAAAATTTTTGAGTTTTCAAAAAACTTAATTTAAAGTCATTTGAAGCACAAACACTCACAAATATAACAATGTTTACAAATTGCTGGTAATGCGCATATTAAAGATTTGAAAGATCTTTCAAAAAATTACATTTGTGTAATTTTTGAAAAAACAAAAACAGCCTCAAAATAAACTTTACTCATATTAAAGAGTGCAATTAGCACTATCCGTTCCAAAATTTTAAAAATAAATTGGAGCCATTTATGAGAAAATACCGTTTGAGCTTTTCTGAAAACGGGAAATTTTGAGTTAGTTTTCACAGAAAACGGTTGAGTTTTCGAGAAGATCTACTTGACATTATTTAAAGCACATGTACTCATTAACGACAACAAATCTAAGCTAGTGTAAATATAACAACGTGAGAGACAATTCAAAAAATTATATTTGTGCAATTTTGAAAAAACAAAAATGGAGCAATGGCGTTTATTAACGCATCGTAAATATTAACGACGTGATATTATTTCGCCATTCAGCGGAGAAAAGATCACCGCCACCTCCCGAGGAAAAAACACGCACTACACTAACGGGATTAATGACCTTTGTAGCTGACGCGCCCAGAACCTGGCCCCGCACCTTCGTGATTACGAGTCAGTCAATCAATCAATCAATTGGAGCCGTTTTTGAGAAAATTTCGAAAATGTCCGGGGGTCTTCATGTAAAGTACCCTCAAAAATTAATAAAATGTTTTTCAAAATCTCAGAGGTTCTACTGAGGCCAGATGGACAGGGATTCTTCAATTTGAAAAAAAAATTGTGTGCATAGTTTAGCCGCTAGTGTGATTCACATACACCGGGCAGACGGACGGACGGACAGACAGACGTACGGACGGACGTTTCGCTTTCAATTGGTTTTCCTGTGTCAAGGACTTACAAAACAGGGATTCTGGTAACACCACGTGTTAGGGGATTTTTTTCTTAATTTAGCATCTGGACTTATCAACTTTTTTAGTTACCCACGTCCGGCAACGAATCTTTATGTCGAAAATTCGCCATTTTTTCGCGCAGCATTACATAACTTTCCATATTGAAATATACCTTTCTCAACGTCTCATCAAAAGCGTGGCTGTAATCATGTCCTGTTCCAAATTTATTAAGATTTGGGCGCCAGAAACAGGTTACATGAATTACTACCAAAGTTTTTCTATCTGATTTAACAAAATTATCTAAACATCCAGCTAGCTTGGGTCGATGGGTCCGGATACAAATACTCGCTATCGCCTCGATAGCGATTACCTGATCTGCCAACTATACAGTATGGCGTGGAATCTGAAATGTAATAATTATGCTTCCAACTAATTAACATTATGATTGACAAATGAAAAACTCTTTTCTTTTCCAAAGAACAAAATTCAACAATTTATTTAACTTTAAATTAAACAATTAATCTGATGGTCATGACCCTTTTTGAAATAAATTGTCTCTTTTATACTGCAGTATTTTTTACCGTTTGTGCATGCCAACGCTCCGTGGTCGCTTCTCACTTGGCCGTTGTTAATTCCAATTTCCGCTTCTTTCTTCGTTCTTGCGCCGCTGCTGACACGTCCAGTCCACACTGCCTAAACTATTTGTTAGTTCTTATCCGACGCTCCCCGGTTCCTAGTCTCTCCCACTGGTTATGTAAACTATTGAAGTCCAACTGCAATGTCCGAAAATCGGAACAAGTCCGCCGCGAAATCACTTCTGGTAAATTATTTTCAAAGTCCGGAAACAAACTATCACTTCTCGCACAAGAAAACTATACAAGTCTCACTTTCCCACTATATTGTCTACAACGATCTTTACGCTACGGCACCCAGAGAGAGAATGTTCGATCTACACTCCACGACACCCAGAGTCGGAATGTTCTATTTAATGCATTTTTAAACCCTTTATGGCTCGGTAGCGTCCATCCTTCTATTTTTTTCAAACACACGCGGCAACATCAGACTATCTGATCTTTATAGCCAACCCGTGCGTCTCTTACAAATCCGAGTAGCCGCGACCTCAGACAGTCATTCGTTTTTTGCACCAATTACATCTTATGTTCTTCAGCCATCTAGCCGGCGTCCTGACGTCATCAAAGCCCGTGAATAGTTTGTTGACCTTGCCAACCTCTGCGCTGACGTTGCTAAGGCCGCATATACCGCCATATTGTATACCCATTTATAGCTAACATCATTAAATAAATCTGTCATATTCTGGTATATCACAATATACTACGTGTATTACTCCGTATATACATACGTATACGGGAAAGTAAAAATCAATGGAAATTATTTCAATTATTTTTTGAATTATATGAATGAATGTTTTTTATTTATAATTATATAACTATTTCTACTAAATTAATAATTAATTTGGGCTGCGTTTCCGGGACCAAAAATTTTATGAATCTAGCACTGCGATAAAAATGATTCAATTTAATTTAAAAAAAAACAAATATAACGAGCAATAGCTTACAAGCACAAGTCATATTGTGAGATGAAAATACATACGCATATATAGGTCGCATTGTTTCTATAAAAAAATATACACGGACATTTCATTTTCGACAGGTTCATCATCTTCCATCGCTATCATTTCACATGCTGTGTATCAGAAATAGTTTAGGATTAGGCTACATTTTTGTCCCGGATTTAAAATACACAATTTGAGTACCTACTCTAAAATAATCACATACTAATTCGTAGAAATTGATCAATATACTCATATGACACTGAAATGCATAGCTCTTGAAAAGTTCACGTCTAGAAATTTTGTGCGTCCCAAGTGTTATTCAACATACGTTATCAATAACTATAAATTAACAAATAAAAATTACTTTATCAAAAACATAAAGTTCACTGGACGTACATCAAGTAAACTTCAATCCTCCCCCTACTAGAGAAAACTCCTGGTTGCGTGAATAGTACGCTTAACAATTAATAAAGATTATTGTAAGTTACGCAGTTAAGTAAATTCATATTTCGTCGGCGAGCAAGGAAAGCGACTCGTTTAAAAATTGTCATTTTGCAGGAGAATGGTTTTGGCCTGAGGTCTTGTCCAAAACGTTTGGTTTTGTATCGCGAAATAAACTGGAGCAGTTTATTTCGCGATACAAAACCAAAAGTTTTAGACTCTATTCCGATTGTGTTGAGAGTGATATTGATTGATTGATTGATGACTTTTTCTAGTGAAAAAGCAACTATTTTCTAAACATATTTCTTCACACTCTTAAAAAATTATTTTCTTAGATCTGTTACTTTCCTGTCATCAATAATTATATTAATAAAAATTTCAATATTTCTAAAATGTAAGTTCCGAGTCTGGGTCTAATGTGACTATTGACACGCACGAACCTACTCATCAAATTCGCACACACTTTATTTTCACCATTCATTAAAAAATCTGAATTTCATATTAATATTTCATACCTAAAGCACCAGGTGTAAGCAGAATGTGATGTGGTCCAGTTCCAACTTGCACATAGTTGATGTCAATTCCTTCAATATCAATCTTCTTCTCCTCCTGCAAGATACGATTCTCAGAAACATTCACAAGTAAACTTGAAATTAGATGTTTCCTGTTATTTCCAAAAAACATACCACCGGTTCTGGGTTCATACAGGGTTTTCTCCTTCTTGAATAGTGTAGATTGCGAGCCATTTTGCTCAGAGTTCGGAATGTGACACATGCTAATCCATTCGGATTCATACTTTGCAGCATTTTTACAAGACACTGAATGAAAAACGAGACTGAGGCTGCGATCTTTAATTTCACAGCAAATTTTGTTTCCACATTCGGTGTTTTTAACCACTAATGTTTCTAACAAGTCATGAATGTCAGTGAGCTGAAGAAGGCACTTGAAGAACTGAACTTCTCTCAGTAGTTCCGTTCCTCATAACTTTCTATATGGGTTTTGTAATCACAGAGGGTTTACAATAACTCTCGTAACTGTTTCTCGTACACAAACAGTACGTTGCCAACTTTATCAGTTTATTGTATGATTTTCTAAGTTAATTGCTTTGGAAAGAAATCATTCCCTGAAAGAACTACAAGAGAAACAAGTACACAACACAACAAACATAACAACACATTTTCTCGGATTATTTTTAACGTTTGTAATTTTTGAAATTTCAGAAAGTTCAACTCCTGAGCCCTGTGCCATTTTTATTTTCTCGAATACGTACGTATTATATACAGAGTAATATAAGGAAAGTGTTGTAATGCTGCGGAAACTGATTTCGAGATTTCAACGGAAAAAAAGGTTTTGAGGTCCCCTGATGCCGAAAAAGTGTTTTTTTTTTTTTAAAACG
Organism: Acheta domesticus; assembly: GCA_031308135.1. NCBI lineage: Eukaryota > Metazoa > Arthropoda > Insecta > Orthoptera > Gryllidae > Acheta > Acheta domesticus. The sequence goes on along the minus strand of JAHLJT010009419.1, from coordinate 6,642,763 downwards.
TCCGCCCGTCCGTCTGCTTGTCCCACCGTCTGTGAACACCACTAGCGCCTAAGCCATACGTACAATTTGTTTCAAAATGGACACTCTTCTGTCCATCTGGCTCGACTCGAAGCAGAGCGATTTTGAAAAACATTCTTTAAAATTTGAGGTACTTTACATGAAGCCCCTGGGACATTTAAAAATTTTCTCAAAAAAGATTTCAATTTTTTCTTTACATTTCACGTAAGGATAGAGTATAATGCACTTGTAGAGGTGGCGTAAGTCCGATTTTCAGTTAACTCTGAATTTTTGAAAATAGCAAAACATTGAATTTTTTCGGCGTCTTCCTACAAATACAAAATTGAAGATAGAGATTTTTCCTTGAAATGAAATTTGTTCTTCATAGTTCCTTCAAGGTCATGTACATTTCTTTTACATTTTATAACTTTTCGCGCGTTATTTCGTTATTTTAGAACTTTTCGTGAGATATAAAGATTTAAGTTTACGCCATTGAAGATGAATGAATGTTTTATGGTCATGATACTCATAATCTTCAGTTTATATATTTAAAAAACAACGCCGTAAAAGGTTATTAATAAGTTGGTTGACTTGATATTACAAAATAAAATGAACTCTTCTCAAAATTAGGGCAGAAAGTAATCATGATTTTTTGAAATTTTTTGCCTTGATTTTTCCTTTTTTTGCTTTGCTTTAAAAATTGTTAATGAAAAAATAGTTTATTACTGTCATCGTCGTACAAAAACGTCGTACAAAAAATATTACAATTTTGTGTTTAGCACCACTGTGAATTTGTGATTACATCGTAGCAAAGTGAATTACAGTATCAGCCCTAAAAACAGTTGATACTTGATATTCATGAATACTTGATATTCAAACCAAATGTGTAGGTATGTCTAATTCGTTTTAGGTTCATATTTCACATTGTCATCTATTGACAACAAACAATTTCACTATAACGCAAAAGCCAATATTGTATGAACTGTATGCAACAGTCATGTTCTCGCTGATTGCTATTTCAATTTACACGCTACGGTTGAATTGCGCATTTCCATTAGTGGTCCGCACTCCTAGAATGGGTCTCATCCCCTACCTTCTGAGCTTTCTGGATTTGCACTCGAGTGCAGGTCTGCTGCAGTGTAGGGCAGTGGTGTCAAGGTCTTCTACTGGTGGCAGTGGCACGCGTCGTAGCATGTCACGAGCTTCTCTGCGCAACTAGCGTCGGGAAAGGAAACTATTAGTAACCCCGTCGTTTTACAATAGAGATGGCGTTGTCTCTGGTGACGGGGTGACGAACTGCGTGAAAGGGCGATTTCGTTGTGGCACTCGTGCCACGGACTCCCGCTCGTGGCATCGACCTTGACAACACTGGTGTAGGGAATTCTTGAATGACCTCTCCTCAATCGAGGGCGAAGACGGCGTCGCTGGGCGAAGGGAAAGTGAGTGCAAAGTCCTTTCCTCGTGGCTGCCGCAGCGGATTCCGGCGGAGAGAAGGAGAAAGTGCTCGGAAGCGCCAACAGAGAAATTTCAGTGACCCTGAATAGAAATACTTGTCCCCCCTTCCTCTCTTAGTTCAAATGACACATTGCCTCCACCAGAGTTCTGCAATCTATGCTTCTGTAAATTTCATATCCAAATGAATGTGAAGCTATATGGACACCAGAGTCCTAAAACAGACGTGTTTACCTGAAACAGACAGGTGCACACAAAAGAGTTTCTCTGTAAAAATTTCGTTTTCTTTCCGCCTGTATTTATAAAGAAAATAAAATTAATAAACATTTTAGAACTCCAATTGTTGCCATTGTAAATAATCATTTACTACATCAAATCATCATTTACGAGATTGAACGGTAAGTTTTGAAAATAAAAATACACTTTGGTAAAATGTGGTTAGATGTGTTATTTTTTCCATTAGAATTGTTAATTAGTGTTGATAGTTCAAATGAGCCAGTGGTGCTACAACAGAACGTACTTTCTCGTCCGTATTTTCACGCAAAATTATACGAAAAGTACTCAAATTTTGGAAAAATTGAACATGACGTTATTTCAAAATCTCTCTTTCAGGAACAGATTTCAATAAGGGAAAAATCCATCTTTAGAATTTTAGTAGTAAGGAAGCCTCCGAAAAAGTTTTGAACTTTTGCAATTTTCGAAAAATCAGAGTTTTAAACGAACATGAGTTCTGCACCATTCTCTTAAACGTCCTTTACACTATCCAACAAAAGAAATTAATCAAAAGCGATGGAGACAATTTTTTTGAAAATTTTGTAAATGTCCCAGGGGCTTCATGGAAAGTATCCCGAAAATTAAAATATCTACATTAGAGTACATTGGATATTTTCATGAGGTTTATTCATATAATTTCGTTCGCTTTGCCATCATTTGGAGATTATTACTTTTCTGATGAAAAATCAATTATTTAATTGTAAATGAATGGTAGTTAGAATTAAACATTTTAAAAATAGACCACTGCTTTAAAATACAGTTTAATCAAAGACGGAAAATATGTGCGTAAATAAAAGATGAGCATAAACAGTGAATTATGACCCTTATAGCTACAAATACGTGACATTACTCATTACAGTGAGTGGGCAGATAATTCACAGAACTTCACACTTGCGAAAATCAAATCTATTGTTGCAAAACTGGACCTTAGACTGGCCGGCCATTTTTGGCTCCATTTTTACTTTCCCCTATACTATGATAAGTTATGTAATGCTGCGCGAAAAAAACGGCGGATTTTCGGCAGAAAAACTCTTATTACAGGGCTAAATTAAGAAAAAACATCTAACACGTGGTGCAGCCAGAATCCCTGTTTGTGGATCCCTGATACCGAAAAAATAATTGAAAGCAGAACGTCTGTCCATTCGTCTGTACGTCTGTCTGTGAACAGCGCTAGCGACTAAACCGTTCAGCCGATTTTCTCCAAAATTTATACTCCGATCGATCTCAATGATCTCGCGGCCCCTTGAATTTGAAACCAATATTTTAATTTTGGAGGGAACTTTATATGAAGCCCTTGGACACATTCAAAAATTTCAAAAAAATGGCGCCAACAATTTTGACTAAATTTTGTTGTTGGATAGTCGGAAAGTCATTTAAGAGAATGGCATAAGTCTCACGTTGGTTGAAAACTCTGATTTTTCGAAAATTGAAAAAAATTAAACCTTTTTCGGCATCTTCCTACAACTACAATTATGAAGATACAATTTTTTTCTTGATGAAATGTTCATAAAAATAGGTCTCCAAATAAGGTCATGTTCAGTTTTTCAAAAACATAATAGCCCGCTCGGAATTGACTGCGCTTCGTTTTCGTCGTTTTCTTACAACTACAATTTAAAACACTTTTTCTCAATTAAATGTATTTATCAATCCTACATCTTCAAATAAGGTCAGACTTATTTTTTTCACAATACGAGTAGTTTCTCTATAATTTTGTGACAAACATAATAGCCCGCTGTAAGTTTACTGCGCTTCGATGGCTGGATGCGTCGTAAATTAGAATTTGCAATTTTGTGTATTATTTCTTTGTTCGTTTTTATTCGACTTTTTGTTATATATTTATAGATTTATCTTTAAAGAAATTATTTCTTTTCAATATTGGAAATAAAAATTGCCAGCTAATGAGCTGCGAGCTAAGGGAGTATTGACAATGCAGAAACGCAACAATTGTCGCAAATTTCTGTTAATTAAGTGTCATTGTTGTGACATGATAAAGCTGTATGGCATCAGACTTCTTTTTCCAATATAAGTTTACACAAACTTTTTTATTATATTTTTATGCAGTTGCAGAATTCACATAGTTTTAACAGCACTGCCATGAAACAGTGAGCTGTTCGCACTGTGTAAGATATATAGGTGTGTTCACTCCCAGTCTAAAACTGAAGCTCATGTGAGGCTAATTCTCACAGGCCTCGCATATAAGTGCTGCGATCTTGGATCTCATTTGGGCAACGTCGTGATTGGTTGTGTAATGTGTAACAGCCACACTTTAAGATGTCATCTTAAGATGTATATCTTACACCGCGACCCAGACCAATCGTGGGCACCGTACGGACACTTGAAGAACTAGTCTCAAACTGGCTTCAGAAAATTTGCCCAAAGGCGGCTAGTTAACACACCTGTATATCTTACAGCGTGGTTGATCGCTTCTTGGTTGATTGGACATTTTCAAATAATTGCTAAGATGCTGTAGGGCAGAAAGTGCAATATTTCAATTTTACGTAGCTGCTTCCACTAATACGGGAACGAATCTGCTGCATAATTTTGCAGAAAAGTTAATTTTCTGGTCATTCTTTTGTGCAAGTCAAAAAGCGAAAATCTCACGATCCATGTCTCGTTGAAAATTGGCGATTTTGGACGGAAAGTCGAACCTTCTGAAAATGCACGTCCTATTCCAGAATTTTATTGCGAGTTCACTGGTGACAAACAGCCAACAGATTGTTAGTTTTCCAGAAATTCGCGAAAACTGGACCGTAGGTTGGCCAGCCATGGCTCTTTTTTTAAAAAATGGGTCACCGTTTCTCATTTTTCGCTCAAATGCGGTAAATAATGGATTTTTAAACTTGATATTACATTTTGAAATCGTATTTTACTTTCTGAATGAAAATCTGAATTCAATAAATATATTTTATTTCTTTACTCATTCCTTATCGTCATCGATTGAAAACACGATATATTGCATCAATTACCTGGATCGAGAGGATCGTGGTTACGAAACAGTAGAATTATGCTACATGTGCTCTTATGGGGGAACTGTGAAAGGGAAATATGGGAGGATATGAAAAGTCGAGCTGAGTCAAGTCTAATTAATGAGAAAGTCTTATTAAAATTAGGTAAAAATAAAATCTGAATGTACCACGGTCGTTATCTGGTTTTAATCTCCTTGGTGCACAAATAACTATAAGATGGCTGTAAAACAAGTGAAATAGTTAAAAATTGTTTTTATATTTATGAATTTTAAAATGTTTTGTTTGTAAATTTATTAGGTCCCCTATTATATTTTATTACTATCATCTGGAGCCCCCATGCGGTTAAGCCCCCACGCAGCTGCCTTAGTTTGAATACGTCAATAGAAACAGAAAGTCCTTCCAAGGTCCCGACGTGAAAAGTGAAAGGGGACACGATATGTAACCTTATTCAGTACATTTAGCTCTACCCGTTCCAAAAGTTTAAAAAAATGTGGAGCCGTTTTCCAGAAAACATTTAAAATGTGCAATTTAAAAAATGTATAGACTTCACAAGAAATGATTTAAAGATTTTTCACAAGAAATGAAAACTTAAATCGTGTATTTAGTATTGACCATATTTCATTCATGCGAAACCGATTCATAGTCTCAAATAAACTACACCTGTACATGACATTAATTGTGAAAATAAATTTAAATTGAGAAAAATTATCCATTGTCAATAATGCAATTTTTCAACGATCTCAATTTTTTAGTTTTGCGATCCTGTGCCATCTTTTTGAGTATTTCACTCAATTTTCACAAGAAATGTAAAGAAAAAATTGGAGCCATTTTCGAGAAAAAATTGAAAACCATTTTCGAAAAAAAAGTGTTCCAGGAGCTTTATTTGAAGTCCCCAAAAAATTCAAGAATTTCATTCAAGCTAGCAGTGTGCTCAAAACTTCCGGGGAGAATATATTTTGAAAAAAACTCTGCGAATAGTTTAGACGCTAGTGTTAGAGAAGGGGGGATTGACTGACGGGACGAACTCACATTTTGAAAAACTAAAAACACTCGCACCCAAAACGTTCATTTCCGTTGAAATCTCGAATTCTGTTTTCCGTATGTATACGAAAACGTGACCAGTAGTGCTACAAAATTGTATAGACTTCGCGTACTAGTTAGATTCCTAATTTCTTAAGTCTCAAATGGCTTTTCTGTAGTATATCCACATTACATCAATCTACCGGCGCCTTTTTCCACTTTCTCAGTTTTCCTAATAGCTGAACTGATCTATGAATAAGAATAATATAGAAGAGTAAAATCTGGCTCTATTTGTAAATTATCATTCAAAAGTTGGGAACCGATTTTAAGAAAACTTCGTTTCAGCTTTTCTGAAAATGCGCATATTTGAATTTATTTTCACCGATAAGAAACTTCGTAAGAAATCATTTGAATCACTTGAACTCACAAATGCAATCAGACATAATAACCGGCTACAATGTAAAAATTAACGATTTAAATATATATTTAAAAATAACATTTGTGTAATTTTCGAAAAAAATCAAAATAGTTTTTATGTTATGTATTCGGTTTATTTAACAGTATCCGTACAAAATATTTAAAGAAAAAATTGGAGTACTTTTTTAATATTGGCGAGTTTTGGACGCCAGCGATCGACTCCAATGTCAATCTTCCGCGCAAGCGCAGATGCACAAAAGTGATGCGAAACACACACACACACACACACACACACAACACACACACACACACACACACACACACACACACACACACACTATTCAATGTTCTTTTTTAATCGTCTCCTATATATTTTCTGTAGTATACCTTCTCTTTGTAGTATACCGGCTCTCATACGCAACCAATCTTTATAAACGAGGTGACTAAAAAAGAGAATTTCACGGAGACGTGACGAATTGCACTTTGACTTAAAAATATGAAGGATTTGTTTAAAAACGCATCTAAATGTTCATGTAGAATGCAACGCACGTCAGAATTTTTGAATGTGTATCAATAAATAACTTCTAAACGAGGCTTTCTAGGGCATTAAAACTAACATTTTAAGGCCAATTGCTTGAAAGAAACGTTTCTCACACAGTAATCTACAGGATGAGATCTTCTTGACCATTCTATTAACCCACCTGTTCAGAGCCTGTAGAATCTGCAACAGTATGTGAAATTACTAATTACTTGATATTATATGCGATTGAATTATACGGGTGTGCATCTTTGCCTGATAATAAAGTTAAATAAGAATAGTTTGTATTAACAAGGGTGTATTACATTGTTATCACTTACAAGGTGACATAAAGAACAAGTGACGGAGAAATAACAGGGTCTTGAAGAAAAGTATAGATTTCAGGCTTAATATGGAAATAGAAAAATAGGGAAGAAAGTGGGGTATAGGATGCGAGAGTTCTCGCAAGGGTACACTAGTAATTACATAATTCTAACATAAATATTTAAATCAACTTTGCCAAATAAAGTAAGGTCACAAACGAAAACTCTAGACCTGTTAAGAGGGGCATGCCCCCCCTTGGATCCACCGCTGGTCACCTGCAGTGTCCCTAGATGCAGATGCAGTGTGTCCCTCGATCTGCATCTATGGGCAAGACTCACCTGCCGACTAGTTCGCAGAGGTGTGAGGTGCTCGGCGACTGGCGGCGCAGCGCTAACTGCGGGGACGGCCAAGCGCAACGCAGCAACGCACGAGCGCCCGCAAAAAATCTCATTAAAACAAGTGGACAGTATGACGCGCAGGACTTAGCGCAAACTATCACTTTCCTGCTAGGGTGATACAGCGCTGGTAATCATATTAGTTGCAAATCAACCGAGACCAAAGGAAATAGAAAACTAAAGTCTGTGCCATTCTGTAGCACCACTAGTTTTTTTTTACGGAGTGCTAAATGCACCCAATAACATGACATAAACGTCATTTTGATTTTGCAAAAGAATACGAATTTCGAAGAACTCGTGTCGATAATATTTCCAGTAAAACCGTTCGTTGTGCACTATTGCATTTGTGAGTATAACACATTAAATGGTATGAAGTTTCTCAAAAACTAAAAACGTTTGCGTGAAAATGACCTCAAAATTACGCATTGTAAAAAACGCTCAAAAGCTATTTTCTGAACTAGTGTTTTTATGTTCACGTCGTTAATATTTACATTATCTGCGATTTGTTGACGTAATAATAATAATAATAATAATAATAATAATAATAATAATAATAATAATAATAATAATAATAAGTGAAACAACAGAATAGCACAGACTTTCCCGTATTACTTTTCTATTTCATTTGGTCTCGGCTAGATATTCGGACTTGCCAGATTCTCTTGCCAGCTGCAATCTATCGCCGTCCAAAGTACGTTTTTACTTTCCCGTATACATACGTATATACTGAGTAGTATACGTAGTATAGGAAAAGCTATGTAATGCTGCGCGAAAAAACGGCATATTTTCGGCAGGAAAAAATTAATTGCAGGGCCCTGGCAACGAAAACGTGGATAAAACCAGTTGCCAAATTAAGGCAAAAAAAATCCTCTAACACGTCGTGTAACCAGAATCCCTTTTTTATGGGTTCTTGATATACAAAAACAATGAAAGCAAAACGTCCGTCTGTGAACACCACTAGCGCCTAAACCACTCGTAGGATTTTTTCCAAATTGAAAAAACTCTTGTCCATCTGGGTGTAGTGGAAGCTTTGAGATTTTGAATAACTTTCTTAAAAATTAGGGGGTACCTTACAAGAAGACCCCCGGACATTTTCAAAATTTTCTCAAAAGCTGCTCCAAATTTTTTTAAAATTTTTTTTGTTGCAAGAATAGAATAAAATACACGTATGAAGGCTTATACTGCAAATAATATTTCTGCCGACTTGACAGCTCCTGGCTGACAGGGGAGGGGGGGGTCCGTTATCCAATCAGAGGCATCAAATTGTGATGTCACTACAGAGTTGCCGACGTTTACTAAGAAACAAATGAAGTGTAATAGCGCGAAGCAACTGAAAATTGAAGAGCGCCGAGCGCCAAGAGCATCGCCATTACTTGTTAGGTAATCGTGTGTGCGGTTATGCCGTCTACTGATAAAGGCTTACGTAAAGGCTGATATACTTATGAAACGATGTACATGTACATCCACCTTACGGAACATTTCTAATTTTTATCTTTATGCCAATGCATTCAATAGGACGCCTCCTTGAAAACCTTGTAAATAACAGGCAAAGTCAGTAACTTCGAAAAATCCTGCAATTTTTTTTATTGTGAACTTTCTGCGAAAGGTATGTATTCAAACCAAGATGTCTTGTGTTTGGATACTTCTCTCTTATAAATCTTTCATACTGAATACTATGCATCTTCCTTAAAACGCGTCTCACTGTACGTACTTTTCATCTGCTTTGCGCGTGTTATGCAAAAATGTTTCGTTATTCTTTGCTTTGGCAGGATTGTAGTGTAAGAGAATGCGATAAATTGTGTAATAGAATTTCATCAAATTCTACCAAAAATACAATAAGTTGGACGTGTGTGACTCAACAGCTGATCTGACGCAAGATCGAACACGTGTCTGCCGTCCGAGTAAATGGCATCACTCTCCCCCACTCCCGGCTGTCAAGTCGGCAGAAGTTTTGCTCGCAGTACCAGTGGGTTGACACAATAGGGGGAAGTTTGAAAACTCCCTTTTGGAGGTGCTTAGTTTTGCGGACTTCTCCTACCGCTGCTACAGTGCCAAAATATCTTAACCTACTGCGCGCACGCGATTCCTCGCCCTCCCCCAGCAAGGAGGAGCTATATCATCACTGTCACTGCAGCCTTCGCTGTGTGACGTCATTGTCGTCCTCACTCTCAGAGGAACTGCTCCGCAAAGAAACGATAATTTTGTCCACTTTTGCTTTCGTCGACATGTCTGTTTTCATATATTCTTCTCGATTTCATTAACCTGTTCACAATCACGTTCCATTGATTTGGGACAATATTTTGAAAATAATATTCGGGCATACATTTTCTGTACTAATTAGACGGGTACGATGCTTTCTTTCGTAACATTATT
>JAHLJT010009419.1:6546730-6632929 GCA_031308135.1 Acheta domesticus | reverse complement strand
ATCTCCTTGCAAGATGATCAAAAAATCCGTTAGCTCTATCTTATTCAAGAGAAATAAAAAGAAACCTAAGAATTCTTCAAGCAGCAACATCAAATTTGATCAATCAGAGATGAAACTTGTTCTGGTGAAATTATAATGTACTTCTTAGGATTTTAGTAAAAGAAATGATGTATATCGTTTTGAAAAAAATATCAAAACAAAACAATTTCAAATTTGTTGAAAAATGATTTTAAACAATTTAATTTGCTTCAAAAAAATATACTTCCTTGATAATTCCAAAATGAATATAGGATCTTACTTTTCATAAAATCTTTGTATTTTGGAGAAGTAAATTTTTGTTATCTTCTATCATGCTATTTCTTAACTCTTTCATCTGCTATATCAGTAATCAACCATGCTGACGTTTTACAATCTCTTCCATGTATTTGTTAAAACTCTGCAAAATAAAACAACAACAAATAAACAACAAACCATTACAATATCTAGCTTACTCTGAAATGCAATATTTATTGTGGACGTACAGCAAATTTCTTTGATTACTGCCCTGTCCTTGTCTTTTATTTGGAAACTCCAGCATTTGCCCCAGCGAGAGCATCAAGGGGCCAAATATATTCAGAATTTTTTTCCAGCCTGCAAATTGAACATAAGTCTTATTGTAGTAGCATATAATTTTATAATAGTATTACATAGAATTGGCCTGCAAACACCACAAAATAGTGAATATTTTGAAAAACTTGAGACAGCCTTCATCAAAATTGCATCTGGTCAATTGTCTTTTTCACATAATTCTTTTATAATAATACATAATACATTATTATAGCAGATGATGTAACGTGTATTTGTACACCGGTGCAAATTTTAGTTCATCTAACGCTCAGGGCCAGCATTTGTTTGCTGCTCTTTATAGCTTGTGATTATTAAATGAAAATAGTTTCTTTCGCTATGAAGTTAAAATGATAAAAGATCATTTTATCATTCATTAAGAGCACAACTAATAAAATATACTAACTATGAAGTAGTTTAAATTTCTTCATGTTCTTGAACAGATACAGTAAGTTAAAGGTACGTATTGTGATATCCAAATCGGGAGGGCATTTATATCAAATAATTTAATGCTTTGATGCTAGTTTTTGTACAACAATGTTGTACAGAACTTTGTAAAACAATGCAATACGAGTTATTCCTGGATCGGAGAACGAAAAAAATAGTCTGAGAGATCAGATTTCATAGCGGAGGATCATTTCTGAATTAGGAGGTGCGTGCTCGAGTTCAGACATTGTATATTTTTGCTGATTGAAAGTAGAGACTTGTAAAACTTTCGGATATACAGTTCAGGGTTTAATTTTTTATCTTGCGAGTGAAAGTGGAACATCAAACATTTTGGTGAAACCGTGCACTGACTTGGATTATTTTCATAAACCGATAGGAAGGAACTATTAAGAAACTTAGGCAACTTTCAAATTAGTTTTCACCAGTGACGAAGAGGTGAAGCACCAGGCTAATGAACTTGTAAATATTTTGCCGAACAAGGTGAGAGACTTTAAGATATTTTACAAAGGATCGGAACGTGTATATAACTGCCCCTAGAACCTGTTTATTTGAACTTTGATTATTTTCCACCAGTGCTGATGGTGATATGGCAGGCTAGTGCAAGCAGCTTCGGGCGCATGAATAACCAATTCAATTAGTAATATGAGGGTAGCATCTGCATGGACGCATATGACTAGTGCATTATGTGAATGGGAGTGACTTCGTGCATGTCGGAAGATTCAGGACTAAGGCATCACACTAGAGCTGGTAACCGGTCGGTCGGAGGTGATAGGTGTGTGAGATACGCCGGCGTCCGACGCGAAGCATCAAACGATACATGGAAGAGAGTCAGGGTAACGTTCGTACGAACAATTATTTTATTTTTCGTGGTCATGACCAAAGTCAATAATTTTTAAAGAATGTTGTTTCGATTCAAAATAAAATCTTTGATTATAATAAATTCAAAATGTGTTCTAGTGCTAAAGAAAGTACCAAAAAAAAACAAACTGGGTTTATTATTGTGCATTCTGGCACATCATTAAAATAACTTTCAGGTTTTGTCGTTTTTCCATATGGAGCGAGCCGACAGGGGCAGATTGTGGTTGAAATGATGTGGTAAGCTGAATTGTGCCCCTTGCATATTCGAACCCATGATAGAAGCACAACTGGTGCAATCAGAGAGATATCTTGGTTTTGATAAAACGTTACAGTATGTTATAACACAACTGATAAAAATAATAATTGTTGTGTTATGAACATCCATAAAATTAAATTTAATTATTCCATTCACTTTAGATTAAAATTTTATCTTATTTGTCTTTTGTCTTGAATTAATTTAGTATTCATTTAACTGGATTAAAAATACATTTGCATTGAAATAAATCAATGCACAATTTTTTCTTAAAATCACTAAAACTGGAACTTGCGTTTATCCTAGAAGTCACCAAAAATGATATCAAACATACAATAATCAATCAACTGTCACATTATAAGTAGTTTAGATTTGTTTTATAACTTTCACACCATTCCAATCCTAACAGATGAGGTTACTAAATATCAAAAGAATGAGAAGTTACTGGAGAGATGATGAAATATACTTTCAATTAATATTTGTTGTTGCAAAACGTGACAATTAGGCAGGTAGAAATAAGATCCCACTCCACATTGACACACTGTTTCTTGACAGTGATCATACATAACTAAAAAACAGTGCATTCTAGAGCTCATGTTATGATCCTCATGCTGTAATCTTAAAATGAGATCTTTGTTGGATATTCCATTAAGTATTTTGGGAGTTCAGATCATCTAGGATCTCCCATTCTCTGACAAGGATGAACAGCAGTTTCTAAATCTATTTAAACATGTTTCACTAATATATTTTTTCCCATACAATGAAAGGGGAAGGGAAGGTATTCCACAACCTGACTTCTTGGATAAGTTACTAATAACAACAGGCCAAATAAACCAAAATACTTTTTGTGTGTGTTCACCAGATTCCTTATCTTTTAAGTGTGTTGATTTCCAAAATAACATTAAAAATGCTGTAATCACCCTCATTTGTTCACATTTTACATTTTCTCTCTGTTCGCTAGGCAATGTATCTCTGTGTATCTAGAATATATGAATGAATGAAGAAGTTAGAATGAGAAAGTATATCGGACGACGAACGAGGGTAGTATACTCTTGTGTAAAATATTTGACAAAAGTACCATGCTATTTGTTTTATGGAGCGTTATGTGTTTGTATTGTTGCTATCAAGATAGAAGGATAGTATAGTGTTTAGCAGTTAGTGTTCAGTCATGGCTAGTAATGGTTGTAAGAACAGTCCTGGCAGTTTTTTGTTATATTTGAGCGGAAATATATGAAAAACACCACTGAGCAATTACAGACTTTGTTAGAAAGTATATTTTTTATATTTTGGTATTGAACTTGGTGATCTAGACAAATCTTGGGAGGTGCCACATAGAGTGTGTTATAAATTTGTGGAGCGATCGTAGAGAAATAAAGCTTGTATCACCAATGAAATTGTTCTTGATTGTCAGTGTATGTTTCCCAACAATAAAACGTATCCAATTTTATTAATGAACAATCCTTATTTTGTTATATCTATATACTGAACACAACGTTTCGTAACTTGTTTTTAGTTACATCTTCAGGCGGCTCCTAATTTTCGATTCCTATTAGTTGTTTTTGTTGTTTTTGCATTTTAACTCAGTGTTTAAATTTAATTAATGACTATGTAAAATTAATTGCCATTAGCGAATAAAATTTATTTCTGTATCCCGTAATTTAGGTGCCGCCTGAAGATGTAACTAAAACAAGTTACGAAACGTTGTGTCCTTCAGTATATAGATTATAACAATAAAGGATTGTCATACTATAAAAATTGCGATACGTTTTATTATGGGAATCAAAGAAAATAGTCAAAAAAAAAAAGCGTCTTAAAATTTGCTATTCCAATGGTATGGAGGGAGCCAAGGAACATTCGGATAATTGTTACTTTTGTTGCATTGATGTTATTGGTCTACAACTCAAAAAACAAAAAACCCATAAAAAAAGTAATTCAGTACCGTAACCTATCATCTGCAAGTCAGCCAATAGGCTGAAGTTCATATCTGTCTGGACCTGAACCACCAGTAGCTATTGCAACTGTTAATCAATAATATGTCAAATGATGAATCTTCTCTGTGATACAGATGAACAAGCTGACAATGAGTTTCAATGTCTCATAAACAGTGTGGTACCTCAGTTGTTTACTGAAACTGAGGTTAAACAATTTGATCAGAAAATTGGGCTTAACAAAGAAAATTAACACAATTAAAATTCACATGTTTACAATGTGAATGGAATAGAATAGCAGGGTGTAATCAGCATTGATCTACAAAGAAATGGCCTGTAGAAAATTTAAAGCCATGGGAAAGAACATTCTACAGGAACATCTGGTAGATCAACAAAGATTTACTGCCTCCATTGCACATAAAATTAGGCCTCATGAAACAATTTGTGAAGGCCTTACCTAAAGATGGGCAGTGTTTCAAATACCTTTGTGAAAGTTATGCAATTATTCTGAAGCAAAAATTATTAAAAGAGTATATCTTCATCAAGCCCAATGTTAGAAAGTGATGTTTGATCCCCCAATTTGAACTACATATGACAGTAAAGAAAAAGAAGTGTATATTGCTTTTAAACACATTGTAAACAAGTTCCTAGGCGCACAAAAAAGACCCAGATATCAAGCAATTGTTGCCAATATGCTGTATTCAAGAAATTGGATGTTTAATGAGTCTCAAGGTTCACTTTTTTAACATACATTTACAATTCTTTCCAGACAGTTTAGGTAATGTAAGTGTAAGAACAAGATGAATGTTTATCTTCAAGATCTGAAAGTGATGAAAACATTATCAGGGACACTGAAACACAATATCGATCATGAAGATTACTGTTGGTTACTTCACCAAGAAGTCAGGAAAAGGCGCAGATTAGAGAAAACGCTGTATCATGGTCTTTAAAGAAAAAGAAACAAAGAAAATATACATCAAGGACACGTAAAGCCTTTGTAGAATGTAAAGTTAAAATATAAGCATCTTTTAAGTTTAAATAAGTTCTATCATTTACTTTTTATTTAATTCCATATACAGCAATTTTCACATTTCTAAATAGATCAAATTATGACTAAACTGTGGATGATGGAAACAAAGGGAGTTTCGATGCAGATTCAGCACCCAAAAACCTCTAAAATCAGGTTTGATTTTTTTGAAACCCTTTTTGTTGGCCAGTGTAATATTATACCAAAAATATTAACAAATGTATAAACAGTGGACAACTTATTTAGTTTCACCGGCACCTTTCAAATGTTAAATATCACTTTTTTTTATTTACCACAGAATCCATTTGGATTCCTTCCAACTAACAGGGACGTTATCTCCACATTAAATAATCATTCTTTCAAAAATTATTCCATTTAAATAAAATAATTGTTATTTAGGGAATAGAAACTGCCAACAGAGGTTACAATCCCATGTTTGAATTTCAGCGAAGAAGGAAAAATGTAATCATAATTAAAGAGTTGCAAAGCTACACAATAGAAAACTAACATCCTAGTGCTACTATACTAAATATAAAAATATCGTCTAAGTTATTCCATTTTCTGAATATTTGGTACTAATAGATACCCTTGAAATTGAATATAAATCAGCAATTAACATCAAGAATACCAAACAGATATTTCGTCACTAAGCACACACCTGACGCGCAGAACAAGTAAATGATGTGTTAAAACAAAAAACCCTAACATTATTAAACAAAGGTAATAACAAAGAAGAGCCTCTTACACATCCATTGTGTTTATAATGTGAACAGAGTAAAACAATAAAAAATTTCTTACACAAAAAAATACGGAATAAAAGTAAAAATAATCGTACACAAAAGAATTGTTGAAAAATAACAAGCTCATCAATATAAACTCGAACCACCCACCACTAAATTCATTACTATCAAAAAGAATTTATGATTACATAAATTGCAATAAAACTATAAACTTATATCAAAAAAAATTCATTACTCTTATAAAAATATTTTCAATAGATATATTTTTCCATCAAAAAGTTGCCATGTCTGGGGCAATTTCATGATAAGCCCATATATACAATTCACACCAGCACACATAGAATAAAGCCAATGTAATAGTCTGTATCCTAATTATCCCACTAATTCATTGTGGAACACCATGATGAAAGGGTTACAGTGTATGCGAGCCATGCAAAGAGAAATTGACGAAGCTGAATTATTCTAAAACTACCCCTATGAATCACACCTCTTTTTGACTCTAGCTTAAATTCCTGTAGGGAAAATTACAGAGACTAAGAAATATTTATTCAATCAGTAGTTTGTCAGCAGCATATATCTGTTTGTATAAGCCTTTGAAACAGCAAATAAATGTTTACTGAATATCCAACTATCATCACCTTTGTCGTGTAAGTTTCCTTGTCATCATTGATCATCTTGAGATAATGCTGTCTCAAAATCAGGTCTGGATAACTGCACAAAATCAAGTAATACCTGATTGTTTTATACTTTTCAGATATTGATGTGTATATTGTTGAGTTGAAAGATAGTTTGAAGATATATTCGTCACTATACAATTACTTTTGCTTGCACAATGTACTGTTTGTTATCTTAGGTACAACCATTCAGTACTTTTTCTGCAAGAATAAATAATATCGTTTTCAATATATAGCAATAAAATACTTCAATTTGTATTATAATTTACTTACGTTATTACATTCCAAATTATTTTGTTTATATCTCATGTCTCATAGCCTGCAACTAGCTGTGATATTAGAGCTATGTTAGAGCATTGTTGTACTCAAATTTCTGTGCTAGAATCCCTCCAATCATATCAGCAAAATCAAACATTGTTCTAAGAAAACAATGTATTACTTGTGAGTTCTGAACAGTTCCATCTTTGTGGTAATCGAGTATTTGAATCAGAGTGTATGCTTTCAACGAAGTCATCCAAAGCTTTTAGCTGCCTGTAAAACATCATCAATTAAAAATAATTGTTTAAATGAATACTTGAACTTTTTTTTCATTTAAATACATTGTTAAATCAACAAGAGATTGTTGGATTCTTAACTATAATGTGGTACACATCAGTGATTTGAAGTACAGATGGTTTAGTTACAATAAGTAAATATCAATTTAAAAAACTTAAAAAAAATAAATAAAAATTGAATACAACAAATAACTAGATGCAATGAGGCACTATTTTATTTATAAACTAATTAAAATAATTTATTTACAAACTTTATATATAATTTGTAAACTTAAGTTTGCAAAGCTTTTCACATAAGTCTCGTAAGATTCAATTCAATCCAATAACTTCTCAATATCTCTGTGTTGTTTATCTTGAGCATGAATCAGTGTCAACAGATGGAATATGGAAATCTTTTAATATACTTTGTAAGAATACAAATTGAGATAAACCATCACTATGTATTATTCACATTCTAGAAAAATATTTTTCTTGGTAATTTTCTTTCATTATTTTATAATTTTTGATGCGCAATGAACATCTACAAAACTAATGGTAATGAATGTGATGCTTACAATGCTGTGTAATATATCATAAGTAGCAGAGAATTTTGATATAACATCCTCACTGCAGTCTTTCACAGTTTCCTTGTATTCAGGAAGCGTCAACTGAAGTTGTTTAAGAATAGGAAACACTATTAGCAAAGTAGAAAATTCATGATGACTAATGCACTTTTTAGCTCTTGTGGCAATACTCTGTAAAAAAAAGAAGTACATTGCAATAATATATAAATTGTATAGAGAAAGTTTTTAATAAAAAAATAAAGAATAAATAAAGGTTGTTTTATCTGTCCACTTTTCCATTTTATTTACTTCTATCTCAACATATTCACTTGGATTTGTAAGCAGAACCTGCCAGAGTACATCCTCGCATTTGTTCCCATTGTTATTTGCTCCCATTGTGTAGATTGAGATCCCAGTAATTACAAAAAAAAAGATCATAATAACTGGATAATTAATATGCTTCTTTAATATAGAGCAACCAAACAATAATAAATTACAAATTCACTCCTCTTCTTTAGTATCCATTGTTCCTTCTTCAGATCAGGACTGTATGGATTAAGATCAGGGGATCCCTACGATCAGGGTGCAACTGGTGCACTGCACTAGTCCTCAGGAGTAAGGGACCCTTCATAACCCCATGGATGGATTTTGCCAAAGAATAAAACAAAGTGCTCTCCATGCTTATTTTCTCTACTCCCGCCTGATATTTATACCAATTACATTTAAAACTTAATTTCATGTTTATTGTAGATAGGGCCCCTCATTTTGATTTTCTGTATTGGGGCATCCGAAAACCTGGCTATACAACTGGTTATGATGTTTAGACACCAACAAACTGTAACTACACATCAAAAACAATATATTATAGTGGATGAAAGTACTCCTTGCAATAGACACCAGAATATGTTAATGCCAGGTTAATCCAAGTTTTGAATCTATTGCACAACAATGAAGATTAGAAATTCAGCTACTCAGAAGCAAAAGCGTGTTCAATTATTTTAAATCTAGATAATTACCATAATATTAGTGAATGAAATTATTATCTTTAAGACATTTATGGGCAATTCGTTGTATTATGGTTATGTACAACATGTAGAAAATTACACCAGGGGGTCGATGGAACCAACATTTCTTTTAAAACAGGGCCAATGAAATGAAATAGGTGGGAATCCCTGATTTAATAGTATTATTTTCTTTTACAATTCAATTGTGAATAAATGTGACTTTTTCACATTTTTATTTTAACATAAATCAGTTGATATTATTTTAAACCTATCAATATATTGCAGGAACCCTATATTATTAATTGTTTTATGTTTCTATACTTAAATTAATCATTAATTTATTGAAAAAGAAAATATAGTACAATAAGATACTGGAACAAAAAATTTAAATAAATAAAAACAAAAACAATATAACAAATCATTAAATAAATGCATCTGAATGTATTAAACTCTTTATAATTTTTCATCTCTCTTAATCACATTAATTCATTAAATGATGTATAGAAGGACATCACTAGTGATTAATGTTCTTTCGTCTAATGTCAACTTGAAGCCAGAATTTTCTTTCAAGGAAAGCTTGACAACACTGATAGGAGCCTTTAACAATCAGTCAGCTTAGATGGAATTCAATTTTGAGAGTT
The DNA here is from genome assembly GCA_031308135.1 of Acheta domesticus. Lineage (NCBI taxonomy): Eukaryota > Metazoa > Arthropoda > Insecta > Orthoptera > Gryllidae > Acheta > Acheta domesticus. The sequence continues at coordinate 6,623,658 of JAHLJT010009419.1, read as the reverse complement.
TAAAGAAAAGCAAAATTTAATAAATGTAATAAAAAATACAAAGACGAAACATATTGATCATCCATCCCATGATGAATGATAAGGGGTCATCAATAAATTACGTGACACTACAAAAGGGGGGGGGGGAGGTTTAAGGCAGTGTTACATAGGGGTAGGGGGTATTGGTTTATTATTATGTAACATTACTATATTTCATTTTTGAACATTTGCTGAAATAATCCCACCCCCTCATTTTTTGTACTAAAACATTAAAATAATAAGTAATTAATTTAAAAAAAAATAAATGAAAGTTTTGAGATGTAAATTGTCACAAATGGTGGTATTTACAATGCTAGTTACTTCTTTAAGGAACCCTATGATGATTCCTATTTAGCTTCTGTCAAAGACCCTTATTTCAATGTTTGTGAATTTTTTTTGTGCCTTAGTTTTACTTTGTTTTGTCCTGCATACTGGTCTTTTTATTTGTTTAAATGTGTATGAACAATAAATGGTAAAGAAAGAAGAAAAATATTATCTTTAAATTGTTTTAGATAGACATGACTGATGATGTTTGTTTTACATTCTGTAAAAGAGGATAATGAAAATAGTACAATAAGAAGGGAATAATCAATATTTTTCTTACCTCTCCATCCTGAACAACCACATTGGTGCATTTTCAATAAGACTCTCAAAGGCTTTTGATTGAGCATTTAATGGAATATGCCAGACATCTGTATTTTTCTCATTTTGCATCATTTTTGTAGTGCACTGAAGCACATTAGATAATTCACCATTTCCTGCTCATCTACAGCATCCTCTTCAGTGCCATAAAATGGAACATCAATATGAGATTTCAAATATGTTCCATAAGGTGAAATGTTATAGATTAATCATAAACAGGTGCATCATCAATGTTCTAATCGATCTTCATTTTTGAGCTTTTAAATCAACTAATTCATATTTTAGTTGCATTTAATCTCCCATCCAGATAAGAAATCAGTCTTTGCGTCTGTTATTTCCTGACTGTGTAGATTTTTATCCTGTTATGTTGCAGAATCCAATTTCTTGATATTGTAGAGTATGATTTGGCAAACTGCTTTTATTTATTCTCCTGATAATAGTTTTTAGTTGTTACAAATGGGGGTTTATGAAGTGGTCTTAATTTACAAAATTTGTCATATACTCTGAGTTTTATTTTTTATGTCTATTTTTGTTTCCCTGTCATTCATTGCATTAAAAATATTTCAAGGCTGTTGTTTTTTCATCATGACATTGGCCTCAAGCAAAATTTGAAGAAGGGCTTGAAACTATTCATTTTAACCAGAAGTATCTATCCTAAATTTTAATTTCAATGAACCAGAAGTCAACTCGATTAATTTTCAAATGGAAGGTAAACTTTTAACCCCATTATTTACACAATCATACACTTACAAACTATGGAAATGTTGGTAACTAAAAAGAAAAAAAATTACTACATATTAGTTGAAATTTTAGAGGCTGATTACAATTATGGGTGTTTAGCACACAATACTCTGTCTGCAACATTTTTGACGTAAATAAATAAATAAATAAATAAATAAATAAATAAATAAATAAACATGTGTTTAGACATTATTTTGTATTGTGTACACAGTGAGGTTATAAATAGGCTTAAATAAAAGCTTAAAAGTAAGTCTAAACTGTCTTAATGTCTAAACGGGACAAAATGTGTTATTTAGTTCTCATAGATAAAAAACATAACAGAATGATCAAACCACATTCTGACATGATAAACACAGTTAATAAAAGTCGTGAAATAAAAACATCATCAACAGTTCAAACAGTTCAACTAATATTTCTGACTCTAAAATGTTTATCAACATAAAACATGAACAGAACATTAAAGAAACATGAATTTGTCGAGAAAGTTAAATGAAAAGAATTATCTCTGAAAGATTAATTTATACAATCTCCATGGTAAGTTCTATCTAATATTTGACTGTTTCATCTTTCACAGACTGAGATGTGTAGCCTTTCTTGCTAAAATAAATGTATAAATAAACAAAATGGAATATGTGTAAATCAAGTTTTCATATATTTTACAATAAAATTAATATAAAAAATGGTAGAAGATGTGGAAATATCTGTACCTGTAAGGATGGCAGATCTTCGATTGCTAGAGGTAAAATACAAATGCTCAGTGCTTGAAGAAGATCTTAACAACATTTTCTTTGATTTTTTCTCAAACCTACAAAAAGATTTTCAGCTTTATAGGAAATCCACATTGCAAGAAGAAATCCACCATTTGGAGACATATAGAAAGGATTATGAAGCTTACAAATAATGTATCAGTTTTGAACTTCCTGAACTAGAGGATTCATGCCTGAATTTCATTCTCTGTAAAAAAATAAAAAATAAAAAAGGATGCAATATTTAAATAATACCTTCAGTTTATATAAGAGTTTTAAAATATCACAAAAATTTGCCATGTTTCAACATCATTCTTTAAGAAAATTGTTAAAATTACTCTGACATTATTGTGATCATTTTACTTTTTTAATATGCTTTCTTTTAACCTGGTAAGCGCTAATGCCAGATATATATGGCGCAAGACTTCCATGCCCTCAGCGCTAAAGCCGGATATATCTTGCTTTTATGTTTCGTTTAGGATGTCTACTTTTACTGAAGAACTAAAATTCACAAGTATTGCAAAAGAAGTGAAATTGAGTTGACCAGAAATTAGCGTATCATGTATGGTATGGGCATTAATGGGTTAATGCTCAACCCATGAATGAAAAATCTTGCTTTTATGTTTCGTTTAGGATGTCTACATTTACTGAAGAACTAAAATTCACAAAGTATTGCAAAAGAAGCAAAATTGAGTTGACCAGAAATTTGCGTATCATGTATGGTATGGGTATTAATGGGTTAATGCTCAACCCGCGCCGCGCGCAGTGCGAAGGGCACGCGGCCGAAAAGAAAGCAGGCCACTGGTGACCCAAGCGGACCGGGTGCCCCAGCGCTGGGGGATGCGCTGCCCCTAAAGAAACGTAGCACTGAAAAGGTTAAGGAAGGTTACATGGAAAAACTGGCTTTGGAGAAGAATATGCAAAGCATACTGGGTTCCTTTGGAAAAAGCTGGAGAAAAGAGATCTCTCTTCATATATATTTGGGAAAGGAAAATAAAGCAATGGCATATCAAGGAAAAGAAATTATAAGGGTCAAAATTGTCTTAATTGGGCAAATAATAGAACAAGTACATCTAAATTTAATTATTTTTACAACCTCAGTGGACAGAGATGGGAAGATATGGAACACATTAGAAATATATTGGGATGTACAAATTAATCAAAAGACACCTCAGAAGAGTTATGACTAAAGTGTGGTGAAATATAAACCCTCATGAATCAATATCAGCAATTACGACTATTTTAATTTATTCCACCTCACACCATGTGGAAACAAGCCTATGTTTAAATTGTAATATCCAGCCACAGATCTGCCATGATTACAATATTGATTCGCTTTGATTGCTTCGCTATCAAAATCTTCTTAGTGCAAAAATTTTATTTTTATATTTGGATTTGCCAAGTCACCCCTATACAGGATAGCAATTAACATTATGGTTTAATTGGGAAACTGACTTCTAATATTAATCCCTATCATGTGGGTTTTGCTACCTACTAAGCAAAACACAAAATTCCAACAACAACTGCTAAACGTAATGTCAGCAAGCATTTATTTAACTTCGGAATTCTCTTCTAGCCAACATAACATACACTGAACCAATTTCCAACTGAAAACATTTACATAAAAATGCAGACACATAAGATATACCCTTTCAACAAAATAATGTATCATTACAAACAAAACAAAACAAAAAATCATTCACACTATTTTTCTTTATTTCATTCACTCTAGTGCACTTTATTATGATTGAATTATTTTTTGATGGGCATTCTGATTACCCTTAGAATTAAATACATTCTCGACCTTGTCATAAAAATTTTATTTTAATAAAATTTGTCACTTCCCTGGCAGATGTTCCACGACTGATGCCAAATGCCTGCATCTGAATCCGTATTCAGTTCCAATTACCATACCCCTTTAACTGAATCCGATTTCCACACTCCCGGATTACTATTCCATACTAACATCACTCAAGAAAAAAAATCTCAAAAACGTTTTTATCTAATTCAGCCCATTCATAGCACCAGGATCCATCCTGTCCAAGAACACAAGCCATCTGCTAATGCATTCATTACATTCCTTTTCGCCAAGCAGTTTAAAACAAAAAACAGCCATTCTCTTTTGTTACAATCGTAATATCCTTTACACTTTACATAAGCTATTACATTTTTGCTACTTTCTTCATTTCAATAACGTCAATGTCAAAAATAAAAGGTCCGAGTAATAATATTTATAATTTTCTTGCTTTTTGAAACTTGAATCTTGTTATAACTACCAATGCTTAAGTGATCGCATATCACATGTCAACACATTCAATTATTCTTTTCCAAATGTGGGAATGTCTTCTCTAATTAAAATTTTCACTATTTTGAAATAATATAACTCGTAAGATTGTTTACTTGTTGATTACATGTTTGCCATGTGCTTATTTATTCCCCACTGGTCTGTTAACATCACAGTTCTTTGGATTTCTTAAATAAATTGCACTTTCTATTTTACCATAGCATCTTTGACTGGTTGTTTTGGTTTCTATATAATATTGGTTCCCTAACATTTCAGTTAATTTATTTACATTCTGGGATGTGTCCTAAAGAGACTGTCACAAAAGGGACCAAATTAAGAATCCACAATATGATATCTAAACCAATCCTCATGTACAGTTCAGAAGTCTGGACAATGGAAAGTAGTGAGTAACAAAGACTACATGCAATGCAAATGAGATTCCTATGTCATCTTGCAGGAGTGATACCAAAGAATAGAAAGGAGTAAAGACATCAGAAACAGGCTAAAGACAAAAAATATAATTGAAGAAATACAGAATGGACAGAGAAAATGGCTATCTTATGTTAACAGAATGAAACAGAAAAACTACGAGAAGTAGTGTTGAAGTATAAACCAAAAGTGCAAAGGTATATGGAAAGACCACAAAAGAAATGGCTAGATCAGGAACACCTAGAAATATAAGCCACCTGGTCTACTAGGAAACAAGAAGACGGCAACAGGCCAAGCAACCTGCAGTTTATGATGATGATGATGAAAACAAATTTCTTCAAACACTTTTCTTAGGACCCAACACTTTCCATTAATATTTAAGAAAAGAAAAAATATTTTAAAACAGAAAAGGAGATGCCTAAAAAGTAGGATTATGGAAGAGCTTGAAAATATATTTCACAAGAAAAGTAGAGTAACAAATGACCTGGTCACATTGACACCACAATTTAGACATACTGACAAAGACAATTAGCTGTTTTATGTGGAGCATGTTGCTTTAAATTTAATATATCAAGATTATTGTAATGATGTCTAGAATTCATAAAAATTAATCTTTAATAAATTGTGAAAAAATTAGAAATGTAATTAAAAATAGTTTTGATGAGCAAAGCTGATAATGCACATTTCTTCAAAAAAATGAGATTTCCACAGTATTATAATACATTTTACAGCAGGGTGTCTAACTGGCGGTCTGTGAGCCACATGCAGCCCACAATACCATTTATTGTGGCCCGCAAAAAGTCACTAACCAAACATGAAAGTCCCTTGTAACCATGGTGAGAGAGAACATTGTGTGCTTAGTGCATGTGCCCTGTCAGGGTCAACACCCCCTTTGTATAGAAATAGGGAAGTTTACATTTAAGGATTTTTTTTCCCCAAGTAAATTCAGAAATTCAAAATTATCCCAATGTGTTTCTTTCAATTATGCATGGTAAGGCCAGATATCACACATGGTTCCATTCCCCCATCCCCTGTTTCACAGCAGCCGGGCAAACTGCCAAGATCAACAATACAGGGTTATGTGTGGATCGCCCAAGTAATGAAAATATCACCCGCAACCATATTAAAGGTTTTAGTGATGGCCCTTCAGGCTTTGCAAGTTGGACACCCCAGTTTTCGAGGAAAGAAAAAGAACCTAGAGGCATTAAAAACTTCTGCTCCACTGTGGAGGTGAAGATTAATTCAATAAACCACATTTTTGCCTTCCACATGTGAAAAAGTGAAATGTGTATTTGGTTTCTCAGAATGACAAGTTATGGGTACATTCTTCCCTCTACACCTTTTAATTATCATCTATACTTACTAAAACAGGACTATGAACTGAACATTGCTGTGCACGCTGCTTCCACTTGATGATTGGTGATGTTCCTTTAAATGTTGAATTGATTTGAACAAAATATTTCCACGAATGGAAACATATACTTCAATATACTCATCACTGTAATTCTCCTTAAGCCACGTTGCAATACCATGTAATTCTGTGTAAATATGCTCTGGTATCTGGCTGAGGGATATTGATTCAGATTTTCTCTCTGTCTCTGAATAAGAACAAAAGCATTTTAAAAGTATTCACACAAAAATATCATATATAATTCTTATCTATTTTAGTAAAAGATAATTTATAATTATTCTGAAATGTTTGTTCTTTCTCTAAATGCATCATAGTTATTTGTTATCTGTTAATGAATTCAAGTATTCGAAGCAATTGTACTATAAAATGAGATCATAGTACTTCAATTGTAAAATTATTATAATTTTAGCTCATGTTACATCAAATGAAATATTAAAATAAATACTTGTATACATTATTACAGGATCTAGTAGCCAGTTCCTATCCGATTTCTTTACCACGCTTTATTAAAGAATTTTACATTGCGAAAGTACAGGAAAAAAGAGTTTGTACCAGTACTATAAATTAACAAAAGTATTCACAAACCTTCAGTGGGGCTGACAATATCAAGTAATGTCAGGAGAGGAACAGGTTCACTATAGTGATTTAATAGTTCCTTAAATTCTTTATTCAGGGCATCAGCACCCAAATTATATAATGATTTCTATAAAGTAAAAATATTTTATACTTAAGTTAGTTTCTTCAATCATTTGTAAATTGAAGCTTCAATTTATTTGTCATACCGCTTTACAATATTCTGCACTATCAGCATTATGTGTTCGAAAATATTCCATTGCAGACTGAAGTTTGTCCATTGCTTGTAGAAAATTTTGCAAACGTGACTCCCCATTTATATTAATACTTGGTCCAGCTCGAATAATAGGTTCCATTTGTTTACTTGTGTCATAAAATAAAATTACATGATCTAAAATCTTTAAAGTGTGCTTGAGGTCTGGCATAATTTAAGGAGAACAAATGCATTAAACAGAGACTGGTAATTATTCAAATACCTAGTTTGGGTTTCAATAAGGATACTTCTGTACTGATTTTGAAGGCTTCCTGTTTGTTTATAAATTGGAAGAATTGTTTCTTCTAAATGAGCTAAACGATTATCACTAGAAGACAAAATGTTCTTCATTCCTTTAGTTAAATGATTACATCTGGTTACTTTTTCTTTAAGAATCTTAAGATTTTTCATCTCCTAGAAGTAGGTAACAAAAGAAAAAAAGTTGTCTCAAAATAAGAAAGAATCTCATGCACGTAAATCGGTAAATAATATCACTTTCGGGTTACAATCACCATAATTTTAATTTTTTTCAATTCAAAGAAATTTCAACTGCGTTTATATACGAAATTTTTTCTAGCTCACCCTTTCAAGTTTATTTTCGATATCTATTCTTTTCTCACTCGGGTCATACATCGTTAGCACTTGATGTGGTATCTTAAACAGGGATTTCTGTTACAGTCACTGATAGGTAAAGCAAAACTGGTGTTAAGCTTAGTGGAAGAAACACAGTGCTTTCCTGCCCCGCCTCCCTCGTGGTCTTATCACTTGTTAACGTGTTTGCGGTTGAGTCTGGAAAACTGCTTTACGAGGCAAGGGCACGGGATCGCTCTCGCACCACGTTCATATACGCGAGTAGATTGCAGGTCGGAAGCAAACATTTCACAAAATTTAGAGCTCTATTTATATTTAGGACCTCCACAAATATCCAACTCCAGTTTAAAATCTCCAGCGGATCTCAAACTTCAAGGGCAGGGTCTCCTGTGTGCGATTTGCGAGCCCGTGTTGAATTCAGGGGGTGGCACAGGGAGGGGGAAATCATTTATTCCAACAATAAGTACATTGTATTTTATACACATTTTCATATGGATTGTAAACAGCAATTTTTAAATTATAGTTAATTTGCATAAAATTTAATTTCTTTTGAGCTGAATAACGGCAGGGGCACACACGAGTTCTCTCTGTAACGATTGTATTGATTCCAGTTGTTTGCAGGTGTAATAAATATAATTGTAATAATAATTATAAAAATAATAATTATACCAAGCATACTGTGGGTTGACAGTACGGCCGAAGCAAACAGACAAGCCATTGTTTTATTTGATAAAATAGCAAGAACAATTGTGATTATTGATGTTGCAGCTCCTACAAATGATAACCTAGTGTTAAATGTTCCTGAGAAAAAATACAAGCCACTAACTGTTGAGTTAAAGGATGTATACAGATTACAAAGAGTGGAAATATTATCAGTGATAGTGCAGTTACGAAGGATTTGCAGAAGACTGGAAAAAATTTGCAGTTACAGAAAATCACTTTAGAACTACGCCGACGGCCATTTTACTGGGTACGGTGAACATCGTCAGAAAGGTTTTGAGTCGTGAGTGAGGTAGAATAAAGAGCCAAGGAAGTTAAGATATCACCATAACCATGATCACTGGAGAACTGTACAAAGGTTTAGAACAGTATTTATTTTTTATTTATTTATTTACGTCAAAAACAGTTAAAAACTGCGTATGACGAGCTATGGGGAGAAGTGAAATTTTGTGCACGTTTTCATAATTCTGTGGTCTCTATCCTAAACCATATTCTAGTCGAATTTTGAATACAGAAAAGAGAGTTTTTTTTCGAGTTTTGTTGACAAAATATTCGCTCCTATATGTATGAGGAAGTTCTTCACTGAAGCTTCATATATTTGTACAGACAAACTTTATCTTGGGCACGAATCCTCCGACACTGGGTGTGAAAAAAAAAGAAATAATAAAGAAGTATATAACAACAAAAACGACAGTAATAATAATAACAACAACAACAACAACAATAATAATAATAATAATAATAATAATAATCATAATCATAATCATAATAATAATTTGCCGGCCCCGTGGCGTAGACGGTTGCGGCAGTTGAGGAGGCTGCAAGTTCGAGTCTTGCATAGGCGTGGTCGTATTTGTGATAGTCTCTTCATCTCTGACTATCATCCTGTCACCTAATAATTCATAATTCAAGGCGTAGCAATCTTGTTTTACCAAGAGATATAGCCGAAAAGCTGATCCCCATCAGTGGCGTAGCGTGACTTGCGCGTTTGGGGATGCTCAACAAAAACGCGAACCGAAGACAACATGATTTTTAATGTTCTCTAGAGTCTAAGTTATTGAAAAAAATGTTACAATACTTCAACCGATTTTTCACGAGACATCTTGAGAGCAAATTATGAAATGGCTCAGCTTTAGTTCTCTTGCGGGATTGGCAATGAGATCACTTGTGAATTTATATATTTCAAACCAAAATAAAACATTATATTTAAGTAAGATTTCAACTTCTTAAATATTAATTAAGAATTAGTATGCAAGCACTATTTCTGCTGCTTGTGCCCACGACCAAGCACAGAATCACGAATGAGAAAGAAAAATATTTTTCTGACAACCTCAAGTGTGCTGCGCTCTCGTGCACAAACGAGCAACTTGCTCATAAGCCTTTTCTCAGTCGTGCGCTAGCTTTTCGGGACTCAGACATTTAGAGCAGGAGTTAAGAGGGAAGGAGGGAACCTCGCCGTCTGCGCATGCGTCATTGCTCGTCGCACACTCGCGGCAGACGCTAGAAGCACTTTAGCGTCCAAGCAATCAGAGACAAGCTTAAACAACGCGTCGAATTCAATCAAAGGAAATCACTTTAAAATTAATATAAAACGTGTTTCGCCCAACATGTTTCACTCACTAGGAAGATTATCAATACAAAATTCAGGGTTCTTTGATTAATATTTTACGTGAGGATGCTCAGCATCTTGGCGTCCCCTGACGCTACGCCACTGATCCCCATAATGACGTACGTTTCTCTCCAGGGCAGAATACACTGGGCCTCGGAAGAGAATGATCAGCAATGGCCGAAACGCAACTAATAATAATAATAATAATAATAATAATAATAATAATAATAACTATTATACATTGGGTTATTGTAACTGTAACGTAGTAGTTATGATGGGTTGCAAGGGTTATGATGTTCTGCCTAGCAACAGGAGTTGTTGCTAGAAAAAAAAATGGTCAGAAGGCTTTGAGAGGTCGAAGTGAAATGACCTGAAAAGATTCTCGTGTCCACAAGGAAGTTCTTGAAATATTTCTATCAGTGCAAATGGTGTTAGAAGTTTGCAGATTTTGATAATAATAAATCAAATTGTTGTTTTTGATAAGAAGCAATTATTCCATAAGAGTCAGTTGGTGCACGACAAACTTGGCGTCGCTGACGATTGCGACGGAGCTCATCTAATTTGGCGTCGTTGACGATTGCGACGCTACATAACTATTATAATATAATAAAAATAACTATTATTAATATTATTATTATTATTATTATTATTATTATTATTATTATTATTATTACTCTACATCACGATTAAAGATGTTATGAGTCGGCTGAACATAAAATCTACCCCAGGGGCCCGAGTTACAAGTCCACAAGTGACAAGTGAATTCACTGTTAACTTGTGAGAACCGCGGCAATCGCGTTTCACAATCATATTAGCAATCACTAATAGTTACAAGTCCAGTAGTTCACAAGTGAAATTCTACAAGAAACAAATGTTTATGTCCTAGCTAGCTCCGCGGAATTGCTACATACTCTTGTCAGCTGCCATCTATCGCCGCCCAAAGTACATTTTTTTGATATTTTCTTAGCTTTTCTGGTGGTAGAACCAAATATTAATTTTAGAATATTAAAGGACACTAAAACACCAACCTAAACGGCAATATTCTTTGAAAACTTTGGAGCCATTTTTAAGAAAATGTCGTTTAATTGCTACTGTAAATGCAAAATTTGAAACTAATTTCCAAAGAAAATTCATGAGTTTTCGAAAAACTTCATTTGAAGCACTTTAACTGGAAAATACAATAGTGTTTAAAAATTGCTGGAAATGTTCATATTAACGGTGTGAGAGATCTTCCAAAAATTTACATTTGTGTAATTTTTGAAAAAACAAAAGAATATCTGGAAATGAACGTCATTTTAAGGAGTGGAATTGGCACCGTGCGTTTCAAAAGTTTGAAGAAAAAAATTTGGAGCAATTTATGAGAAAATGGCGTTTGAGCGTTTCTGAAAATGCGGAATTTTGAGCTACTTTTTACAGAAAACGGTTGAGTTTTCGAGAAACTTTACTGGATATTATTTGAAGCACATGCATTAATTACTATAATAATGTGAACAAATCGTCGATAATGTAAATATCAAAGACGTGAGAGACAAGAAATATATTTTACATTTTTGCAATTTTTGAAAAAAACAAAAGAATAGAGCAATACAGCGTTTATCTCATCTCATAGAGTACATTTAGCACTATCCCTACGAAAAGTTTAAAGAAAAAATCGGGAGCCTTTTTTGAGAAAATCTTGTTTTTGTATTTTTTTAAAAATTGCACATATTGCACAGATTTCTGCGTGAAAACTACCAACATTTTCAAAAAAATGTACATGGCATAGTGACCTTAAAGAAAGAACTCATCATGAAAAACAAATTTATTTTGATGGAAAAATCTATATCTACAATTTTGTAGTTTTGTTTTGTCGAATAAAATTCCCACTTTTGCAATTTTCAAAAATTCAGAGTTAATCGTGAAATCGGACCTATGCCATCTTATTCTTACCCTATTCTTACAATAAATTAAATGTACTCTATCAGATGGCATGGGTGGTAAATGTACTCTATCAGATGACATAAAAGCCATATTGCTCTATAGATTGGTTTCTTCAAAAATTTCAAAAATGTAAATTTTTTTACTTGTCTTTCACGTCGTTAATATTTACATTATCTGCGATTTTTTCACATTATTATATTTACGAGTATATATGCTTTAAATAATGTCAAGCAAAGTTTCTCGAAAACTCAATCGTTTTCTGTGAAAAGTAGCTCCGGCATTTTCAGAAATGTTGAAACGCCATTTTCTTATATATGGCTGTACATTTTTTCTTGCAACTTTTGTAACAGATAGTGATAATTACATTCTTTAATATGACGTAAAGTTTATTTTGAGTTATTTTTTGTTTTTTCAAAAATTATATAAATGTAATTTTTTTGAAAGATCTCTCACATCTTTAATACGCACATTATCCGCAATTTGTAAAGATTATTATATTTGTGAGTGTAAGTGCTTCAAATAAAGTATTTTGAAAACTCAAACATTTTCTGTGAAAATGAGCTTCAAATTTTGCATTTTTAGTAGTGCTAAAACGCCATTTTCTCTTAAACGACACATAATTTTTAAAAGAAAATTGCCATTTACGGCTAGGTGTTTGTGTTCTTTAATATTCTAAAATTAATATTTTCGTTCCACCAATAGGAAACCGAAAAATTAAGAAAATGACATAAAATTTACTTTTGGTGGTGATAGATGACAGCTGGCAATAAAGAATTTGTGGCAATTCCGAATATCTAGCGAAGACCCAAGGAAATAGAAAACTAATACGGGAAAGTCTGTGCCATTTGTAGCACCACTAGTTCGTTATCACGGCCCGGGAATGATTTTTTTTTTCGCCGAAATTTTGGCCATTTTTTTCGCGCAGCTTTACATAACTTTCCCTATGTTACGTATATCACTCCGTGTAAATGTACGTATACGGGAAAGTAAAAATTGGAGTATGGTATGTAGTGTTTTCTCATCGAACTCGGCCAATCTTCTTTGACATTAACGTTAACTCTGAAGTTTATTTGGAGATTTTTGAGAACTTTTACTCCCAACTTACGGAAAATGAACGAACGCAAGGATTCTTACAACAAAATGGTGCTATAGGGGGACAAGTTTGAAATCTTCCTTTTGGGTCAATCTATTTTAAGTGGTCCAGCACTGGTTGTAATATTGAAAATTATATACGTAATATTGAAAATTATATACGTAATATTGAAAATTATATATTAGGCCACTTCTATGTATATTAATTATTAAGTATAATTAATTATTCTAAATCAATGCAGAGTTTAGTTAAAATAGCTTCAAAATAATATGATTACTACTTGGCACAAAGTATCCTCAATGGGGAAATGAAGCCTTTTTTTCGTAAGTTTCCAATTTTTTTTAAAATACTTCGAATTAAATCTAAAAGTTGTAATTTTTACTGAAGTTTGATATGATAGCGGTCTAGCATGTGTGCAAATTTTAGATTTTTATCTGGTCCCCCAACAGAGATATTACAGTTCAAAATTGAGAAAAAATCCAAAATGCCAATTTTCAGGAGGATGTAATTTTGAAGGGGTACGTTTTATACCAATGATATTGTACAAAAAGTAACTATACAGTTGTGTGTAAAAACACAGAAAAAATTAAGGCTTGGATTCTATTACTTCTTTGAAAACTTACTCTCTGAAAATCGAATTTCGTTCATTCGCGTTCCATAGATTTGGTTGCAAATATTTCCCAAATAAAAACATATAAAATAGGTAAGTAATATTTCGATTTGCAGGCCAGAGTATGCTGAATTGAATGCTTTTTATTCTAGAATGCTTCAGCAACCGAGAGCTGAGCAATTTAGGAAAGAGTAAATGTCCGCGAACGGGAAAAATGGCGCACGGCGCGAAACAAAAATGGCCGCCATTTGTATACCAGGTACAATAAAAAAGTTAAAGATGGTTTTGAACAACCAAAACATAAGGAAATTATGTACAAAATATGAATTTTTTTCGAGATGGTCGAGCGACCAATTTGTTAAATTCTGGACCACTTAAAATGGATTGACCTTTTGGGAGATGCTTAGTGTAGTGGATGCAGCGCGGTGTGAGGTCCGTGCTGCGAATGCAACTACACACAGGCTCAGACGGATTTCAGGGGATTGTTTCTTAGGGGCAAATGAAAGGCAATGCACTTGTGAATGAATTTAATTTAATTCTTGAAATATTATTTAGTTTTACAAGTAAGTAGTTAGGCAGTAAGCCGGAGGACCAATGAATGTTTGTGATTTAAGTTTCTTCTTTCTTGAAGTTTACACTTACAGATTGATGAGAGTACAGCGAGCACCAACCCAGGTCAGACGGCTGAGTGTGTGTGCCGTCGGTTGAAACGGGCTGCGGATGTTACGGCTGGTAGGCTGAATGTCACCATGGGCGCGTACTCGACTGCTGGAGCGGCCCGCACTGTTGATTTGGCCAGGTGAAGGCTGCTTCACGGGTGGCCCGACTGTAGATCGCGGCCTGCTGGCCGCGCTGATTGATTTCCGGAGCCTTGATAGGCAGAGCAAGGACAGCTGACTCGTTCGCAGGCTGTCTGACGAGTAGAGCATTGACACTCGTGCGTTGTATTGACAACTGTGTCTATGGTAGTCGTTTGTCTCGTAGTATTGACTGAAGCGACTGAGTAGTAATGACTGTTAGAAGTCGACTGAAGAGATGACTGAATAGTTTTCAGTAGAAGCGACTGAAGTTGTCGCATGAAAGTTTGACTAGAATGACTGAAGAGTGACTGCGTAGTTTGACGTAGAGTGACTGCGTGGTAGCAGTGAGATTGACTGAAGAGTGACTGCGTAGTTTTACATAGTAGAAATGACATAGAAGTAATGACATAGAAGTGACTGCGTAGTAGCAGCAGAGTAGAAATGACTTAGTAGTGGTTTGACGTAGAGTTTGACATAATAGTGGCGCATGGGAGCGAAGTTGCCGTATTTATTGAAACGTATGTTTCCGAAAGCAGAGGGGGAAGAGTCACGTGACATTTGCAGCTAGCCTATGACATGCAGTGAGACGCAGTGTGCCACGAGAGATGCTCGCTATTTGTTGTTATGTTTTGAAGTGTGTCACGTGACTTATGAGCGGCACTGGCTGTGCCCGCGATGGCGGCATCTCATTAGCAAGGTTTGGTATTTTCTCACGGGAACCGCGGAACCGGCTGAGGGGCGGAAAGGCGGGCGCGGGCGCGGATGCCTTGCAGATGCGTTCGTGGTCGGCGAATACTAATGCCAATATTGGGGCGGGAGGCACGTAGCGATATTTATGAATGTTTGTAAACACGTCTGGCCGCCGAAGACTGAGAAAAGGGCAGGTAAACGGTTAATGCTTGAGGACCGCGCGCCCCGCGCGCCGGCGGTGGCTAATGACCTTCCCCGGCTTACAGTACAATACGCGGTGCGCGGCACTTCGGTGCTTGCGGCAAAGAGGGGTCGACGAGAATTGTTTTTGTTGCCTGGACATCTATGTTTCATTTCTTATATTTTGTATAGGCGTGCTAGAGCCGTGAGAAGCTTTGAAGGTGGGGCAGCCGAAGAATGTTGGCCGCGCGGGGGAAAGACAATTGAGTCTGTTCCCTGCTGGCGAGTTTCCTTATGATTGTTCGCGAGATTGAACACTTAGTTTCGAGGGCTTCTCCCATCGCTGCTACTGTGCCAAATTATCTGAACCTACTGCACGCGCGCGATTCGTCGCCCTCCCCCAGCAAGGAGTTGTAAGTCATCAATGTCACTGCAGCCTTCGCTGTGTGACGTTATTGTCGTCCTCAGAGGAACTGCCCCGCAAAGAAACGATAATTTTGTCCACTTTCGCTTTCGTCGTCATGTCTGTTTTCATATATTCTTCGATTTTCTTTCACAACACTTCTTCCATTGATTTGGGCAATATTTAGAAAATAATATTCGGCATACATTTTCTTTAATTCGTAGATGGGTACCGATGCTTTCTTTCGTAACATGATTCTTAATGGAACTCCAAACTAATTCGATGGAATTGAGATCGGGATGGTAAGGAGGGAGCTTGACGTTCAGGTTATATTACCTGCAAACGGCTGTCCTAGTGTTAGAAACAAATACACACAATATTACGCCTGTGAACTTCACTTGAAATTAGGCCTACGCTTCGACACACCACGCTGCACAGCACTCGAAGACAAAAGGGACAGGAACTGAGGACCAGGGGCGATGCTTCCTCTCTCTCTCTCTCTCTCTCTCTCTCTATATATATATATATATATATATATATATATATATATATATATGTATGTATATACACACACACACACATATACACACAGGGTGAGTCACGTAACTTTAGCACCTCCTGTAACTTTTGAACGGTTTGAAGATATTGCAATGCAGTTTTCACGGAAGTGAATGAGGAAATGGGGCTAATTGATATGTGTATTGATTTCTCTTTTATCACTTGTATTTTACGAGATATTTGAGGTACGTTTGTTTTTTCAAATGGGACAATACATATCTTTTCGGTCTATCATGACAAGCGTAAAAAGACGAATCCAAAGATATAAATATTGTCATATGTTAGATAAGCATTTTTTTGAGTAATTGTGACTTTTTTGCGACTAGTGGTTTAACGGATATTTTCATTGTAACTGTCAGCCCCACGAGGTCACGCAGCGCTCCCCCAGCAAACGCGGGGTCGGGAAAGGGAAGGGATTTTAGTACTTGAGGATACGAAAAATATTCACAAAACTGTTGCATTTTTTCCTGAACTCTCCTTTCCATCCTGATCCATTTCAGATATTTTGTGTTTCTTAGGGATTGAAAATACGGATTTGTCTTAAGTAGTATTTATTGAAATAAGATTATTTCTAAGTTATTATTAATATTTTATTAACATTGAAATTGTTTGCTCAAAATACGCAATATTTTTTGTACAGTTTTAATTATTTATTCTTATTGTGCTTTGTTTCAAGATACCATTAATAGGTATCTTATGAAACCCATTAAATGGAGTTGATGTTATAAACAATTTTATTACGATACAAACTTATGACAAATGCTTATTTCCATCCTTTAATTCCTTCAATCAAAGAAAGTCGAAAATCTGAAAATGCGGAAGGATGGAAAGCACAGTTCAGGAAAAAACTGCAATGGTTTTGTGAATATTTGGAATATGTTTCGTATCTTCAAATCTCCCTTCCCTTGCCCGGGCGCGCGTTGCTGGTGGAGCGCTGCGTGACCTTGTGTGGTGGACTATTCAAAATGTCCGTTAAACCCCACTCGCAAAAATCAAAATTAATCAAAAAAAGCTTATCTAACATATGACAATATGTACATCATTGGATTCGTCTTTTTACGCTCGTCATGGTGGACTGAAAAAATATGTATAGTTCCATTTGAAAAAACAAATTACCTCAAAATCTCGTAAAATACAAGTGATAAAATAGAAATTAATGCACTATCTATTAGCCCCTTCCCCTCATGCACTTCCGTGAAAACTGCATTGCAATAACTTCAACCGTTCAAAGTTACAGGAGGTGCTAAAGTTACGTGACTCACCCTGTGTGGTGTGTTGTGTGTGTTGTGAACAAAGCAGCCTATCTATGCCTTCAGATCCCCCCCTCGACCGGCCACGCCGCCTGGCGCACAGAGAGAGTGAGAGAGCGATATTTTCAGGGGAAGTGAGCGGTAGATGGTGGGAGTCACCCCTCCTCGCGCATGCGCATTCGAAGGGAGCTTTTGTCCTGCCGGGGTATACACGTCACACATCTCATCTATCTTTGTCGCGTGTTCTTGAAGCATTCACTGAAAATCGAACTGTAAACAAAGGTTTGTGGCCACCTCGTTCCCCGGACTTGACTTCTTGTGACTTTTATCTTTAGGGATATTTAAAAGGAAAAGTTTATGAAAATAACCCCAAAATAATTGATGAACTGAAAGAAAACATGCGTAAATGTATTGTAGCAATTGATATACAAGTTTTGCGTAAAGATCGTCTAAGTGTGGTTTCTCGCGCAATAATGTTACATGCCCAAGGAGGACATTTCCAGCACTTACTTTAATTATTATTTTCTTTTTAAATAAAATTATGATTTGCAGGAGATGATTGTGGAAGTTATATTTCCCAGAAATAAGTCGGAACTCTTACACTAATGGAGGGAAAAAACTAGGGGTGCAGTGCTACAGAATGGCACAGACTTTCCCGTATTAGTTTTCTATTTCCTTGGGTCTTCGCTAGCTATTCGGAATTGCCACATACTCTTTCTTGCCAGCTACCATCTATCACCGCCAAAAGTACATTTTTTTGTCATTTTCTTAATTTTTCGGTTTCCTATTGGTAGAACGGAAACATTAATTTTAGAATATTAAAGAACACAAAAACCTAGTCCGTAAATGGCAATTTTCTTTTAAAAATTATGTGCCGTTTAAGAGAAAATGGCGTTTTAGCACTACTAAAAATGCGAAATTTGAAGCTCATTTTCACAGAAAATTTTTGAGTTTTCAAAATACTTTATTTGAAGTTATTTGAAGCACTTACACTCACAAATATAATAATCTTTACAAATTGCGGATAATGTGCATATTAAAGATGTGAGAGATCTTTCAAAAAATTACATTTATGTAATTTTTGAAAAAACAAAAAAAACTCAAAATAAACTTTACGCTATACTAAAGAGTGTAATTAGCACTATCCGTTACAAAAGTTTCAAGAAAAAATTGCAGCCATATATGAGAAAATGGCGTTTGAGCATTTCTGAAAATGCCGAAATTTGAGCTACTTTTCACAGAAAGACGGTTGTGTTTTCGAGAAACTTTTCTTGACATTATTTGACATCATTTAATACTCGTAAATATAATAATGTGAAAAAATCGCCGATAATGTAAATATTAACGACGTGAGAGACAAGTAAAAAAATTTACATTTTTGTAATTTTTGAAAAAACCAACCGATAGACCAATATGGCTTTTATGTCATCTGATAGAGTACATTTACCACTATCCCTACCAAAAGTTTAAAGAAAAAATTTGGAGCCGTTTTTGAGAAAATCTTGTTTTTGTAATTTTTTAAAATTGCACATATTGCACCAATATTGCACGAAAACTACCAAAATTGTAAAAAACATTTACATGACCTTTATTAAAGAACTCAATATGCAGAACAAATTTTATTTGAAGAAAAAATCTCTATCTTCAATTTTGTAGCTGGAGAAAAGACGCCGAAAAAATTCAAACTTTCACAATTTTCGAAAATTCAGAGCTGTACGTGAAAATCGGACCTATGCCATGTTAAAAAGTGTATTTTCCTCTATTCATACAAGAAATTTAAAGAAAAAATTTGGAGCCGTTTTTGAGAAAATGTTGAAAATCCCCGGGGGGCTTCATATAAAGTACCCCCAAATTTTAAAGAATCTTTTTCAAAATCACAAAGCTTCGACTAGAATCAGATCGACCGGGGAATATCAATTTTGAAGAAATCGACCGAACGGTTTAGGTGCTAGCGTTGACCACAGACGGACAGACGGACGGAATGCCGTCAATCGATTTTTAAGTATAAAGAAGCAACAAATCATGGATTTTGACCACACCACGTGTTAGGGGATTTTTTTTTCTTAATTTAGCAACTGGTTTTATCCACTTATTCGTTTTCACGGCCCGGCAATTAATTTTTTTTCCGCCGAAAATTGGCCATTTTTTCGCGCAGCATTACATAACTTTCCCTATACTACGTATATCACTCCGTGTATACGTACGTATACGGGAAAGTAAAAACGTTGTGCGGTTTAAAAGAAAAAAAGGTTTGAAGAAAATAAAACATTGTCTATGTTTGACACAATTTTTCGAAAAACTAAACATGACCTTATTTGAAGACCTGTTTTTATGAACACATTTCATTAACAACAAAAAGTGTATCTTCATGTTTGTAGTTGTGGGAAGATGCCGAAAAAGTTTGATTTTTTTTTATTTTCGAAAAATCAGAGTTTTTAACCAACATAAGACCTACGCCATTCTCTTAAATGACCTTCAGACTATCCAACAACATAATTTAGTCAAAATTGTTGGCACCATTTTTTTGAAAACTTTGAAAATGTTCCAGAACTTCATGTAAAGTACCCTCCAAAATTAAAATATCGGTTTCAAATTCAAGGGACCGCGAGAATATTCAGATTGAAGGGGGAGTATCAATTTTGGAGAAAATTGGCTGAACGGTTTAGTAGCTAGCGTTGTTCACAGACGGACGGACTGACAGACGTTTTGCTTTCAATTGGTTTTTCGGTATCAAGGACCCACAAAATAGGGATTCTGGCAGCACTACGTGTTAGGAGATTTTTTCTTAATTTAGCAACTGGATTTATCCACTTTTTCGTTACCAGGGCCCCGTATTAAGTTTTTATGCCGTTTTTTTTGCGCAGCATTACGTAACTTTCGCTATACTATACACTGTCAGAAATTACATTAAATTTAATGTAGTTTAATGAACTTTTCACATTAAATTTAATGTACCGTGTACATTAAAACGATATTGGTGTACATGTACATTAAATATATTGTGTAAATTAAAATCAATGTAGATTTAATGTACTGAAGTACATTAAATTTAATGTACCGTGTACGATAAAGCGATTTTAATGTGTTTGTGCATTAAATTTAATGTTAAAACTAATATCAATGTAGATTTAATGTAGGACTACATTAAACGTTACGTACCTCGTAAATTAAACCGATATTAATGTGTTGTACATTAAATTTAATGTTAAAATTAAAATCAGTGTAGGTTTTAGAAATATTTTCTTCCGCTATTTGAACTTACATATAATAAATTTAAAATATATTTTCAACATGTATACTAAAAATTAAATGTTTAAAATTCGTATTTACATTCAAATTGGTAACAAATAAAATTGTAAAAATCTTTTTAATAAAATTGTAGCGATGTACATAGTACGCTAATTCTTTAGTTAACAATTTTTTTCAAATTCACCGGAAATATTTAAATTTTTTCAAAGAATTGTCACTGTAACAATGTCAGAATTTAGTATACTCTTTACGGCTACGAAACATATTTCCGAGCGTAAACGCATACAAAACAGGTGAAGAAGTAGTGACAGTTATAAATAATATACATAATTCTGTAGAGTTAATACATATTTAATATATATTACGTCTAAAGAAATATGTTCCATAGATGTAAAGAATATATTATACATAGCATTGCGAGCAATTCCGAGCATTAGGCCTAAGAACCTGCTGAAAAAATTGGATGTCGCAATAGCTCATTGGTTAGAGCACCTGCGCGTAAGCCAGAAGTTCCGGGTTCGAAGCCCGGTCGAGGTGACTACTCGTTGAACAAATTTAAATATTAAAATACATCAATTCCTCAGTACCAAGATAAGAACTTGGTATTCTTTACATTTACGGGACATATTTCCGAGCGTAAACGCGTCCAAAAATGTGACGATTGCATAAATCCCAACGGGCCATTCATCAGGCCTAAGAACATGTTCAAAGAATTGATTGTCTTAATAGGATAGTGGTTAGAGTAAGTGGGCGTAACCAGGAGAGACGAGTTTGAATCCCGGTCGGGGTGACAATTATTTGAACAAATTTTAAATATTGAAGTTAGTACATGTACAATAAATTTCATGCACATATACAGTAATTTCAATGTAAAAATACATTAAAGTATCATGTACGTAAATTAAGTTTAATTACACGTACAGTAAATTTAATTTACGCGTACAGTAAATTTAATGTACATGCATACAGTAAATTTAATTGTACACATACATTACATTTAATGCACATGTACTTTAAAGTTACTGTACGTGTACATTAAATTTCATTTCCGTACATGATACTTACTTCAATGTACTTTTACATAAAAGTAATGCGGAAATTTCTGACAGCGTACGTACGTACGTATGTATAGTATACGGGAAAGTAAAAATAAAACAATGAGAGAAATAAGAATGAAATTTTATAGAGATGGCAGCACCAGTATCAACATACGGAAGTGAATTGTGGAGTCTAACAGCAACAAAATGTATACTGAAATTAACAATAGGTTCTTTTTAATGTCAAAGATTACATTCAGAATTTGAACCATTTCCTTTATAATTCAAAGAAAATTATCAGAAACATAAATTTCAAAAACGACTGTAATTCCAACAACCATGTATTGTAAGTGGACATATTCTAAAAGATATAGGGGTTTTCGGCATTTTCCGTGAACGCATTGTAATTACAAGAACTGCTCTGCTTACAATATCTATGCAATGATAAAAACATACGACTTTAAATATGTACAAAAATTCCGCAATACATTTCTCCACATCTATAACTGAATACCGCTTCAGATTACTCCATTAACCCGAGAGGTGGCGCGGGGTCCCTTGTGACCCCACGTATCTTTGCTTAGCTGCAGTTGCCTAATTTGCGAGTCAGAAGCTTTACATTTCACAAACCTTTCACCACATTCTTTAGCTTTTGTTTGAAATATATAAGCACTTCGCGACAGCGCGACGGGTTCCTTGAAGAGCGATAACAGTCAACCCATCATCGTGCAAAATGATCCGTCTGATCCCGCGCCACCACTTCCGTCGGCAGTGCGAAGCGCTTGGAGCAGTGCTTCAGTCGTGCCGGTACCTTGACAGAATGTGTCAGCGTGAAGTGTATTGTTTATTTATTTGACATTTTGAATAATTTGAGGAAAACTTAACTTCTTGCGCTCAATGCAGAAAACAAGTTTGTAAAGATCATTGCGATGTTTTGTGTAAACAATGTACGTAGTTCAGTGAGAAGAGTAATAAATTGTGACATGCAACATGTTCCTTTCCTAATTTTGTATGCAATTATTCATTTATAAATATTTGTGACACCAATACAAACATCTTAAATTTCATACTTTTTCTCAGTTGTGTTGTTTGACTTACAACCATTTTCAATTGTTTACTTATTTTTGTGTAAGACAATGTTAGAAAGTGCAACATATCTAATTTTCTGATAACTTTGTCGTTGAAATATTCAGGTAAATGTAGATGGGATCCCTACATAAAATTAAAGATAAATAATAATTTTGTCCTTTTATTTTTTTCAATTCCTCATTCGCATGTTTGTTTATAATAGTGCATTATGTTAATACTACCTTATAAATGATTGATCATAATTAAAATAACTAATTTCACACTTACTTGTTGCTAAATATAATATTATAATGAAATAACTTAAAGGGGTCAGAATGGACCCCGCGCCACCTGTAACGTACAATAACTCCGGCAACCGCCACCTCTCCAGGATTAACCTACAAAACAGTACAAAAATCCATTAATTACAGTACCATTTAGAAAACAAAACTCAACAATCTTCAGAAGGATTTCCTTAAGTATATCTCTTTATATTCAAAGGTTGTTATTGTTATTGTGGTAAGCGAAAATGGAACTTACTTTTAATTATAGGACACCCAGGCTTCATCAGTTGATCATGCAACACGTGGGCTACCGAAAGAACACACAAAAAACGTTGTGATATAACTTAACAAGACCCGTGCTTCGGTCATAGCATATGACTGTCGGTGACTGAATTCGATCAACTCCAACACACCTGGTAACACCAAAACACGCCAAAATAACCGAAAACAAGTAAACAACCGTACAAACAAGTAAATAACCGAAAACTCGTATGACACTATACTGTTCCTCTCGCCAGCCTGAAGCGGATCTTGAGCTGGGTCCTCTTCAGGCACGTGACGAAACGGTGCCGCGGCCTGTCTATCTCGTCGGGCACGATTTTACTCTATTCTTACAAGAAATTTTTAAAAAATGGAGCCGTTTTTGAGAAAATTTTGAAAATGTCCGGTGGGCTTCATGTAAAGTACCCTCAAAAACTAATGAATGTTTTTCAAAATCTCAGATCTTTGACTCAGGCCAGATGGACAGGGGTTTCTTCAATTTGGAAGAAATCGTACGCGTAGTTTAGGCGCTAGTGTTGTTCACATTACACCGGACAGGGACTGACGGACGGAAGTTTTGCTTTCAATTGATTTTTCTGGTGAAAATTTGCAGTTTTTCCGCGCAGCATTACATAACTTTCCCTATACTATGTATACTAGTTGAATGTGGCGTCGCCGTGGCTGTATTTTAAAAGAATATTCACGTGTTGAAAATTTCTTTCATACTTAATTTCTTTCATGCGTAGCTTTGTTCAAATATGTTCTTAGAGTATCTGGCATTGGACTTACCAATGTAATGTAGAAGCTGTTAATGTAATACTCCAGTTCAAAAAATCCTAACACCCAATGGCCTTGTAACTCCAAACGGGATAAGAACTGGTAATATTGCATTTTTCAAAATTATAATCGCTGTAAAAATGTACTTACAGGTATATGAATGATGCGATAGCATTGTGATATTTTTACTTTTGTTTTCTATTATGAACATAATGATCACCTGTCAGCTGTTGTTCTGAGTTATTCTCTAATACTAATATCAGATCATTCTCCATTAATTCGGAAAATTCTGACGCAGAATCTTCTACAATTACATTTGATTCCCTGATTTCCTTAACACTTCCATATCTTTATTCTTCTTCTGCACTTCAAGGGTTAGGTTCAAGAACCTGTTTCGGTGTCCACTTCTTTCTAGGCCTTCCTACATATTTTTCTTCCCCTGCATCTTTAGTCCAATGTGAATGCTGGTAGGCTGCTATCGGCATTCGTATAAGATGTTCATACCATCTTTTCTGATTTTTTTTCCAATTTCTCCAGCAGTGGTTCGACATCCAGTTTATTTCTTATCTGTAAGTTTTTCTTTTTATCTAGGATGTTGTAACCTACAGTGCTTCTCAAAAATTTCATTTCAGCTGCCTGGATTTTAGAGTTACCATTTTTTTTATGTTACTCTTGCTTCATCTCCATACATTAACACTGGTACAGCTACAGTGTTGAAGAAATTTATTCTTGTTTCTATCCTTGTTTTATTTTTTAGATGTCTGTGTATCGTGCCACAGATATTTCTAAATTTATTTAATCTTTTATCTAAATCTATATCTCTTTCAAACGAGATGTGGCAACCTAGATATTTGAAATATGTTACCTGTTGTATACTTTTATGATCTATCATAATCTTTGTTCTCACTGGGTATTTTCCTTTATACGCTCATAGTTTTACTTTTTCTGTGGATATTTTAAAACCATATTCTATTGCCGTTTGATTTAATTTATATATTGCCATTTGTATTTTGTCTTTAGTGTTCTGTCCATTATCACTTTGTCATCTGCATTTAAAATAAAATTTAAAATATTTTTCTAAAATAGATCCGTCGATCTATATTCAATTTCATGTTCTAACATATTCAATTTCCATATTTTTATCCCCTATTTTAAGATTTTAAAACTCCACAAACTCAGTCTGATTTTTGTTCTGAAGGCGAATATATATTATATTATATATATATATATATATATATATATTAAAACTATACCTTTTAATATATATATATATATATATATATATATAATCTATATATATATAAAAGGTTACTAGTTTTTATGTTTATGTGTATAAGTTGTAAGTCACATTAAATTGAAAATCGATTTTTTGCACGCTTAAGAAATGTATTGTTTAGTATTTACAGTCCCTTGTTTCCTTCGTATTCACTTCAAGTCCTTCAAATGTAATGTTCCAATGGAAGTTGCAAAATTCTTTATACAAAATACGCATGAAATACTTCACACTTCACAACTGAAATTCTTCAGGATTTACAACACATTCTGCCGAGCGATATTCATTTCATTTTTGCTCGTTTTGTCAAAAATCAACTGTTACCATCCTCTTGGAAGAAAATTTTGGTGTCGTGGTTTGAAAATAACCACGGAATATTGGGGTTTAATCAACGCCACCTGCATAAATGTATTTAGATTGGTTGTTGGTTTAATTCCCGTCATATTCCACAAAGATCGCAGCGACCAAAACACGAAAAAATCACGTTTTTGGCAATTCTTGGAACCTTGTGGCCAGATCGGAAAGTCTTTCGGTAAATTATCAGTTCCCCATCAGGAGACCGAGACGCGTTCAATGACACCTCGTATGTCTCGATTGGTGCTCGGGAAGTGGTCTAGCCGTGAGAGACGGAACTGCTAACGCACGCACGCTGGAGGAATTTACTCAAATACTATATAGAGATTACTCCGTAGATACGTACGTATAAGAAACACGAGGTAGGTAATAAACAAACGTGTACCAACAAAAGACTATGTACCACAAGACTAAACAGTTCGTAGCGCTACCGCTAGATTACGCTGCCTGCGGGAAAAAAGGAACAAAGGTATCCTTCACTTCGGGCCGGTTTTAGGTGGTACACTGTATATGCAAGTCTGAATGACGTTAAGTGTCTGTCAGCCTCACATTTGTAAATATATTTTTTAAATTATTGCAAATATCATTTTAAATGTGTATGTATGTGCAAAATCTCATCTTTAGTAAAACAAAATTATCAACCTTAATGTGATTTGAATTGCTGTGTTCTTATTTCCTTATACAGTGACTAACAATACCTATTGAAATAGCATTGTGGAAATTACATTGACTGAAAGTACGTTTTTTGATTCTACCCATTTAAGTGGTCCATTTTACTCTTTTGACACGTTTAATTTGAGCTATTAGTAAGAGTGTCTCTGGCCAAAATCTGTGGTCCAAATAATTATCCCACAAATTACTCTGGTATTTTTCATTGGTTCTACATTGGCTGGATCTCTTTCGAATTAAAGGAATCACTGTTTAGATTATAATGGCCTGCCCAAAAGAAAATAGTAATTGAATAAGCTAAAATTTGTAAATGCATTATCAAAGTTTAAAGGAAAGAATGTTTAAATTCAATGAATTTGAATATTTTTATTGAAAAAAGGTTGATTTATGTCATAATTATATTCCGCAGACCAATCATTTTATTCCCTTACACAGAATAAAATTTTCAGAGAATTACCGAAATCTGTACGAGATGGAATGTAGACTCGCGTAAGTATTATTCAACAAGAAATTTGGAGTCTAGCATTTTTAGGAATCATAACAAAAATATAAATGTTTTAAGTCGAGATACCTTCAAACATAAAGAGAATGATTCAAAACGGCGTGTTCAACTTGGGGTCGCATTTAGCATAAATACAATTTAAAACTGGCTTTCCCAACGTTTAAAAGCGCACGTGTAAGTATAACACGTTTCAATATATAGAGAGTAAAAGGATCATTAGTATTAAAAATTCCTGTACCATTGACGAAATATAAGAACAGATAAATCTACTTTTGTGTCTATTTTGTATTATTTCTTGCTTAAAGGCATTTTAGTGTTTAGTGTGTATTAAATTCATATACAGGGTGCCAGAAGCTCCCGTTACAAAAAAATACCCCAAATTCTGGGTTGTACATCATGAAAAATGGCAGGTTCAGTTTTTCCGAAAAAAATGTTGTCTTTGAGAAAATTGAGTTTAAAAATCCTTCCGGGCCGCGAAATTCAAACCGGCCGCTACGACATGCAGACGGCGGCGTCTCCTGCGCGGAGCATTTCCTCGTTTCTCCGCGTAAACGGGGAAACAGACGTGTAATATTCTCTAAGGAAAGCATTGCGTGGCTTACACTAGAACACGTTAATAGTATCAAATGTTTGTAGGTTCTGTTTAATAAATATTTTAAATGTACTTATTGAAAATTCAGTTTGTTCAAAATGATAGCCACGGCACACGGCGGCGTAAACGTAAATGATGAACACATCCAACACTTATGAAAAATATTAAATCTCCTGGAATGCTCGAATTGTTATTTTTAGCACATATTCATATGATCTAGTGCCTTGGGCTTGAGACTGACACATGAAGATTATTCTAAATGTCGTGATAAACAAAAAAGGGTTTCGTAAATGAAATATTTGTTCATAAAAATACCAAGTTTATTGATTATCTCTGGAATTTGAATTGATTCTCCCGGCTGTCATATTTGAATTTTTAGACTAACTATAGCCAGATTAATTTTAACATATTAATTTAGCTGGTTTAGATAATATGATATTAATAGTTGCACAATTTATTGTACTTCATATTTCAGTTTATTGTTATTACTTCTGTTTACTCTAAATTTTAAAAAATATATCTCTAGTATAAATCAATAGTGGTCGCCAATGACCACAGATGTTTGTATAGCGACCTTAAATAAATAAATAATAGCCAGATTTAAACTTCTCGATAAATGACTGCACGATTTATCTCAGATGAAATTGTTAGATATCAATATCCCCCCCCCCAAAAAAATGAATGTTTCTTTCCTAAATAAAACTATCAGTACAGTATCTTACTTATAAACTTACAGTACAGTATCAGTACTTATCGGTGACAGTAAAATACCCATGAACTTCCTTAATACTACCGTCAAATTATTCTCTCTAAGTAATATGTGGTACAGAAAGATGCACTTTCTGCTGCCACAAGTAATGCATTCCGAAATACCTGTTATTGCAAAAATTGCTACACTGTTCTATGTGGAATATCTAATTTGCGACAAGCGGCCCCTACTACCCATTTCTCTAAGTTGAATAAACATTCTACCCGTCGTTTTCCTTTTCCCACATTGAAGATGAGAGCATGTCTCTGTCCCAAATCTTGGAGTTTCTTCGTAAAATCACTTCATGAGGTAGTTGACGGCTACATGGGAAACGTTTTATTTCTTTGTGTGTTTCATTTCCAATGTAATCAGGAAATACGTGCATGAATGAGTGACGGCCATTTCTTTGATTTAATAGTATCGATGCCTATGCCGAATTTATCTAATGCCTATTTTGTAGAACGATGTAATTCAGTTCTCTTCGCAAGCGAATGACTTGCAGTACTGAATTATTTACTTTCTTAGCGTTTTCTAATTAAAGGAAGGACAATTTATCAAGGCTACTAGATTGTACAGAATGTAAGGGAGTTGAAATAGTTTACTTCAGGGACTTAGTAACTTTCAATATTTTTCTTTGATATTTCCGTAATATACAACCACAAAAATAGGCACACAGGAAAAAAAACTTTTTTATGCAAGAGAATACATTTTAACCCCAATGATGACTCCATGCAGGAGCTTATTCAGTCATGACCACTCTGCGGGCAAGGTCTTGAACTTCGCAATCTGCTGATTTGAGGCAAAACTGACTCGCGGCTAATAAGCGAATCACTTGGCGGCGGTGGCAGGTTCACGTGCCTGTTTGCCATACGATATAAATCACGATGTGACGCGACCTAGCAACTGACAAATGCAAGGACACCGACCATATTACGGGCTGTGAATTGCACCGGTCCGGTACTCTCAGTGAACTTCGGTCGAACTTTCGCGTGCAAGAATGAGTTCTTTTGAAATATTTGTACACCACGGAATTCAACATCACAGTCTTTTCAGTTTTTTACCCTTTCACGCCAGGAAATATACTAGTTTTCTATTTTTTATTCATTGGTGGATAGCACATAAGGCAACGCCATTTTATCTGCTAATATTCACCTGTGGTATTGGTTAATTCTCCACGTGCCTCCTATGAAGATTCTTCAATGCACTATTCGACCCGCATCTCCACAAAATGTCTGCGAGAGGCATCAATTCGAATGCCGTGCCCGAAGATAATAAACTCGGTATTTTCATGAACGAATATTTCATTTCCGAAACTTTTGTTGTTTTTTTTGTTTATCACAACATTTAGAATGATCTTCATGTGTCAGTCTTAAGCCTAAGGCACTAGATCATATGAATATGTGCTAAAAATAACAATTCGAGCATTCCAGAAGATTTAATATTTTTCATAAGTGTTGGATGTGTTCATCATTTACGTTTACGCCGCCGTGTACCGTAGCTATCATTTTGAACAAAACTGAATTTTCAATAAGTACATTTAAAATATTTATTAAACAGAACCTACAAACATTTGATACTATTAACGTGTTCTAGTGTAAGCCACGCAATGCTTTCCTTAGAGAATATTACTCGACTGTTTCACCCGTTTACGCGGAGAGAAACGAGGAAATGCTCCGCGCAGGAGACGCCGCCATCTGCAATGTCGTAGCGGCCTGGTTTGAATTTCGCGGCCCGGAAGTGATTTTTAAACTCAATTTTCTCAAAGACAAAATTTTTTTCGGAAAAACTGAACCTGCCATTTTTCATGATGTGCAACACAGAATTTGGGGTATTTTTTTGTAACGGGAGCTTCTGGACACTCTGTATACCGCAATATCTACTCAAGCATGCAACACACCCGTTTGCTGCCATTTATAAATGACATTTAATATTCCTTAGACCTATCACTTAAAACCACCACCAGCCAGCAGGTTCGCACAGCAATCACGCCCTCTTGTCTGTAGACTCTCATCAGGCCACTTGCACGTCTCCTTGATCTGCATGTACGCTTGCACAATTAAATAGTTCATAGGGATGAGCTGTATCCGTTAGACCTTGGGTTATTGAGCCTAAAGTGTCCGCATTCTTGTGGCTGCTAGTTGGTCCCTTCGATAAACTATGCTGCATCTGCGATTGTGAAAGCAGCTACATCAACACCTTCAAGAAGATCCCGCAACCATCCACTACATGTAGCTGAAGCATATTGTTGCGTCCATGCATGCACACATTCTCAGCAAAACAAAATTTTATCAATTCATCTTGAAAAGGAATGGCTTTGCGTCATATAATATTATGGAAGCTGTAAAACTGTCAAGTGACATTGCACTACAAATCATATTATTATCCGTTCATCCTAAGAAAAATCCTGATGTAAACAAATGCACGTGTGTTAGAATGATTCTCATTGGTTTACAGCATGAGCGTTGCCGGGATCCTGACGCTAAAGTAAATAGTTCTCTGTATAAGAACTAATTAGGGAGTTTCGGACGTTAAGTACTATCGATCTTCTGCTCATGTGCAGCGCAAGTTTCGCATTACCTTAGTGAATCTGCGCATGCGCAGAAGATCGATAGTGCTTCACGTTCGAGGGTGCAAAAACTTTCTATTTATCAGCCATCGTTCGTTAAATTAACCTTGCGTCAAAACTACTGCAACGGTTTCGAGAAAGGATACCATTGTGAACTGCATACATGTTGCTGGGCAATAAGGATACGAGCCTCTGAGAGTTCAGCCCACGAACTGACTGACACGGGTCAGGCGCATGGGGCCGCGGCGCCGCGCCAGTGATCGGCCTACGAGGCCTTGCTATTCAGTGCGTTTTAGAATGTTTGAGAGTGTGGCTGGCCCTTCAACAATCAAACACAAGTATGGAAAATGTCTTTGGAATAGCAAAAATCGCGTCTTTTTGAACGTTTTCAATTCGTTCTTGCATAGGAATCCGTCGTTACCGGCGAAGAAAAACGCAGAGGTTCTTGGAATATCCGTACCAAGCGTATTGAAACTCCGGAAAGAGCACACTGACAAAAGATAACCACAAACGCCAAAGAAGAAAAAGAAAGGGAAAGATACCCGTGAGAAGCATACGATGAATTTGTAGTCAGTGCTGTTCGATCGAAAGTGCATTTCTTGCATCCAAAGGGCAAAAGTCCAGACATGAATCATCTACGCTTGCGAAATTGTTGCAGATTGTGAATTGTGATCAAGAACTGAATTTTAGGCCAAGTTTATTAATACAAATAATTGACAACATCCGGTTATTAACAACCACTTCCTGAAGCAGACTGATCGTAAGTAAAGTAGTTGCTTGAACACGACATTTGCATAATAGCTCTTATTCCATTTGAATTGGCGGGGTATAGTACTCGCGTCCTCGAAAGCAGTGCGCTAGGAGTAGTCCAATCAGAAGCGTAGTGCGACGAAAAGATTCCTTCCGTTGGTTTACATCAAGTATTTCAAGTTTACATCAAGGGTGAACGGATATTATATGAAATAGAGAGGATAACATGGTAACGGATAATAGATTTAAGATAATAGATAAATAGATCTGAGAGGACTGGAGCAAGTTTACTGCATTCGTTCTGCAAGAATAGCAGAACGAATCTTCCAAGTGACACAGCGGTTCGGCAAAACACTCGTTAGGAGTACGTTTACAGCACGGTGTAAGATATATAGGTGTGTCAACTAGCCGCCTTTTGGACACAATTTTTGAAGCCAGTTTGAGGCTAGTTCCTCGCTTATCCGTACGGTGCGCACGATCGAGTTGGGCATTCATGATGGCGTCTCGCGATTTAGTGGCTTCCACCAGAGGCACGGTGTAAGATATATAGGTGTGTCACTAGTCGCCTTTTGGGCAAAATTTTTGAAGCCAGTTTGAGGCTAGTTCCTCGCTTATCCGTACGGTGCGCACGATCGGATTGGGCATTGATGATGGCGTCCCGCGCACTTAGTATTTTCTGGTGTTTTCGTTGCAAGAAAGCTATATCTGTCACTGAAAACACGGAATTGGGGGAACCGCTACTGTAAATGTATCGGGAGCTTTTTAAAATCTATTATACAGGGTGACGGGGCTGTTAAATTTTTTGAAATGTTTTGTAGCGAGAGCCATGCATATTTGCAGTTATATGATTTAAGTACCAAAGGATGAGGATTTCCATTTAAAAACAGGAGTTGGAGTTATAACAACAACAAAAAAAAAACAATAAGGATTACACTTACGAAAACCACTTGTACAGTGATTTACAATTCATTTGACATTCATGTTGCTCAGCAGTCAACAGGTTTGTTTTTTGCAACAGTATATTAATCACTGATTCTCATTGAAAAACAACTTCAGTGTCAATTATAATTTTCTAGTAATATTTTACAAATTAAAAAATGGAGTTTATTATAATTCTACTCAGTTCTTTATTTCAATATTAATAATATTCAATTAAGTAATATAAACATATTATTTTCTGAAATAATTACAATTTTAAGACTTACAATTCTCAAAATCACATAACCTTACAAACAATATACATATACAGTTTACATACATTCTTAATTTCCTAAATATATTAATGTTCATAAATGTTACATAAGTAACATACATAACTTTTAAATTTATTGCAGAATTATCATTATTAACATTCATTTGCCTGTACTGAAATTTCAAAATGCTGTTGGATATGAGCAAACCATTCATTGTGAAATTGCTTTGACTATGAATTTATGAATAATAATAATTTACTTTTAAGAAAAGCATTATGTTATTCTTGTAACTTTTCATGATATCTGGTGACAGGTAGAATATCTAAATTTCTGCTTATGTAGGGCTTTTATCACACAGAGTTATGATTGTGTTATTGTCTATTTGTAGTGCTACCGTGGTGAATAGAAGTGGGCCATGTTGTGTTTCAATTGAAAATATCATGGTTCTGGGTGTTGATAAACATTGGAAGGCAAGAATTTTAAATTATTGATAGTATTTTTATGCGAAACGCAAAACGCGATGACCCAATTTGTGCAATAGTTGTAACACATTATTTTTGTAGTTTTAATATTTCTTTCACCAGAAATTTACTTCCATTATCCCACAAACCTAAATTTTACTGTGAAAAAGTTTCCATACTATTCATGAAACGGTTTACACGGTTCTCAGTTATCTGAATTGTGTTCTCTCTATTAACTTCAATGAAAACCTAACAACCACTTCCTTTCACTTCCCACCATGTTATCAATTGAAACGCAACATGGCTTCAAAAACATAAAATTAATTTCAATAACGAAAAATGAAGTTCATTCTTGAAGGTACATGTTAGAACCACTGCACAGAATATCACCATCATGAATAATCCATGTTCTTACTACAATATTTATATACAGAACCTCTATGCCTATATTGAAATGATACCTGTTGCCTTTTTATAATCACATCTTGTCAACAATATGTACAAAAAAACACATTCTCTGGTTCACATTTCACAATTATGTCCCATGATTTTCGAAGAAAACTAACCATTTGTTTTTTCTCAAATATTTTTTCAAACATCAACAAGTTTGTCTGACACCCTTTGGATACATTCAATTAATCTTCATGAATTACAGCTGCTTCCATCAAAATTGTTTCATAATCATCTTCTGAAAATTAAAATGTTTTAAAAATATATTTTTAATTCTTGGGTAGTAAATTACACTTCATGAAGTTTGTAATTTCATATATCCAGAAAAAATCAATAATTAATATTAATTAAAAAATAGTACACAATAAGCAAGATACACATTTACCATACCAATAATGTTCATTATGAGGTTCACAGTCGTCAGATATGTTTGATGAACAGGCATGGTGTTCCAATGGCAGTCTCTGTGTCTTTGCCCAATATTACCACTGAAAGTTCAACAAAATTAAACAAGAATGAAAAATAATACGATAAATACATAAATTCTTACATTTATTAATCTTAAAAGCTACCATTTTAATTATAACAAATTCTGTCTTCAGGTATGGTCTGTAAATCATATCCTCTACAAGTTACCTTATTAATTTCTTAATATTATTGAAAAATCATATCAAATGCATGTTTACCATTGTAAACATTCCTAGAAACATCACCTGCAAAACTATTTGGATTATCTTCCAGTCGTGGAATTTTGTTTCCGAATTGGTGTATAAATAATGACTCTACTAGTTTGATTGTTTATTTTCACAATATTGATTGTGTATCTATTTACGGTAAAGTATAGTCGACATTGTATTAAACAGTTGCAGCTTAAGTGAACGAAAATACGTAACCGCATTGCCAAATTTCGTAAGTACTAGCTTTCAATAGATTTTGTAGTTAGCATACATTCTCTTTCTTGTATCGAATCTTAATTTTTAATTTATCGAATAACCATAAATATTACACTTTTAAAATATTAAGCTAGGTGACTGTTGCTTTTATCTGAGTTTTCTTGTATTTATTCCAATTTTATCACGTACTTTAACACGCATTCGTGACATGGCTACTGTTCGTTCTACTCTTTTTACTCTCTACACCCTCAAGGCCGACCTTCTGAAAGCCTTCACACACGTAAACAGTAATTTAGATAAACATATCCGAAGGCTGGAAGAGGTCGTTCTCTACAATGACGGTTGGGCACAAGTAGGCAACATTGCGAATTTTCCCAACCGTGCACCCGTGACTGCACATAAGACACAGACACCACATCCAGTCGCAATTCAAAACAGATTTAGTGTTTTAGATTATGAAACAGATTTTCCTCGCCTTCCTGATCCTCACAATCCTTCCCTTCCATCGACAAATACATGCACAAACCAACGCAAACTGGCTAGGAAGCGTGTCAAAACCAAAACACGTAAAGCTTCGCATCCTAGCCCACTTGAAAACATAGCCATTCCTACTGAGCCTAAAAAACAGGTACTTATTTTAGCTGACAGCCATGGTCGCCATCTTTCCTCCATTCTCAGTAGGAAGTTACCCCCCAACTACTCAGTCTCGTCTATTTTTAAACCTAACGGGAGGTTTGCAGACGTGACTGCAGAGTTGGACACTCACAAGAAGACAATGACCAATCAGGACACAGTCTTTATCATCGGAGGGCAGAATGACATTAATTTGGGCGGTAACTTTACACCTGAACAACATGTAAACAAATTACAATGTGCCGCCCAAAATACTAACATTGTAGTCTCGACTCTGCCCTTCTGGTACAACAGGCCAACACTCTGCAGCGAGATTAAGCACGCAAACCAACAACTAAAACTGCAACGGAGAGAAACAGATGTAACACTTTTTGAAATGAATTTCCTCTCAGTAAAACATTTCACCCGGCACGGTCTCCACACGAACCTTGCTGGAAAACATGAAGTCGGTGAAAAGCTTGCACAATACATCATCAACTCCAGTCCTACGCAGCCTCCTGCCAAAAATCCATCCCTTTCACCTTCCTTACGTTCCCCACCCCCCACCCTTATTCTGAACCCTCTTACCCCCTCCTGTGAACCTACTCCCGTTTCTTCCATTCCCACTACCAATGACGCCTCTATTTCCTCACAACCTGTGACTGCTGGGACACAT
The DNA here is from genome assembly GCA_031308135.1 of Acheta domesticus. Taxonomy (NCBI): domain Eukaryota; kingdom Metazoa; phylum Arthropoda; class Insecta; order Orthoptera; family Gryllidae; genus Acheta; species Acheta domesticus. The sequence goes on along the minus strand of JAHLJT010009419.1, from coordinate 6,587,722 downwards.
TACAACCTTCGACCACGCACTCGAGGTAAAAATGGAGTAAATATATAGCAACTACAGTCAGATGCAGCAGAAAAACATTCGTGTAGGTACTTGCAAAAAATAAAGATATTGCACCATAATGTTCAATACCTTTCAAATAAAACTGAGTTTAAAAAGTGTTAAAATAATATTGATTCTATCTCCTTGACGGAATTCAATGAGTATTCCGTTGAAAATGTTTTTGAAATTTCTGTTGTACATCTTCCTGTGCTAAAAATGATATTGCTTTGCATCTACAGGCCTCCAACAAAGAGAGCTGCAGATTACAATTTGTTCTTAGAAAAACCAGAGATAACACTAATCAAAGTCATCAATCGCTCTTGTGAATCCATTGTTGTATGTGGAGATTTTAACATTGATTTTCTGATCGAATCTTGCGAGAAAGAGCAGTTTCTTAACTTAATTAATTCCTTCAATTTAGATATTACAATAAAAGTACCTACACGGATCACAGTAAATTCAAAGAAGGCAATCGATCAAATTATAATTAACAAAACCACTACTCGACATGAAATTGAAACAAAAGATTTAGGATACAATGACCACGATGCACAAATTCTTACCATTATACGAAATGAGAACAATGACACAATAAATAATACACGTATGAGTAGAGTGTTTTCTAAAAGTAAAATAAAATTATTCATTGATTACTTGCTGCAGGAGTCATGGGACGCGGTTTATAATACTATTGATACAAACGATAAATATTATTCTTTTTTTTCAACGCTTTCATTTCATTTTAACACTTGCTTTCCTCTTCAGAAAAGAAAATTAATATTTCACGCAAAAACAATTCTTGGATAACACAAGGGATTAGAACATCATGTAAAAACAAACGAGTTCTTTCTTTCATTTCTAAGCATCATAACGTATCTCAAGATTTCCTCCTGTACTTTAAAAAATACAAATCATTGTTAAGAAAAGTCATAAGGCAGGCTAAAATCATGAAACACGATCAGGATATTTTCAACTCAAATAACAAAACAAAATCAATGTGGGATATAGTAAAAAATGCGACCAAACCAACTAGAAACCTTGTAGAGAATGTGTTTTTAAAAGATAACGATAGAGATGTGAACGATCCGGCAACAGTGGCTAGTCTCTTTAACCAATACTTTTCGAGAATTGCTGTCGATCTCACTAAGGGTTTTCAGCCACAAAATTCAACATCTGACGTTTCCCTAAAAATCTTAGACACTATGTTCGTTTCCGAAACCTCTTCCTATGAAATTCTCAAAATAATCGGTAAATTAAAAAATAAATATTCGGCCGGTTTAGATGAATTTCCGGATTGTTTGTTAAAGACGTGCGCGCCAGCCATTATACACCCGTTAACTCACATATTTAATGCATCCTTATGCACCGGAATTTTTCCAGATATTTTTAAAACAGCTAAGATTAAGCCGCTCTTCAAAAAAGGCAACAAAAATGAAGTTCAAAATTATCGGCCAATTTCTCTTTTGTCAGTTTTTTCAAAAATATTAGAGAGACTTTTTTATGTGCGAATGGAAACCTTTCTCAATAAACACGATGCGTTTTCAAATTGCCAACATGGATTCCGGAAATCAAAATGTACGGAAACAGCCATTTTTTCTTTTCTTAAGGATGTTGCCTCATCATTGGATCAAAACGAAGCAACTATTGGAATATTTTTAGATCTTCAAAAGCTTTTGACGTCATTGATCATAACATTTTACTTTCAAAATTACCTTCGTATGGAATCCGTGGTATTGCTCTAGATTGGCTATGTTCGTACCTTAAACAACGATCTCAGAGAGTAGAAATACCTTACTGGAATGATGGAACTTTATGTACACACCTTTCCGGTTCTTTGCCAATTGCACGTGGAGTCCCGCAAGGATCAATTTTAGGCCGTATTCTCTTCCTATTATAGTACGTAAATGACATGCCCTTAGCGATTCGAAACGGAAGAACAGTTCTCTTTGCGGATGATACAAATATTCTTTGCAACAAAGAAACCGTAAATAGTACAATATCAGACTTTCAAATTGGTTCCGTAATAACAAATTAAAAGTAAATGAAAAGAAAACTGTTTCAATGCAGTTTTCCATATCAAATAAAAAATTCTGTACTCCATTGAAAATGAACGGTGTGCCATTGACTGATGTTAATGTAACAAAATTTTTAGGTCTATCAATTCAGTCAAACCTCAAATGGAATGCCCACTTAAATGAATTGAACACAAAATTAAGTTCATTATGGTACGCGTTCAGATTTCTTTCAAATTCCGTCAGCCTTCATACAGCTCGTTGTGTATATTTTGCCAATGTTCACTCCCGCCTGAGATATGGCATAATATTTTGGGGAAACACATCTTATAGCTCACAGACTTTCAGATTACAAAAAAAAATTGTACGAATAATAAGCAAATCCAACCCACGTGATTCTTGTAAATCACTCTTTATTAATCTAGGAATTTTACCATTACCTTGTCTCCTGATTTACGAATCAGTAGTTTTTGTCAAAAATGACTTACTTAAGGGCGGGAATATATTTTCAGCAAACGCCGATGTCTATAAGTATAACACACGACGTAGTAATCATATTCACCAAGTGGCAGTATCAACAGCTCACTACAAAAAATTCACATACAATTCATGTACATTACTCTACAACACTTTGCCAGAAGACATTAAACGATTAATTCAATAGAAAAGTTTAAGTCCCTAGTAAAATCTTATCTGCTGCATAACTGTTTCTATACAATTCGAGACTATACCGAGCATCAAATAGGAAAGTAGAATTAATTTTAACAATGATAGTTAATGTAATTATTTATCATTTGGACTGTATAATTCTAAAGAACCTGTAACAAGTATTGTACCACAGTTTCTGGGTTGATGGCCCCCATCTCGATCACGTTTTTTCGTCCAGTTTCCCTGATCCTTGAGCAAATGCTGAGATGGTCCCTTGTTTTGCTTCTGGACATAAATGTAACTTCATTATTTGTGCACGTCTTCTGAATTTCAGTGGGAAATATAGTTATTCAAATTGTCGTTTTTCATATTATCACGGCAAAAAGTATTATTCTTTCATGAAGAACATGAGGGTTCAGGGCAGGAATTTATAGCTAATTTACCTTTGAAAATATATTTTATTATATAGGAGCGAATATTTTGTCAACAAAACTCGAAAAAAACCTCTCTTTTCTGTATTCAAAATTCGACTAAAATATGTTTAGGATAGAGACCACAGAATTATGAAAACATGCACAAAATGCACTTCTCCCCATAGCTCGTCATACGCAGTTTTAACTGTTTTTTGACGTAAATAAATAAATATGATTTTGCAATGATTGTGTATCTATTTGATAATTAACTGATAGTGTAAGGTGAATAATTCGTAATGTACTTATCACATTTCGCATAACATTTTCATTGTTGAAATTCTTGACGCAATATAATCATTGTCATTTAATTTTCTCCTTTTCTGGGGAAAACTTAAAAATATTTCTTTTTAACATCTTGATTTTTGACTCACTTTGGAAACTTCTAAATTTACTTCATACTCTGGAATAAAGTTTTTACTATGAAGAGATCAGTCAAGTTTACTGTTCACCGTGCTATCAATAGAAGCCATCTTGTCCCAAAAAAATGCCCAAGTCGTTCGCAGCGCTTATATAGCGACAACTGTGAGAACTAGCCTCACATTAGCTTCAGTTTTGGACTGGGAGTGAACACACCTATATCTCTTACACCGTGCCAGAGGTTACAAAGCTATTAAATGGATCACCATCTTGTCCCAAATATGCCCAAGTAGTTCGCAGCGCTTACATAGCGAGAACTGTGAGAACTAGCCTCACATTAGCTTCAGTTTTAGACCGGGAGTGAACCCACCTATATCTCTTACACCGTGGTTTACAGAGCCCTCCTTCCCCAGTAGGCCTATGACTCTAGTAGATTTATACTCCCCGTAATGGAACCTACTGTTTGAAAACTATTTAACCCACTCAAATATGAAAAGTTATTTCTTCTTAAAATTAAGAAGTAGGCTTATGGCTCTGTAGATTTATACTCCCCGTAATGGAACCTACTGTTTGAAAACTATTTAACCCACTCAAATATGAAAAGTTATTTCTTCTTAAAATTAAGAAGTAGGCTTATGGCTATGTAGATTTATACTCCCCGTAATGGAACCTACTGTTAGAAAACTATTTAACCCACTGAAATATGAAAAGTTATTTCTTCTTAAAATTAAGAATTAAGTAACAAGTATAATTATAAAACGACACTTTTTTTAAGTATTAAATTTTATCTCTCTCCCATTACATGCTCCAGGATTTCCATCAATTTTCAGACACTGTCATTGTCAACGTCATTGTATAACGTAAAAAAAATTCATGAACAAATAAAACAGGTTAACATCAAGAAAACTTCCTAATTAAAGAGTACAAAACGTGCACAAACAGAAATAGTAAGAAAACATTAGAAGTCGAGAGGCAAAAAAAGCACTAAACCAGAAATTTTAATCTGCACATCCTTCGGTAATAAGAACCCTGAAAGACATAGAGAACCGTAAGAATCCCTAAACAACAATGAACGCTCAAGGAAACTATTATTTATTTATTCAATAGGTTTACAACGTATTAGTATACATTTGCCTGTAACCATTATACATATTTTATATTTTCTATTGTTACATTATTTTTATTAATATTTTCCATTTTATCTTGTTTTTACAATCTTCTATGTTTAATTTTTTGTTCTTCATATTATGATATACCAGAATATTATAGATTTTATTTAATGATATTAGCTGTACATGGGGTGGATAAATGGGTATACAATATGGGCGGTATACGGCCTTAGCAACGACAGCGCAGAGGTTGGCAAGGTCAACAAACTGTACACAGGCCTTGAAGATGTCAGGACGATGGCTAGATAGCTAAAGAAAATAAGATGTGATTGGTTCAAAACGAATGACTGACGGGGGTCGCGGCTACTTGAGTTCGTAAGAGACGCACGGGTTGGCTAGTGAAGATTAGACAGTCTAATTTTGCCGCTGTGTTTTGAAAAAATAGAATGAGGGACGCTTACCGAACCATAAAGGGTTAAAGAACGCATTGAACAGAACATTCTGATTCTGGGTGTCGTGGAGTGAAGATCGCGGATTTTGCTAGTAGATGACGTGGTGTAAAGATCGTTTGCGGACATTATATTAGGAAAGTGGGACTTGTATATTTTTTTGTGAGAGAAGTAATAGTTTTTTCGGACGCTGAGAATTATTTGCCAGAAGTGAATTCGCGGAGGACTTGCACAGTTTTTCGGATATTGCAGTTGAACTTTAATGTTTTACATAACCAGTGGGAAAGATTAGGAACTGGGAGCATCGGATAAGAACCGATAAATAGTTTATGCAGTGTGGACTGGACGTGTCAGCAGCAGCGCAAGACCGGAAGAAAGAAGCGAAACTTGGAACCAACAACGGTCAAGTGAGAAGCGACTACGGAGCGTCGGCAAGCAAAACGGTAAAGAAATACTGCAGTACAAAAGAGATAACGTATTTAAAAGGTCATGACCATAAAAATTAATTGTTAAAACTTAATGTAAAATAAATTATTGAATTTTGTTCTTTGGAAATGAAAGGAGTTTTCATTTGTCAATCATAATCTTTAATTAGTTGGAAGCATATAATTATTACATTTCAGATTCCATGCCATACTGTATAGTTGGCAGATCAGGTAATCGGCTATCGAGGCGATAGCGAGTATTTGTATCCGGACCCATCGACCCAAGCTAGCTGGATGTTATACAATTTTGTTTAAATTAGATGGGAAAACTTTGGTAGTAATTAATGTAACCTGTTCCTGGCGCCCAAATCTTAATATAAATTTGGAACAGGCCATAATTACAACCACACTCTTGATGAGACGATGATAAAGGTATATTTCAATATTTTTCAATATTCCGTGTATCCATGTTGTTTTGGTCTACTTCTTTTTCTTCTACCAATAGGCATCCAATTTAATAATTTTAGTGGAAGCCGTGTTTCTTCTATTCTTTGGACATGACCATACCATTGAAGCTGTTTCATTTGTATAAAATATAATATTGTGTAATGCATTTTCATGGATTCTCTTATTGTAGCTTTCTTCATTTATCTAATTTAGAAATTCTTGCCGATCTTCTCCAAAAGTCCATCTCAGTTGCCCGTAATTTTGAATTTGTTTTAGATTTTAAATGCCAAGTTTCCGCTCCATATGTTATATCACTTTTTATTATACTATTATAAATATGCTTTTTCGTAACTGTAGTAATATTTCTGTCCCATAAAATTCCATTCAGCATATTAATTGCAGTTCATCCTTTCATTATTCTTTTCATGATTTCATGATTTTGGGTTCCGTCCGAGTGAATTGTAATCCTAAATATTTTACTTCATCACAATATTGAATTATATCTTTTCCTTCATCTAAAATTAAATTCTTTGGTGTATCTCCTAATGACACATATTTCGTTTTGTTTAATTTGCAATCCCCATTTTTCATATTCTTCAATTAACTTTCGTGTTGTATATTCTAGATCTTCATAATCCTGTGTAATTAACATTGAATCGTCAGCATATAATAATGTGTACAGCATATAATTGTCTACATTGATTCCCATTTTTGAACATTTTCTACTCCATTGATGAATATTATAAACTATTATAAACATAAAAAATCAAATTAAAACAAAATGTATATTCACAAAGATCACGCAAAAATATTAAAAATCAAATTTCACAACACGCTGCAAGAATCTGTCACAAAAATCTTAATATCACCAAATAAACCCACACAGTTAAAAAGTCTAAAAAATTCACTTCCAGAAATGTAAAACATAATGGTCGCCTTCACATTGCTCAGAGATACTTCAACTAAATAAAGAATACTACTAATAATAACAAAACCACAAGAATTTCTAAATCAAATTCCAAATAAATCAATTAGCGAGAATATGAAAAAATAACACCACTATAGTAAATTAATTCTTCAATCACCAGAAAAAAAAATTACGAGTAAATCTAAAAAACATAGAAATACCATATTAAAAGAATCACTAGGAAACATAAAAAAAACAATTAAGCACGCAGTAATTCCTTAGAACTAAGATGCAATTCCGTTTAAACATAAGTAAAACATTCTGATTATATAAACAGTTTAATACCCTTGACAGGAAAAAATTGTTAAACTATTAAAAAAATAAGAAATTTAACAATATTAGTGGTATTCGGACATTTGTGATCACATCCACCTAAAAAGGTGGAAAAAATTGATTAATTTACTCATAAAGACCTAATAACAAAATGGGAATGCAAATAAAGTAAAACGAGTAGTTTTCTATACTTAACAAACTAAAGTGCAAAAATATCCAAGTAAAAAACAAAACAAAAAATTAAATTGTTGTGAAAAAACTAGTGTAAAAACGTTAATCAACTTTTATCATTGCGACCACAAAGGAGTAAATAATTAAAATAAATACAACAAAAAACCAATTCTGTCCTCTTCCGTGTAAATCATTCTAAATATCTCCCGCCTCAAATATTCTCTCCTCATCTCTCTCGGCTCTCTGTATATCTTCCATCTTCTGTCCTCTTTCCCTCATGAAACTTCTGTACTCATCTCTCTTGAGACATTTTCCCAATCCTCTCTTGAGTCTCATGCCTTCATCCTTCACTTTTCTGTCCTCCCCTCTCGTGAGCCCTCTGTTATCTCTCTCTTTCGCGTCTTCTGATCCCTATTCTCCTTTAACACTTCTCTCTTATTCTCTCATGAGCCTACTGTTCTATTCTCTCTTGAGTCATCGGTTGTTTTCCTCTCTTCCCTCCTGTATCCCCTTCTCTTCTGAGTCTTCTCTTACGAGTCATCAGACATATTCTCTCTTCAGCCATCTGGAGTCTCCTCTCTTGAGCCTACTCCTCTTTCTCTTGAGCCTTAAGTCCTTTTTTCTCTTTAGTCTTCTGTACATTTCGCACATGAGCATTCTGTCCTCTTCCCTCTTAAGCCTTCCGTCCCCTACTGAGTCTTGTCATTTTCTCTTGGATCATCTACACACTTCACTCTTGCGAATTGTCTCCACTTCTCCCTTGAGCCTGAAATGCGCTTCTCTCTAGTTCATCTCTCCTCTTCTCTCTCGACATATTTGCTCTCTTCTCACTTCAGTCTTGTGTCATCATATATCTTGAGTCTTATGAATTCTTCTCCCTTCAGTCTTCTACACTCTTCTGTTTTTTAGGTCTTCTGTCCTCATCTCTCTTGAGTATTCTGTCTTCTATCTTGAATCTTCTGTCCTCTCCTCTCTTCAGTCTTATGTCCTCTTCTCTCTTCAGTCTTCAGTCATCTTCTCTCTTCACTCTTGTGTCCTCTTCAGCTTCGGGTATTCTGTCCTCTTCTCCCTTGAGTCTTCTGTCCACTTCTGCTATCAGTCTTCTGTCCTCCTCCCTCTACAGCCTTCTGTCCTCTTCTCTCTTGAGTCTTCTGTCCTTTTCTCTCTACAGTCTTCAGCCCTCTTCTGTCTTCAGTCTTCTGTCCTTTTCTTCCTTCAGTCTTCTGCCCACTTCTCTCTTATGTCCTTCCGTACTCCTCTGTCTTCTGTCCTCTTCCTCCTTGAATCTTCTATCCTCTCCACTCTTCTGTCTTCTTTCTTCTCTCTTCATTCATCTGTCATCTTGCGTCTTCGGTCTTTTGTACTCTTCTCTCTTCAAACATCTGTCCTCTTCTTTCTTCAGTCTTCTGTCAATTTCACTCTTCTGTCTTCTGTCATCTTCTCTCTTCTGTCCAATTCCCTCTTCAGTCTCGTGTCCTGTTCTCTCTTCAGCCTTCAGTCATTTTCTCTCTTGACTTTTCAGTTCTCTTCTTTATAGGGTCTTATGTCCTCTTCTCCCTTCAGTATTCTATACTCTCCTGTCGTCAGTCTTCAGTCCTCTTCTCTCTTCAGCCTTCTGTCCTCTTCTCTTTTGAGTGTTGTTCTTTTCTCTCTATATTCTTATCATCTTCCCCCTAATTATTCTGTCCTTTTCTCTCTTCAGTCTTCTGTCCTTTTCTTTCCTGAGTCTTCGGTCCTCTTCTGTCTTCAAACTTTGATCCTCTTCTCTTTTCAGTCTTCTGCCCTCTTCCCTTTTCATTCTTCTGTCCTCAACCCTCTTCAGCATTCTGTCCTCTTCTTTCTTCAGTCTTCTGTCCTCTTTTGTCTTCTGTACTCTTCCCTTTTCTGTCTTTTGTCTTCTTCTTTCTACTGTCTTCGGTCCACTACTCTCTTCAGTCTTCCGTACTCTTCTCTCTTCTGTCCTTTTATCTCTTCAGTTTTCTGTCCTATTTGCTCTTAAATCTTCTGTCCTCTTCTGCTTCAGTCCTCTTCTCTCTACTGTCTTCTGTCAACTTCTCTCTTCAGTCGTCTGTTGTCTTCCCTCTTCAGTCTTCTGTACTCTTCTCTCTTCTGTCCCCTTCTCAATCAGTCTTTATTCTTCTTCACCCTTGAGTCTTCTGTCCCTTTTGCCTTGAGTCTTCTGTTCTCTTCTCTCTTCAGTCTGCTTTCCTCATCTCTCTTCATTCTCCTGTCCTTTTCTCTCTTCCGTTTTCTGTTCTATTCGCTCGTAAATCTTCTGTATTCTCTGTCTTCTGTACTCTTCTCAATTCAGACTTCGTTCTTCTTCTCTTTTCAGTCTTCTGTCCTCTTCTCTTTTGAGTGTTTTGTCCTCTTCTCTCTTCTGTCCTCTTTATTCTTCAGTCTTCTGTCCTCTTCTCTCTTCAGTCTTCTGTCATTTTCTGTCTTCAGTCTTGTGTCCTTCTCTCTCTTCAGTCTTCTGCCCTCTTCTCTCTTCAGTCTCCTCTCCTCTACTCTCTTCAGTTTTCTCTCCTCTTGTCTCTTCAGTCTCCTCTCCTCTTCTCTCTTCAGTTTTCTCTCCTCTTGTCTCTTCAGTCTTCTGTCCTCTTTCCTCTTCAGTCTTCTGTTCCCTTCTATCTTCAGTCTTCTGCCCTCTTCTCTCTTCTGTCCTCATCTCTCATCAGTCCTCTGACTTTTCTTTTCTCCCTTCAATCTTCTGTCCTTTCCTCGCTTCAGTCTTCTGCCCTCTTCTCTCTTCAGTCTCCTGTTCTCTTCTCTCTTAAATCGTCTGTCATGTTCTCTCTTCAGTCCCGTGCCCTCTTCTCTTTTCAGTCTTTTCTCTTCCCTTTTCTCTCCACATATATCTTCAGTCTTCTGTCCTCTTCTCTCTTCACTCCTCTGTCCTCTTCTCTCTTCAGTCTTCTCTTTTCTTCTCTCTTCAGTATTCTTTCCTTTTCCCTATTCAGCCTTCTGTCCTCTTCTAAATTCAGTCTTCGTACTTATTCAGTCTTCCGTTCTCTTCTCTCTTCAGTCTTCTGTCTTCTTCTCTTCTCTGTCTTCAGTCCCCTTCACACTTCAGTCTTCTGTCCTCTTCTCTTTTCAGTCTTCTGTCATCTTCACTCTTCTGTTCCATTCTCTTCAATTTTCTGCTTTCCGCTCTCTCCAGTCTTATGTCCTCTTCTCTCTTCAGCCTTCTGTCCACTTATCTCTTCGGTCCGCATTTCTCTTCAGTCTTCTTCACACTCCTCTCTTCACTGTTCTGACCTCTTCTCTCTTCAATTTCCTGTCCTCCTCTCTCTTCAGTCTTCTGTCCTCTTCTCTTCTCTCTTGAGTCTTCTGTCCCCTTCTCTCTTCAATCATCTGTTATTTCCTTTCTTAAGTCTTGTCCCCTTCTGTCTTCAGTCTCCTGTCTTCTTCCCTCTTAAATCGTCTATCATCTTCTCTCTTCAGTCTAATGTCCTCTTCTCTTTTCAGTCTTCTGTCGTCTTCTCTCTTCCATCTTCTCTCCACATATCTCTTCAGTATTCTCCTCTTCTCTCTTCAATTTTCTCTTTTCTTCTCTCTTCAGTATTCTTTCCCTTTCCCGCTTCATTCTTCTGTCCTCTTCTCTCTTATGTCTTCTGTCCTCTTCTCTCTTCAGTCTTTTGGGCCCTTCTCTCTTCAGTCTTCTGTCATCTTCTCTCTTCAGTCTTCCGTCCACTTCTCTCTTCTGTCTTCTGTTTTCATCCCTCTTATCGACACTTTTCCCAATACGACGGCCGTAATATACATTTTCTATTCATATAGCCGAAATAGATTAGCTATTAAAACTAGTCGATAAAGAAATCTTAAATTATAAACAGGATTCATAAACATCGTAAAATTAAATTTATTAATCGTTTCCGATCGAAAGGCTGATGCAACGTAGATTCAATAAGCAACGAATGTCCTGCGAAAAAATAAAATGGTAGCATGACCCCAAACTCATTAGTTCAAGTGGACAGTTCGGAGAGTGAAACATTAATACAATATCATGGATCACAAACTAACCGAATCGTCTCGCTTTTTTTCTGTGCAACACAAATGTTTTAAAAACCTATTCCAGCGACAGTAAAATACGGAAATAGTCTGACAATTACAAAATTATCAAAATATAAAAGTTGGTAGCATGAAGTAATTTCATTTTTGATCATTGAAATCTTCCTTCACAGCAAGCGACTTCATATATAGTTCGTGAGCTGCAGTATTGGCACAACACAAAATATCAGGTGTTGAGATCAACCAAATTTGAAATTTCACCTTGAATTGAAACATCCTTTTAGCATCCACAAGTCTGCAATTTGTTGGCATAATACTATACTGTACGAAATGCTATGTTGTTGCTGGAGGGTATACCAAACTTCAGTTCTGGAGAGTGCATTAACACAAAACTCGTATTTTTTGAGTTGTGCTACTATTGCAGCCCACGAGCGATATACTAACGCTTTCGTGAATTTTGATTCAATAATTATTATGATCGTAGAGATGTAGTTCATATCGAAACAGCAACAGCTATGTACGTAAATCACCTTCACATGCCACAGGGAGAATGATACGCTACAACGCCAGAACACTGGACACTGGCTGAACATCGAGTAAACTAACCTTGAATAGACGTTCCGGGACCAACATTCGATGAAAATCGTTTTACAGAAAAGTGTTCATGTTCTTCTCGCCAGCAAATGCACCTTTATCGCAAAGAAACAACACTACAAATTCACATATCACTTGAAAAGCGAAAACAATATTTTTAGAATGTCCAACCACGAGAGACGTTCTGATCACGACCACTCCGACAGGTGTTTCGGCGCGCACTGCCAAGATTATCGAATGGCGGCGAACGATCGCGGAACTACAACAGCAAAAATTCATTTTCGAAATTTAGGAAAATCACAGAAAAAGTTTCACTAGTCTCCAAGTGTTTTATGATTTCTCTTATTTCGCTTTTATCAAAATAAAACGCTAAATTCGAATAAAAATGGTGAATATTGAGTGAAAAAGTACCCATATTTCCTGAAATCCAATAAAAATGTCTTGTTAATATAGCGCTAATCTCGCGTGAATCTCGCTGATCTCGTGATTCTGATGTCCCACCAACTATGGACCACCCTCATAACTTTTAAACGGTTCAGGATATCGAAATGCAGTTTTCGCTGAATATTGCAGAATCATGAGGCAAGTAACTTGCCGTAGAGAAATTGTCTATAATATTTTTAGTTTTCGATAAATTTAATCATCTTTGATTTTTTAAATGGAACTATATATTTTTCTCACCAGCAATGGATAGATCATGAAAAGAGGAATAAAATGATGTATCATATGCTAGTATTTTCATAGTGATTTTCGTATAAAATTAGACTTTGTGATACGTGATTTTGAATGAAACGGACAATATTTCACGTAGCAGCCCTTGCAACGGGGAAAATGGCCTTCGCGGTGTCAAGACTGTTGGAGAGAGAAGGCTGAAAGGGTTGACAATGAGGGATACGAGGCCTAACTACAGCAATCCAAGGTCTTGACACAAAAGTCACATTAAAAAACACCAATTTTAAAGATCAGAATGAGAGATTTCTTCACTGATTTATCTGCATTTAACTTTTCTTCTTTAGCAATATCATTTTCAAACTTGACAAGAATGCAATCCCCGTCTCTTCGTTGGTAAATTTCATTTTTAATTAAGATGATCATTCGTCCACTTCGCAACCATACCTCTACTGCTTTTAATAAATGGAAAAGAAAACAAATCCGTCTTCTGCCGTGGATTTCTTCAAAAGAAATCCGTCTTCTGCCGTGAATTTTCAAGTTGGAGGCAGCACGTGTCATCATGAAGTGAGAAACTCTGCAATCAATATGAGCAGTCGAGACTGCAGATGTACATTTGTGTTAAAGTTTAGTAAATTGACACTGATAGTCTGTTAAGAGTGTTTCAAAATTTTTATTGCTTTTTTCTTTTCGTACGTGTTTAAATAAGACGTTTGTGAAGAGTAAATGCGAAGAGAAAACGTCTACCTCTCTATTATTTGATGAACTAATCAAGATATTACAATAAAAGTCTTTATGCATTCATGCCTATCCCTTGTTTTAAAATGATAGCTGGTTTCTGCCATAACACAGCTCGATTTTTGTAAGTTTGAAAAGGCCCTTTATTATTATCGTCCTTCTGCTACAAATTATTTTAATTTTGTTCTTGTCGATGAACGTGGCTTTGGAATTTCATTGGAAGAAAAGTTCAATTCAGATGAACAAATGGGGAAAAAACCTCTTTCTGATCGGTAATATTGATGTTTGTTTGTTCATATGATCTTCGTGTCAAGACTATGAATTATTGTAGTTACGCCTCTATCCCCCACGGCCACCCCTCTCACACTCCCTGTCTCCTCGAAACAGTCTCGACGCCGCGAAGGTCTTACACCAACCGTTCACCAACGGCGAACGTTGCAAGGGCTGCTACACGAAATATTGTCCGTTTCATTCAAAATCACGTATCACAAAGTCTAATTTTATATGCAAATCACTATCAAAATACTAGCATATGATATATCATTTTATTCCTCTTTTCATGATCTATCCATTGCTGGTGAGAAAAATGTATAGTTCCATTTAAAAAATCAAAGATGATTAAATTTATCGAAAACTAAAAATATTATAGACAATTTCTCTACGGCAAGTTACTTGCCCCATGATTCTGCATTATTCAGCGAAAACTGCATTTCGATATCCTGAACCATTTAAAAGTTATGAGGGTGGTCCATAGTTGGTGGGACACCTGTATAAAATCTTATTTTACAATGTGTGTTTGAATGTAAAATACGCAATGTAGCAAGCAATCCTGACACCACTTTCTTAGCATTTTAAGAAAAGCTATAAAAGATTTAATGCCATTCATTTTCAAAGGGGCAAAGATAATATGGGAACGTTCTTTAAAGAGTCCAAAATTAAAGAAATGTTGGACTTTTATGAAAGTAACAAACTAAAGATACATCTTCCCGGGGTAATGCATAGAGTTCGATAGATGGCAAGAGATATTTAATATTTAAAACGTTTCTGCTAAGATCAGAATTTACACTCACATTAGTAATTTAGTACACCCACATACAACACAAATAGTGTTGTATGTAATTGTGTGTATCGGTAATATGAATGTATGTGCAGACACAACAAGTTCAGGAAAAAAATGTAATATATTTAGTAATGTAATAATTAATTGTACTGTAATTGTTATAATTGGGTTGTGTTTCTTCTTTCTTTTTTGCAATGTATAATTGGTATAATAAGAATAATGTATACTTTACATATGTATAAATAATTATATATAATATATTATTATTATGTATGAGGGAAAAAAAGGGGGGGAATGTAGTGAGTTAATTAATGTAAGTATGAACAGGGATGATTGGGTATATAGGTTGGTTGTTGTTCAAAATAGACCGGATATAAACACAAATTTGACTGTTATACATGATGTACATACATGATGTAAGAGGGAGGAGACTTGCAAGGATGAGGTGTGAGGGTGGTGTGTGTAATATGGCGCGGCGGAAGGAATGTGTGTGGTAGAGGCTATAAGTGAATAAAGAGGATGGGGGATGGATTGTGGTGGAACCGGAAAATGCGGAAAATATGTGGTATGTAATAACACAATCTTTTTATATTGTATGTATCAGTCAAATTGTGAAATAATCTTGGTACGTAATGTGTATCTATATGGTAAATAATCCGTCTGTTTGTAGCCCTGATGAAGGCTGAATAAAGGCCGAAACGTTGGCAGATTGAAAAGTTTTTATATCAATGACCTAATCTCAAGAATCATTCCATTATATTATTAATAGAGGTCAAGAAATCAAGCACGTGTAACGAAATAACGTATAGGTATTAGAATACTTTAACATGTATCAAATATTTTAAAAAATAACTGAAATTTTATACACAAATTTGTAAAACTATTTGAGTAACAGTTATTGTACAGATACCAAAATATGTTATGCATATTTTTCCGACGTGCAGGGCCCCTCATGGATGGGGATCCCTGCAACTGATTGTTTTGCTTGTAAGGAAATCCCTGCCCACTCTGTGTGAGCGAGGCGGCCGAACGCGGGACCGGCAGATGTAACTCGGAGCCGCTGTCTTTTCAGCTGTTCTAACCGCGAGGTTCTAAGGTTCGAGTCCCGGCTGTGGCGGATTTATACAGCAAAGTTGGATTCAGCCACTGTCTGGCAGCTGGCTGCTCTGGTCGGTTACTCCTCCAATTAATAGCAGGAGAATGCCGGAGCAGTAAACTAACAACATCACAAACCATACGCGATCTTTCCTTCCTGGTTCTATCCTCTCACATACACTGTACTATAATTAATGCCCCGTGTTATTAATATGTTAATTATGTTAAATAATAAACATATTTGTTATTATATTGTATATTTTTGTGTACTGTAGATATTGATTGATTCGTGTTTCCAGGTGCGTCAACTACTTAGGTTAGTCCCGTAAGTGTTGTGCGTGTTTTCCTCGGGAGGTGGCGATGATCTTTTCCCCGCTGGATGGCGAGATCTGGCGCCGACCTACTGTCGACTAGCGGGGTTTTCCCCTCAACCAGGTATCTCTCACCAGCGGGGCACCGCCCCAGTCGGGACAAGCTGTAAGCTCCCGACCGGTCTCCCGGCATGTGTGGTAGTGTAGTGTATGTTCGTATAAGCGTGTGTGTGTAAGAGGAGAGGATAGGACAAGGAAGAGGAAGGAAAGATCGTGCGCGGTCCGTGGCCCGGTAGTTAGGGTACTGCTCCGGCATTCGCCTAGTGTTTATCGGAGAAACCACGGAAAACTACCGATCAGAGCAGCCGGCCGCTAGAATTCTCCTCCAGACAGCGACTGAATTCGATCTAGCTGACAAGCTAGTGTCGAAAATCCTGCCGCCGTCGGGACTCGAACCTAGGACCTCCCGGTCAGAGCGACTGCAGTGACATCAGGTTGATGCACTGAGCCATCTCTCCCGATACACTACTGTAGATATGATACTCTACAATATTATTTTTAAATAATTATATAATTCGAACATAAACATTTAAATCAATTTTTTCAAATGAAGGAAGGTAAATAAAAACTTTAAGCTTTTTCGGGGCCATATAAGAGGAAGATACTCCGTAAGGCGATGTGTACATCGGCACTGGATCTCACAATCCAGCATGACCATAGCAGCTATATATCCCAATGCACATTAATGAACATCCACTTTATCAGAGCTACTGTGAAGAGGAAGTAGAGATGAAAATCAGCAAAAACAATAAAAGCTTATTCAGAGATGTGTGAATCAATGCAAGAAGAACTGGAGTGGTCACACAGGCATGTATTATAAAATATTTTAACTGAATGTAGCTTGTACCATGTTAATGAAGTATTCATTTTGTATTGCCAGATAAATATACTTATAGAAGGTCAAAATCAATTAATTTTCTACAATAAATAATGTATTAAACAAGAACACATTAATCACAACCTACCCCAAGCAACCATCTATATAGTTATTACAAGGCAATTGGCTCCTCAGAGACTCAGAGTAGAGGCTGAAAATTTAGAATAATTTTCTAAATTTGATGTAAAATTATTCTCCTGCACAAATGCAATTTCAGTATGCATAGGCTGAGGCTGCCTTGAAATCTTTTGCTTTTTCCTTAAAAAAACGTAAATGTTCTTATCGCTTTGATGAAATTGGTAGACAATAATATTAGGGAGATAACAGCCTGTGATGTTGCTAGAATGAAGCAAGTAGAGAAGGGCAAACTCTAGCCTCTGGAAAAAAAAGCAACAAATTGTTAGTGTAACAAAGTGAGGAAAACAGTGTAAAAAGAAGCAACTGGTATTAGTATTTGTTTTGAAGGTGAAAAGTAAAACTACCTAGAATTTGACAAGATGCTCTCTTGAATGGGAACAATTATCAATGCATTCATACAAGCTGGGTTGTATCTGTAGATAATGACACTCCAATCTGGATTTCCAGATTTTCATTTTATGAGTGTGATGAATCTTCTTGGAAAATAATTGCCATCTTCATTTTGGTTTTAAGTTAAACTAAATAAATAGACCCAATTCCATATCGTATCCAGACAGTAAAGTAGCTTCATCTCTTCCAATATCACTTGCACATTATTTGTCAATAAGGCAAAAAAATATTCTATTATTACAAACCAACATATGAAATTCCCTTCAGCAACACACCAGGTAAAAAAACAAAATGCACAAATCTGAGATCTTTCCCCTGCAGGATGTCAGGTAAGTTTCCCCAATTACAAAACCTCTCCAAATTTAGCATCTACTCTGATAAATGTGAGACATAACTTAAATCACCTCATGTGAAGCATCTTATGAGTTAATACATCACATTAAGTGTATGTTTTGGATCCTGTGCTTAAAATTCTAGTGTCATTTCACAACTGGGACCAAATCGTATTATATTACTGTTTAATAAATGCATCTATTTTAAGCAAACTTATGCATTATTACAGTTACCCTCCTTAGCAAAAATGGCATTTAAATTATTTGAAAATGGTTGAAATATATGTCTTGTATCAATTCACAATACTTCTTAAAAGTGCTGGGATCAACTAAACAAAAGCACAAAATTAGCTCCACAGATTTTGACAAAAAACCTTTCAGAAAGAAAAGTGTAAATCAACAGATATTTTGTGTAACTTAACCCATACTGGTTTTACATATTTTTAAAGCAAGTACACTTAAGGTTTTCAAACAATAACTGAAAAGACTAAATTTAGTTCTATTCAACATTCTGATATCTGTCACAAAAACATTTCTGGAAGAAAATTAAAAATACAATAAATAATGTTAAGGTTAAAAACTCATAAGAAATAACACACAAAAAAATTACAGAATTTGTTTGTATGTCAGTATATGATCTACAAGTATCATACATAGCATTGGTGAAGCTCATTTATACAGTAGCAAAAACATGGTTACATCTTAGAACTAATTTTACATAAGATTTTTCTCTGCAAAGTTAGAAGAAATATTTTTAATCTCATTTTTAGATAGATTAAGTTTTACAATTTAATTCAGAGTAGCATTTTGCACAAATCATTTGCACTACATCAATCGGGTTACTCTTGCTCTGTTTTATAAACTATTCTAAGCATTTTTCAACTTTGAGCAGAAATAAATGTGCAAATAAAATCACAATAGTAGTGACAAAAAATATGAACACAGTGTATGTATCTGCACATGTTCTAGATACTTCTCTTCAAATTTATAATTAATTTAGCAAAATTTCACATTCAAAAAACTTTTGTATTAAAGGTTAGTATCATACATTCATATCTCCTATATATTGGAAACAATTAATACAATCTATGACTAAAGACTCACTTTCTACAAACAGAAATATTGATAACATCCAATTTTGAGATTATTGATGTGTCTACACTACTTCAAATACCTCTGAGTGACCATATAAATATTAATACTGGTCATAAAATCATTTAGCAAATACTAAAAATAAGGAGAGACATGTAAGTCATGCACATTCCTGTCTCATGACAATGTACAGCACAAAGGTTTTCCACTTAACACAATCAAACACCAATTCATTCTTTCAACATGTAGGTATAATACTTAACCAGTCACACAAACCCCTTATCATTCCAGCTACTAAGGAATTTTATTTTGAGCTTAATATTATAGATTACATATATTTAAACATACAATAGAAATTGTTGTGGAATGCTGTAATATGAGAAACATTAATGAGTTAAAAAAGCACGACCAGTATTCAAGGAGCTTTCCCTTTAATGAAAAGAGGGATTCACTAGTCAATGCCAGTGAATGTCACTCTTAAATATCATATAAATGCAAAATCTGGTAAATCATGTTTTTCACTACATAGAATGCAGTTGTATCCTAAAACTTAATAAATAAAAGTTTGCTTGTGAAAGTAAATGTACCTACTGATTACCACCACTATATCATGCAATTTTTTGAATCATAATAACTATGTCTATAATATGTACATTGATGAAAACAAGGTGTAGTATAAAAACAATAATTATCCTTCACATAAGGAAATATGTGCAACCACTTACAAATATATAAAATACATGTAAACATATGGAAAGGAACTCCATATAATTGGAGTACATAGCTAATAAACCTCTGTCCATGTCTTAAAACATACATTTTTTTATCTTTTGTTTGGAAAGTAGCATTTTTCACATGGCAGCTAAAGTAATTCTTAAAGGAAAATACAACACTAGTATCCACACAGAATATTTTGAACATTCTCTCAACCTGCAACTTTCAAAATGCTTGTAATTAATTTTTAAATACATTTTCAAATGTCTGATAAAATTGAGCACATACTGTAAGTACAAAATTCATTTAAGCTAGAAATTGTCTTTTATAGCTCCCATGCGTATAAAACATTTCCCTTGGCACAAGGTGATTTACAAACATGGTCCAAATATTACAAAAAGTATGTTGAAAATTCAGTTCTGTTAGTTTTATCACACTGTACCAAGCTGGAATTTAATCATCTCATACATCACAAAGGATGACTAAAAATCAACTACAATTTATGGAGTGGGCAATGAAGTGAATCAAATGATGAAACATCTCTCAGAAGAGGATTGATGCTTGGAATATTTATTTCATGGAAATCTTACATTCAAAGGATTATGTTCACAACAATGTTTCCTGAGCAAAGGAATAAGGGTAGGCTGTTGTTTTGGAATACTTTAAAAGGCTCTAAAAAGAAAGGCTTTCTTCAATAAATTTTATTCCAAGGAATGTTGAAGGTAGAGTGGCATCATTTTTAAGGTGGTTTGTGAAATTCATTTGGTTGGTGCATGTCAGAAACCTGGCAGTGTTTGGATTGGCTCATAAGCATTGTTGGCCAAGTGTTAAAAAATCAGCTTTAAAACCTGTATTCACAGAAAAATGGTTATGCCTGAGAAATTTGAGGTGGTGAGCTATAGGCCATTTTTATGTCTTTCAAACAGAGGACATTCAAGATGAAGCAAGTGATGTTTTAAAATTATTTAAAAGTACTGTGTCTGGCATATAAAGGAAAATTATTTTAAAATTCAATGACTTCATATGTGCTTATTTGCAACAGTCATTATCATTCAACAATATTCACATTTCTTAACCATATTCACAAGTAATGCAAGTTCTTGATCAAATTTCAGGATTTTTTTTTTTTTGTTTTTGTTTTTCAGAGAAGATTCAGGGATCCAAGAATGTATTTAATATACAGGATGAATTTATTGAAGACATACACAGACTATAAAACAAAGCACTTTAATCATATATAGGGTATATGTTTAACAAATACATTATTTCACATGCAAAGGGGAACATTACATATATTGCAAATACAGAAATTAAGGTAGGCAGCATAAATACTTGTTTTAACAATTTGCCCAGAATTTTATATTTTTCGATTACGGCGTTTCCAGAACAATCTCTTTCTTAATATGAATGTATTACAATATCAATCATTAGAAAAGATTCCTTGCACACTCTTTACATATTTACTTCAACACTACATGTACAAATGAATTTAATTTGTCTTAATTCCATCAATTAAAGAAAGCAATGTTTTCACAAAGATTTTTATTTCAATGAACTTTAAAAAATAATTCCCAATTACAATTTTTTTGTACAGATGTAAGTAGTTCAAATTCTATCCACACTGCTATTTCCTAATAAGTGACTTGCTTGGAATATTATATTAATTATGAATAAATAAGTTGATATAAATATGTATAAATAAATATTTTTTTGAAGGAACTATTTCTATGACAGAAATTTAGATTTGCTTCATAGAAATTGTCAGCAGCTGTAAGAGAAATTCCAGCCCAATTTTATTAATTAACATAAATTACAGGTTGAAAGTAGAAAATCTCTTTAAACTACATATTCCAGTTAAGTAACCCTTATATTTTGATTGAGACTTACTTAGGTGGAAAATGGATAGAGAAGTACAAATAAGGAAAAATCTACAACAGCTCTTGAGTTACTGCCATACATTCCTATCAGTCTGTTTGCCTTTACTGCAGAAGGCATTATACATATAATTCAAGAATTTTTAAATTTCCATTAATTAAATGGTAATATGCAAATGAACTCCTTAACCACTTCAGTATTAAAATTGCAATCATTTATCACAAATTGTATGAAAGCTTTTTGTCATATCTCAAAGCAAGGACTTAGAGGAGGTGCATTTATTTAGTACTCCCACTTGGTAGCATTTTCATAATTGGTGTCACCAAGACGGAAATTGCCATTCTTGTTGGCAATAAGATATTCCCCACCCACACTCTTGATGCATATCCTGGTGGGTTCACGCAGTTCCAGGAAGAAACCCTCAGGTGTGTCAGAATCGGCAGTCACAGATTCTCCATCAACATGCCAGTACTTTCCATTTTGTCCTGCACAAAAATTAAAATCTCAGTCCCACTGTAAAAGTTTAAGTTTGCATGTAACAATATCCGAGTTTAAAAATGAAGTAGGTTATTAAATGTGAAGCAATTTATGTATTAGTGTATTATTTTATTAATTGTTGGTGAAAAAACTTTTTTTATTTTATTTACTTTTTTAAAAATATGCAGTTCAAATAATATTGAATATTGTTACATTAATCAGAAAAGTACAGAAATTGTAAAGTTATGAAAACATGTTCAAAGTTAGAAAGCAATACCTACCCTTGAAGAAAACTACTCCCTTCTCACTTCGCTCAACTTGGATGGTTTCATAGGTGGCCTTGTTGCATTCAAGCTTTGGTGATGATGCGCTCTTGTAACCAACGAAACCTTGTTCGCATTTCAGCACAAGAATAGGCCTGAAAAGAAGACAAATGATTAGAACATACGCTGTTCATATAAAATGCTGCCCCACTTAAGTTGTAAGGCAGATAAAAGTTGATTTGCAATTCTTAATTGTGTTTCTAAATGAAAAGAAGGTAATAAAGCACAATAACTTCCATTTTCCCAATAAATTGGTATATTACATACCATATATTTTTAAAAAATTTCTCCATCTCACACATTCAACATATTTTTATTTTCTTATGAAAACAAATCATATGGTATTGAGGTATATTATCCACAGAAGGGAATACTCTATTTACAGCACTATATTTTCTTTCCAAAAGAGATGGGTCAATAGATCTACTTAATTAAATAATTCAATTTTATATATAATTGACTGTAATTAGATACATTAGTTGTGAAATATTTATGATGATAAATAATATTTTAATGATCATAACTTAATGATTTATATGCCTCTATTTTAATAATTGAATTTTGAACAAAGAATTGTTACCCTGACCAAGATTTGAATCCAGATCGCCTGGTTTATGCCCAGTTGCTCTAACCACTGAGCTACTGAGAGAACCAATTCGTTGAACAGTTTTGTAGGGCTGATATATTGCCCAATTATATACACCTCTTATTATTTTTAATGAAACCTATATTCTTAAATGTAGAGTTTCATTTATTAAATAAAATTAAATTATAAACACAATGCATTAATGTTCCATACATACTTTTGGTCTACTTAATTTAATTTGCATCATCAATTTTATTTTGCCTAACATAAAAACTATTAGTGTTTTGTTTCATCAATCATTGCATTATTCTGAAGTAACACTAAAGTACATAAATCACAGAAAATAAAAATAAAGTTTTTCCTCTTGTGAGAAGAATACTGAGGATACAATTTACAACCCAGTTATTTAATTCAATGTTTTCCTTTTTTTTTTTTTTTTACCTGTTGATGAGATAGAAGTAGTATTTTGCATTGTCTTCCACAGTGTCACAGTTGGCATACAAGTGACCAGACCGCTTTGTAGCAATGTATTTTCCATTGTTAGCTCTGAAAGCTACAGCTCCACCATCTTGCCATACCAAGTCAAACAGAGCATTTGAGGATCTGAAACAATCGTTAATAAACGTTATATTTTGAGCATAGACAAGAGAGATTTTCCGTGAAATTAGTTTCTTGTAAATAATTAGTTTTCAACATATTTAATACTATTTATTTCTGAATTTTATTCAAAACAAAGAGAGGATGAAGTATCTTCTTTTTCACATCATAACCTCTCAAATTCCATAATATACTTAAATATCTTTTGTAATTGAATGATTATTTTTTTAATGAATTGAGAGTCTGAATATTATCCAAGATCCTTGATGTTACATACTTCTTGTCGCTGCTGGCCTGAATACCACCGCCTGTTTCCAGAGTCCAGTAACGGTCCTGCATGGTGCGGATGTACCAGCGCTTGGTGCTGCCATCAAATTCCAATTGGAAGGTCTCGTGGTCGGAAATCTCATCCTGGTTGGCAGTAACATCCACACCTACAACAGAAAGTGCACACAAAGGTTAGAATAATAATTGGAAGTTAGATAAAATATAAGAAAACAAGGAAGATTAATTTAAAAACAATATTAGTATGTAACATTAGTAAACACCAGCATTTGCTGACCTCAAGGCATTAAATGGCATTGAAGTGGAAAAGTTGAAAGAACTGAGTCTTGTTTTTCCATTTCCTTTTTAAGTTTCAAAAATATTTTCTTATCGAGGTATTAAGGGCACAAGGAATAACCATAAATTTGAAAATGATTTCCTTTTCATTGAACACTATTTAAAAAATAAAAACTTTTTAACAACACTTATTGTCTAATATCTGTTGAAATTTCTTGATGACACATCAGAAAGATGTACATGACCAGAGGTGTATCCAGGATTTTTGTCAGGGGTGGGGGTGGGGTGGAGGTTACAGATAGAGGTGCCCAGCTACCATGACGTTTTTTTATAAAGAATTTTTCATGTATATATTATAAAATGCATTTTAATCTGTTCACTTTTAGTTAACATTTATAACATGAAAAACTAACAAATTGAATGACTTTCCTTATTACAGAAAATTAATATTGAAAAAGCTATATTTTAAATGTCCATCATTCACATCATGTGTATGTGTGTGTGTGTGTGTGGGGGGGGGGGGGGACCCCGAACTGCAGGGTGTGCCACTGTAAGTGACAAGTAATTCCATCACTTAATTCTTCACCTCTCCTAGTAAAACAGATACATATTGTTCTTTTTTATTTTCACTTTTGTATTTGTTATATTTCTATCGATTTCTTCTTCCACTAATAACAATTTAATTGGGGGAAGTTAAAAACAAAATGTAGGTTTAGACTTGGATGACTCTGAAAAATTTATTTTGAAGGGAATTGATTTTATGGACAGTAACTAGACTAGATATGTACCAGATAATTGGACTATTAACAACAACTAGATACGAACTAGGCAATTCAATATTAAATGCACTAGTTGCAGATATAATTACGCAGTTTTTAATTACATTAACAACTGCAATAAATATTATCTAATATACTTTTGAGTACGTGTGAATCCACTTTAATGCAACATATTTTATGAGAGATTTGAGGTGTAACAAGCGATTGGAGAAACCATTTCCAAACGAAGTACGAATAGTATCAGCGTCGCGCATAAAGCTCATTTCATGTAAACATTCCAAAAGGCCTGACCCACCGAGCCACGGTTGCAGAGGGCGGGTCCAAAAATACCCGGCCTTGAGGCAGCCTGCAGCCTCCCCCTGCGCCGAGTATTCGAGTCACACGCCGGAAGTGTCGCCCGGCTCCTCCATCTGATAAACGTCGCAGCGGAGGCGGCCGGTGGCCACGGCGGACCGGGCACCCACACCGGCCTCGCCCCAATGAATCCAACCAGCGATGCGACACCGATTACGATGTTTTTACAGAAACGTCCATATATTTAAGCATTTTTTTAACTCGATGTTTTCTGCTCCACGTTTTGTGGTGAAAAATTCTCCCCATAAAAATTTTATAAAAGTGAAAATATGAAATACAGTTTGTATGTTTGATACAAAAGAACGCTGTTTGTAAAAAATCCGATGGTTTTTGCTCGATATATTATTAACACCGATGTTTTAATTTTGAACATCCGATGCTCGGTAACAAAATATTTATGTTTACATGTCAAATCACTAAATTCAACCACACACCACACTGAGCGTTTGTAACAACTGTGCGAAGTTCGCCAAATAGTGTGTATGGGAGAGTATTTGCTGAACTCCTTCCAACTTTTGCATCTGTTTACGTTTAGTCAGTAAAGGACCAAAGACAAATATTTGGTGCTTGCCTTTCGCTTAATTTGGCAGTAATGCGAGACCAACTTAAAGAATGTTCTTGTAATTAAGAGTGAGAACAATCAAAATGAAGTTTTCATTTTTGATACATGACGCATATTACATATTATCCAACCAGATAAAAGTCTTTTCACTGTGTTTTGTCACTTAAATCTCAAATAAAAATTAGTCAACCATTAAACTAAATTACCACCACGTGAACACTGTCACTAATACAGTTTTAAAAACATGATTTTGAGGCGATGTTTTATGAACACCGATGATTTAATGTTGGGCATCGGTGTTTTCTCGGCGATGCCGCATCCCTACTGACAACCCTACAATATTTGGGGCACTGGACCAAAGAAATTCCACCCAAAGCTCCAGCGGCCGAGCAGAGAGGGAGAGGGGGGCGGAGGAATGCCAGCGACCTCTGCAGCGCGCGGGGGACGGAGAGGGCGAAGGGCAGCCGATAGGCCTCTGTTTCTGAAGCACCGCGCCGCGCCGCGGCTGTGGTCCGCTTCCGCGAAGGCCGCGCCCGGGGCGAGGGCGGGCGCCGGGTCAGCGCCGGCGCTAACGACGACGGCGACGGCGCCGCCCATCCCTCCCCCACCATCACCATCACCATCACGACCACTGGCCCCTCTCCACGCAGTGTTCGCGTTTCCCAGCGCCTCATTTGGGACGGTCATTATTCCCAGTGGCGTATCCACGGTGCGGCAGACATTGCACGTGCCATGGGCGCCACACTCAGGGGGCGCTGTTTAGAGTATACCCGTTGAAACAAATAACAACACCCCTAACTTGAAGTATCCTGACAGGAGCGCAAATTCTATGCTGGCCATGGGCGCTTGAATAGCTAGATACGCCTGTGATTATTCCCATACGTGTAGTGCATGTTTTATTGCACTCTGTCAACTTCCCCTTGCTGCCTGGCAAGATCCAGTGCCGAGTTCCGACGCAGAGTTTTCCCTTACCACGTATCTCCCATCAGCACGGCATCGCCCCAGCCGGGATAAGCCCTACAGTCCTAACTGGTCTCCCGGCACGTGTAGTAATGTAGCGCATGAAAATTGTAACCGTGTGTATGTAAGGGGTGAGGATAAGACAAGGAGGAGGAAGGAAAGATCGCGCGCGGTCCGTGACAAGTTTGTTAATATGCTGCCCCGGCATGATCCTGGTGTTGATGGGAGAAACCACGGAAAACTACCGACCGGAGCAGCCGGCTGCTACAATCTTGTTGGAGACAGCGGATGAATTATGTTTTTTGTCACAAGTTTCAGTGCGTGCGGCCCACTGTGCGCGCTTCACTCGCCGCCTCACGCGCTGGCGCCCTCTCGACGGCCGCGGCGGCTAATTGAATTGCCGCAGCGCGCGCGCGCGCGCGATAGGAACGAGCGGAGCGGCGGCCGAAGGAGAGAAACCGCGTAGCGGAGTGCAAAGCAACTACAGGACCACACCAAGAGAAATTTATTTATTGACGTCAAAAATAGTTAACAACTGTGTGTGACGAGCTATGGGGAGAAGTGAAATTTGTGCACGTTTTCATAATTCTGTGGTCTCTATCCTGAAACATATTCTAGTCAAATTTTGAAAACAGAAAAAAGAGCGGTTTTTTTTTTTTCAAGTTTTGTTGACAAAAATATTCGCTCCTATATAATAAAATATATTTTCAAAGGTAAATTAGCTATAAATTCCTGCCCTGAACCCTCATGTTGTTCATGAAAGAATAATACTTGTTGCCGCGATAATTTGGAAAACGATAATTTGAATAACTATATTTCCCACTGAAATTCAGAAGACGTGCACAAATAACGAAGTTACATTTATGTCCAGAAGCAAAACAAGGGACCATCTCAGCATTTGCTCAAGGATCAGAGAAACTGGACGAAAAACCTGATCGAGATGGGGGCCATTAACCCAGAAACTGTGGTACAATACTTGTTACAGGTTCTTTAGAATTATATACATCAGAAATGTAGTAGAATGTACTAAATATGTATAGTAAGCGATCGTATAGTAAATACAATTATTCGTGTTGTAAGATTCACTACATATGATGCGTTGCGTTTAGTAAATCAGACAATTCATAATCGTAAGTAAATGAACAAAGAGAATTGTCAGCACTACTATACTAGTTTCGTAGATAAAATCATTTGGTGAGATCTACGTTTCATGTCGTCACACTTACTAAACACTGTTTAGTAAGCGCGCGTTCTCAGCAACCTGACCAATTCGAATGGTTATTGAGCCCGTCTGAAGTGTGAAAATTCAAGGCTGTATACAGAATTATACGCAATATAAATGGCGTGTTTAGTATTTGATTGGTTTTCAATTATTATGTTATATTCTAAACATGGTAGAAATATCGTCGATAGCCTAAAGCCGCCAGCATGCGTCCGTAACATATGCTTGGCTAGGGTCGGTCAGTCAGTCAATCGAGGTTAAGGAAGTACGAGTCCCGTAGGATGAGTGACCGCTCCGGAACCCCAGTTGCTACCTGCCTGAAGAGATAGGAAGAAAGTATTACCTTTCACGTTTCGTTTAGTTACTTTCACTGCAATGTGTTTAGTAAATATTACTCAATGTATCAGTCAACGCAACGATTCGTTTAGTTTTCTCTACTAGATGCCATTCGTCACGGGGTACGACCTGTTTAGTGAACATTACTATACGTGCTTTAGTGTGTTTAACTAAATAGCAGTTTCGTGAACGTGACTAAGCACTTTGTTCTACGAAAATATAGAATACCGTTTAGTTGAATCTACTTCATGATTAATTGCATGAACTTAACATTTCTCTCCGTGCAATAGCGTGCGAAGTATAAAATGAATTTTTGTACTACGTTTGGTTCTGCAGGGAAGTAGTTCCGAAATGTGGTGGAAATGTGGTTATGCGCTAAATTCTCATAACGCCATATCCTCTTCCTTCGCATTTCTTCGACCAGTGCTACTCATCAACCACTGATCTGTTTATATTATGGATCTGTAATACTACTTCCAATGCACTGAGATACTGAGAGAAAACTGTACAGCCTCCGTTCGTGTAAGAGGTTCTATGGTTTCGTTAGTTACCCACGAACTCGGAAAAATACAAAACCAATGGAATAGATTCGATTTTGACTGAAAAGTGTAAATAATTAATTCTGTTATTCTGCCTAAACACATACTGCGCATACATACTGAATTCCTGTTTCCTGAAACACAATGTCCTGAAATACAGCTGATGGCATGCGATAGCAACACTCAAAGGAAGATACTGTTATACGAGAGGATTTTTTGTCGTTCTTGAGCAGCGAGCATGCTACCTTTTTGGAAACCCATTTTTTGTGATTTTTTTTAATGAGCATTTTTTGCTGCCGCAGCCACTAGTATACAATTATATTATTAAATTAATATAGCTAATATCATGTACACATATTAATGCCACAAACATTGGAGTAGGCATCACGGGAATCGAAAGTTAACAGCACGTTCTACCGCCACAATTTGGAACAAATTCCATCGAGCATGACCGAGCGATCCATTAGCATTCGATATAAATCGCCTACTACATCCGGTGTAATACCGCGCTCCACTATCACTTCGAGTTTCGTGTTAGCGCATGCGCAGAGGCTCAAATGTGGTAAACGCTAAAGGGCTTCACGCTACGCAAGAATTCTGTATAGGGAAGAGTGTCTTTCAGGGGGTTTGTTACGTCCTCCTCCTAGCAATGCGAGTAGAGAGCGAATCGCACCAACCTCTACAGAATTAAACTCATCTGCTTGAGTAATTCTAGAACGGCAGGATCCAAAAATTGAGAAATGTTTGTTCTACGGCTCCTGTAACCGCTTGGATGAAACAAAAAATAACTTTAACACACAAGTTTTATTTTCTTTCTTTTTTTCTTCAGTCCTCATTCGTTTCGTTAATATTCAGGCTTCTAATTCGTTTAACCTACGACTTTGATGAACTCGTCTTTGTCTCTCGGTTAAAAGGTTCGCTCTCTCGTCTATCTCGTCATACTATAGTTGGTATATTACAGTCCCGTTGGTTGGATTCTTTCGATGGAATACGTACCTGCACATCTACACTGTATAGCGGGTAAATCGAAATTAAAAATGCTACTTTAGTCGAGGAATACGGGTCGGCAATATTAACTATTCGAGTGCCATCTCCTATCTGATCGTCACTGACAGAGCCTTTCCACTCTCGAGTCTATTTTAACTTTCTATTGATGATAACATTTTCGATTGACGAAGCTCTCCAATTCAATTTGTAATGCCTTCGGGTGCACACAATTTTAATTATGTCTAATTCCATCAACATCTATTACACTGAATTTGCGATAGTAGAACGAATTTACGAGCGGGAAAAATTGAGCAGCAGCAGTCAGTAGGATGTTTGTCGCGTGTTTACTTCATCTTTATTAGTTTGACCGAACGGCTTGCATTTTGATTACAGCCTAAAGATTCAGGCCGACAAAGACAGTTTCTTCACTGATCTTTTTTCTATTTAACCTCACGATAACTCGACACGCCATACCAATGTTCAGTTCAATTGGCATTCCGACTTCGAAGGGAGGGGAGGAGATGTCGATCGATGCAGTTTATTGCTGCCGCTCATGCTGGTTTACTAATTAATCCCTAAAAAAGTTTTATCCGATTAACAGCTTCATAATATACTCTACATACAAAATTACGCAATATATTTATCAACTGAGCACAACGGGGAGTCAGAGGAGTCTGACAACGAAGGTTCACAAGACAGTTCACAATATATCCACGTCCTCACACGGCAAGGAATTCAAAGGACAGTATTCTTGTAAAGATTACAGTTGGTTGTGGTTGAAACCGTGGTTAAACCGCCATCCTACAACACTAGCCAGCTGGAGTATTTATTTCAAGCAATCACTCATGGAAACAACTTCTTACGTTCGCCGTTTGTGGATAGGAATATTGCAGTTTGTAGTTTGACAAGGTAAATAAAACAGCTATTGCCAAGACGACAAAACATTGAGGAGAAATAAATAAATATGGCTGACGTATCGCGTATTGTGAAATATCGAAAGAGTTACTCTAAGTTCCTAATTATTCATAGTATTAAAAAAAAAGTGCAAAACGTGTACGAAAGTTTTCTTTCATTCTCTGTTCCTCCCTACTCCACGCCCCCGGACATTTCATTAGCACGCAGTCTCAATTTTTGCATTAGTTACATTAATAATAATTATATATAATAATATTATAAAACCTGCCATTTAGTAGTTCTGTATCTGTATTTAGGTATGATTTTTAGATCTAACCAAAGAATGAAATATACAATAGCATTCATCTGCGCTTCCATTACTCTGCGTGGGAGGCTGACGTGCACTGGGTCTCGGAAAGAAGACCAGATTTAGCCCGGGGAAACGCTAACACGAGGAAAGATCTATGGGCAGACGCGAAGGGCTGAGGGCGAGAGCGTGGGCGAGGGCGAGGGCGTGAAGAAAGGGCTCGCCTTCAAAGAGGCCGCAGCGGCTCAGAGGGCGAGCCGTGGGGGAAAGGGCGCTGCGCCACTGCAGGGGAACTGATGGCTATTACCGGCGGCACGCGTCACACAAAGGAAGCTCACACAAAACCCACACCGAAGACCTGAGGGTTTGTGGACACGGCTCGCCACATAACCCTTTTTTAGTTGGTGCGATATCCCTGGCAGGATTTAGGCGACGAACAATCAAAGAATTCGCACATTTACGAATAAATTGTAAACCCAGAGAAACCTGTAAGCTGTGGGTGGGGGGTTGTGACGTAATAATGAGCGGATTCGCCCTTCCAGCCCTGGAGCACGGGTTCGATTCCCGGCCAATCCCCGGAGAGTATGGTGGGCAAAGCGAGCTCAGGCAAGTTTTCTGGAGAGATTCCCTGTATCCATGCCTTTCTTACCACCGTTTCTCCATTATGCGCTATCATCTAAACAGATCGTCACTCCCCGAGCATAATTTTTATTTGATACGATTTATTTCGTCAATGAACAGTAAAAACTGTATGTGACGTATGAAAGAGAAGTACAATGTACACAAGTTTTCTTGAGCTTTGGAATCCCTTCTCCATCTCTGACCTCAGAAGATGAAGATATTAAAGTCTAAGAAATAAATAAATAAAATGTTAGATGGCGATATTTTTATTCACGTCATTTACGCAGGATTTAAATCTTCGACAATGATATCCACGGAGGATTTGTCGCAGGTACCTGCACCAAATTTGTCATGTGAAAGTTGCTTACTGCAAAAAGGTTGGGACTGCATCGTTAATATCCAGATACATTTCTCTCTGTCCAGTAGTTCCTAGGTAAACGTTACGTAGAAAAACCCTTGTGCTCCTGCCTGAATTCAGAGAGCAGCTAAGAAAACTCTTGACTACGATTCTCACAGTTCAAAATGTGTTAAACACTTCACTTTCCCTCGCCATTTTGTTATTCAGAATATTTTGGTTTCGTAACATTCAACGACCTCCATTTGTATTCAAACCTCACTTAAAGCAATAGATTGAAATTCATGCACAGAGAGAAGAGTAAATCGCAACACATTTCTGTGTTAGTTACCATGACACTTGCAAATACTTTTTTAAAGTTTAGGGCACGCTCAAATGCACGAAATACTACATAAACCCAATAACACTTGCGTAGATTCTCTGCCGCAAAATACACTTGCAAAATATATCGTACATGGTGATATAATTCGCTGTTAAAAGTTAATAAACCATTCATTTGAAAAATCCACCCGTTAAAGCCGTTTAAATGTGTAGATGCCATCAATACGACATGTTATTTGTTGCGGCATTTTAGTTTGTTTGTATTACATGACGCAGATTAGTAAGCCGCAGGAGCTAAAGCCCTAAACTTAAAATGTTGAAAGAGTACATAATTTTCCTGCATGCTCATCGTCACCCCATATCACACGAATATTAGTTAAATGTGTTAATTTGATCAACACGCGAGCACATTCTATGACGTAGCCATTGTGCGAGGCCAAATCTCATTCCTGGCGGGCGCTGCTCTCTGCGACAACCTCCGGAAGGCCGTGCTCAGACGCGTGTTTCCGGCAGTCCGTCAGTCAAGGCTGCGCACCCTCCCTCGACCCCTCCCCTCACCGCGCGGAGCGAGGGCACGGGTGTGGTTAGGGATGGCAAAACAAAAAAACAAAACAAACAAAAAAAATCGATATTTTTAAAACATCGATGATTGAGTTTATTATTCATACAGTGCTTCATTATGTTTTTTAAAGAATGTTTGTTATTGTTATGGTATTTTGTGTGGTACATGTAGAATATTGATTAAAAGATTAAGATGGTAAAATAGCGAAACACGATGTTCCTTGATTTTGATTTCTTCTTTACATTCAATAATAATTTTTATTAGCATAGCAGTGTACTACTAACTTACTGCTAACCAAACAGTAAAATATATCCCATTTGCGTACGGTAATTAAAAATGGAAAGAAAAATACCATGTTTAATAGTCTATATTTAAAACGTCGATGATTTAAACATCGATGTTTTTGTCGATTTTCATCGACAACGAAAACCCGTTAGCGCTGTATCGATGTTTTGGTAAAATGTGCCATTACTATAAGGTTACGTGTGGTCGCGCTTTTGTGCATGGGAGGCGGAGGGGATCAGCAGACGTCCCTCCGTCTAGGAGCGCATCTGAGGAAGGGCATTTCCCTCGCTCTTGCGCGACTTCTTTCAGAGGACGAGGGACGTTGCGTAAGACTTGCGTTTAATCCCCTCTCAACAACAACAACAACAACACACGTTTTTTCTTCAAAATTGTTTAAAATGATCTGGAAGAACTCGAAAAATGGTGTTCCTGCAGTTTCCCAGCAATAGCTCGAGACATGCCGAATGTCATCCCTTGTCCCTGCACCGTGGTTTAGCAGAGGTCTCCCTGAGAGTAACGAACGGACACGCATGTTACTCCGCGAGTAACAAATGGACTTCATACACCAGACTCGCAAGTCAGGACGTAGGATAATAGGCGACGTAGGACAGTGTACGTAGGATAATAGGCGACGAATCTTTTCGCTTCTGACCTGATTAGTTTGTCGCCGGGGTACGAATTACTGAAAAACTTGAATCTTTGGCACTCCTACGTCGGCGTCTGAAAGGGCACCCGGGCCCCCTTGTACGGCACAAGTGGTGAGGGGGCACAGAAGGGCTCTCCCGTCACTACGAAAGGGAGACGGGGGTCCCCAGACGCACGCAGCTGTCCGGGCGGGGGGGAGATCGCGGAGGCGGTATATTTAGGAAAAGCGCGCTTTCTTCCCTCTTCTTCCCGGTATTGGGTTAATGGGGACGGGCCCGGCAACAAACCGCAGGGCGGGTCTGCTTTTGGAAAGGCTCCAATTAGGCTAACATCTAGCGACATACCCGGTGGCTGGAGAAGCGCGCCCACTAAGGTTCGAGGCTTTAATCGACAATGAATCTTTTTATCATTGACTAACTAGTGATACAGCTGCAGAAAAGGAAATTCGCAAATTTCTACTAGGTTTCTGAAAGGTCATTTGAAATAACAGCCAGTGCCGTAAATGAAGTAAATTACGCTGCTCTCTATACACTTCGTGAAGGGCTTGTGCTCGTTCGCGACACTAATATTACTCACGACTCGTGTGTACTACTCACGTTTGCCACAAAGTGAGGCGCTCGCGATTGCCAGACGCATAAACAGAAGGGTGAAAGTTTTCCTGTATCCTAAGGCTGCGTACAGGCACCTTTACACTTGGAAGGGAATGTAGATATTCCTAATATCAGATGCGCCAACAAATAGCAAGCTTTTCTACATCTATCAAGATTCTTAATGGACATAGGACTTCCTATAAATGCTTCCTTCTATTTTTGATTCAATTTTACATGAATATTTATGCGTCGCACTCTGTTTACCTTAACATCGTCTTCGAAACTATCTGTGTGTGTTTCAAGAGCTTACGCAGATTTTCTGATCATTCATCCGGTCCGCCTGGAAGTGTATCTCTTCTAAACATCTCAAATTCGTGGAACCCTTTTGAAAAGACCATTGCCTCCAAAACAAAACCGGCTCTCGGAATAAAGCAGTTCCATGGAGTGTGAGTCATGCCGCGTTTCCTAAACGGGCTGCTCCGAGCCGAGTGGCGAACAGGGGAAACCGATGACTGCAGATGAAATACTCGCGTCGCCCCCCACACGAGGGTGAGAGGGGTTCGCCAATATGCTCGTGGCAGCTTCTTCTCCCCTCAGGTTGGCCGACACGCGCCGCCTCGTCACCTCCCGCGCAACAGCCGGGCGGGGGCTCCGTGCTCGCGGGGGAACAATGGGCCATCTCCAACGCAGGCAAACCCAAGGGTATTCTCTGAAACGTGGGAATTCTCTGATATTTACCACCTACTTTGGTAAAAATCGAAAAATCGTGAAAAACCAGGACTAATTCTTTCACACGTCTGAATCCTCTGAGAGCATTAACCAGCTGCTTTTGATTAAGATCGAAGCCAGTGCACTTTGTGTCCTAAAGAACGGTTTCTATCCGAACTGTGCTGAGTTCCACGTGTACGCACGTATCCCTCAGGCTCGAGCAAGTAAATTGCAAGTAAGCAATAAAACACTGTGGCTTTGTTTTTTGTGTGTGCGCTTTGGAATCTACGCAATACAGAAACCGCCTTGCGCCAAGGCGGCTCCACGCATTGGGCATTCGCCGAGCAGCGAGCTACTGCTCGCCCGATCCCGATCAGCTGATGTGTTGGGCGAATGTTCGCTCCCTTTAGGTGGCTCTACACATTCGTCATTCGCCGAGCAGCGAGCTACTGCTCGCCCGATCCCGATCAGCTGATGTGTTGGGCGAATGTTCGCTCCCTTTAGGTGGCTCTACACATTCGTCATTCGCCGAGCAGCGAGCTACTGCTCGCCCGATCCCCAACAGCTGATGCGTTCGGCGAATGTTCGCTCCCTTCGATGTGTCCAAAAGACCGACACGCGGCGGGTAGGCGAGCGCCGAATGTTCGTCATTCGGCAAATACCAAGCGACCCACCCACACTACTCGGGATTCGGCGAGCGGATGCTCGCTGTTCGCCGCATAGCCAATGTGTGGAGCCGCCTTCCGAAGCACGAGCCTGCGGGCGTGTGCCGCGCGTTCGTCAACGGGCGCCCATTGCTTCCGCGAGGGCGCTCGTAAACACTGCGCTCCGCCAGGCCTGCGCCACGACCACAAACTGCGCACAGCACACGTGGGGTAGTGTGGACGCACACTTATCTGTATCGCGGAGAAAGCAATGGCAGAACTACTTGATATAACTAGTGACTTAAGATTCCGAGCGGGTATGAAACCTTCAAGCAGCTTTGCCTCACACGAA
This sequence comes from Acheta domesticus, assembly GCA_031308135.1. NCBI lineage: Eukaryota > Metazoa > Arthropoda > Insecta > Orthoptera > Gryllidae > Acheta > Acheta domesticus. The sequence goes on along the minus strand of JAHLJT010009419.1, from coordinate 6,551,826 downwards.
AAAAGAAAATGTTCTCGAGAAAAAGTGCGTAAATGAAGGAAACGAAAAGCTATGACTAATTCTCTGAAACGTTTGAATTCTCTCACATTTACCAGTTGCTTTTGTGAAAATGGAAAGTCATGAAAGACCATGACTAATTCTCTCAAACGTGTGAATTCTCCGACAACATATCCAGCTACTTTGATCGTTATCCCCCGCCAAGGGCCCTGGCGAGGTTCATTTACTAGTCATGAAGAATACGTAGAGGCAGCTCTTTGGCTTGTGCGACAAAGGGGTGGAACTTCAATTTACAAAAATTTAAACCAATGAGGAATCCGCTTTCGTGTGCAACTAAAGCCATGGTAAAGGCGCAGACGAAATATCGGTCGTTCGCTACCGGACGACTTGCGAGCGAAAACATCGGACCTACTTTATCCGAAAGAACACACAAATAATGTAGCCGAAATCGTCCAAATATTCCCATAATTCCGCAGTTCGTTGTTTGAAACATTTACGAGAAGCACCCTCAAAAACATCTACATGTAGAGCAGGAAGTCCTGTTAATACAGATGGCCTTGATTCACTGATTTCAGGCGAATGGTACAGACAGAATCAAATGAAACAGATCTTCGTCCGACAGCCCAAGTTTCCCGACGCTACTGTCGGAAGAGGTAGATCGGGTTCAATAAGCCCCGTTCGCATTTACTAGCAGGTGTTCGAGGGAATCAGGCATATCGGTCGCAAACGTTCGACGCCGGACGACTGAAATTTCGGCCAAAACCGGCTCCACTGTGACCGTCGCCTACGATTTACCAACAATCTTCTATGAGGGAGCGTTCTTGTGGATACAGCCTTGGTTTTTTTGTTGAGCTGAACGATGTGCTGTTCCCGGCAGTGGCTGTGTCTGCTGCGCCTCCACTCGCGAGCGGAGCCCCGCTGATCGACATGTGTTGCGGTCGAAGCCGGCCCGCCCTCCCTCTCTCCCGCTACCCCTCCGCCCGCCACCCTCAGCGGGCGGCGGGCGCTGCGGTCCATGCCCCATTCGTGAACGCAGCCCACACGCTGTGCTCGGGACAGGTTGCTGCCCCCGACGTCGACACGACTTTGATGAGACGTACGCGGAGAATCACTCACGACGTTACACGGACGCCAAAGCACTGACATGACACAGTAGTTAAGGCGAAAACATTTATCATTTGATTAAATTTTAATAATTTATTTAAAATTGTTATCAGCGTTATGTAATGAGTAGTAATATGGATATACATGTCTAGTAATAAACAAAATTTTTATCTAGCGAGCGGACAGAAGAGCCTTTTGGTTACCTTACACCACTAGTATCTGTACTGCACTCGTCCGTGAGAAGAAGAAATACCCCGAAGAAATTCATCGTACTTAGGACATTAAAATCAATCTCTTAATATTAGGCAAAATATATCGAAAATGCGCATATTCAAACGACTCAACGTGGAAATGTTTCCATTAGCTGTTATATTGAAACGCTCCTTACCACGCAAACTTCTGACAAGTGAATATTTTGGAATATTTGCTACTCGGGCGCCTAATAGAATCAGCTTCACAAAAGATAGCCGGATAATTTTAAAGACGCAGCATCAACAGATGCTCGCCCCTACTAACTACTTCTTTTACTGCACTTCAGATTACACATACTACACAGAATATAAGGATATTATCCCACCGTCTTCCACAGATCTTTCGTCTATCACACTCTCCAAGAACACCCCAAGCATGTCTCCGGCCAGTTCATTTACCGCGCGGCGTGTTTACACCACCAGCACCCACCGAGCGTGGAGCTCCATCGACTTCCCCCTCGCCGCTGCGACTGCAGCGTAACTCTCTTCCCAGCGAGTGCAAGCGCTCGCGGCGTCCCAGCTGCCCATCGCATCACCACCCTTCGGCGCGCCCACACACGCGCGGGGCTGAATTTACGGCGTGAAAAGCCGCATTGGCAACGTCGCTGCCCGGGGCCAGCCGCGCCCGCCCCCGCGCCGACAAAAACGCCGCCCTCGAGGGGAGCGCGCGGCGCGACGCGGCGCAGGGGTGCAGACGGAGCGGCTTCCGCCGGGGCGGCGAGGGCGAGAGCCCCCCCCCACTCCACCGCACCGCACCGCACCGCGCGGCTCGGAGGAGGGGACTGTTTTAGTTGAGAGGTACTTGGACCCGGGGGCGGATCCAGACGATCATTGCGGGGAGGGGGGGGTCATCGCAGATTTGTGTTGAATAATAAACATATTGTTATTATATTGTGTATTATTTATGCACTGAAGATATACAATAGTATTGTTTAAATAATTAGATCATTCGAACATAAATACATATGTAAATCAATTTTGCCAAATAAAGCAAAGTAAACGAAAAGACTAGCCAATGGGACCCCTGCCCCCCGGATCCGCCAGTGCTTGTACCCGACAAGGTTTTTTAGACACACTCATTGAATATTATCTCCATGGTAGTAGTAACAAACTGATATACACGTATCTCGTACAAATTGTCGATATACTTCATACGTAATTACTTGGAAAACTGTCTAATCTCGTTAACACCGTTTGTTGAAATTACAATAAGTTAATATAATTATAAATCGCTAAAATATTAATGTTTGATAAGTATCTAGACAGGATTTAAACATATTAAAGATTTTTTTCTGAGGTATTACTATTTACTCAACTGGTTATCATTAGACAGTTTTTGTATCCTCGGGCATAAAGATTACTAACAATTTTAGACAGAACTATACAAGTATGGTTTTGAAATATATATATATATATATATATATATATATATATATATATATATGTGTGTGTGTGTGTGTGTGTGTGTGTGTGTGTGTGTGTGTGTGTGCGCGCGCGTGTGTGTATGGAATATATGGAATATTACAATTTTAAAAAATCTAATTTAAAATGAGTCAAATGAAACCTGATACGTGGTACGTAGGTCACAGCACAGCCTTTTACTCGCACTTCAACTACAAAACCAGTTATCAAAAGGAAGTAATAACACTTTTAAAGTCCATCACCTTTAATTTAAAGAAAGAAAAAAGAAATCAAGGAATTTTGTTTAAAGGAAAGCTCAAACGACTTTCTATAAAACAGTGATTTAAATGAACAAATTTCTTCATTCGCTACGAATTGTCCATTCCCTTCAAGAACGGAAACAGAATGTCAATTAGAGTTGTTTCTTCGCGGAGTCAGTAGTTGGCTTCGCAATTTTCCGTAGAACCATTGAAGTTCGTTGTTTGCAAGCAGTAGTAGGATTTCCGCCCTCCTGTTTTCGCAAGGAACCTAACTTTCTGCGCAGCAAGTATTTATGTTACACATATTTGTAAATACTATTTTTAGGACGGGGATTCGACAAAACGTATTCAAATTGCGGGAATAGTGACTTTTTTTAGCGTTTTGAACGACATGTCGTTCAAGACATGCCACACGGCATGTAGAGACAGTTTAATCGCATGAATTTATCCAGCGGCTATCTAGATATCAGATGTGGATTTTTACCGCATTAAAAATATAAAAATTCTTATTTCCTTATGTGGTTTCCGGCCTACTCTAGGACGGTTGAGGCGAACTGATGGGCGGGTGTCTATGATTAAATGGTGAACGTTGGGTCAACTGTGAAATGTCTGGCAGGGGAAACGGGAGAATCCTGAGGAAACCCTCCGCAAACCCACTTTGCCCACCAAAAACTACCTCGTGGATGGACTACGATCTGAACCGCGGACCCTAGCGGTGAAAGGCCAGCAGTCTGTCGTCGAATTATGGTTCTCAATAGGCAACTAAAAGCTAAATCTTGGACGTCAACTAGCGTGGCAACTTCGACAATATTATTACCATGATGTGCTTGAAACATCTACATGAAAGGTGAACAACCATTATATGAATATTGTAAGTAATGAGTGAAAGTCAATGCCAGATGGCATGTGGTTCTCTTAAATAAAACTTTATTCCAACACTACTCTCATGAATGATGTCATGTATGAAACTTAACTATTCTCAATAACACAAGTCTTCCCGCCTGCCGCAGTATAACCTTTAAAAGTTCGAATCTCGATTATTTGAAATATTTTGTGACCCTTAGTAAAAAATATTAAATTCTTCGCACGTTATCTTCGAATTTGAAAACTGACTACGAAACCCTTTTAACACATTTTTAATACACGACGTAGAAGACGTAGCTCTTGACATGAGGCGATCGACTTGACATTTTTGGATAATTTTCATTACAATTGGAGGTTAAAAATTGACCATAAACTATAACTGGTTATGAGTGTGCGAGTATGAGTTGCAGTTCGATCATATCGGAAGCGTCTTCGACCGCGTAAGTTATGAGCAGTGTGTGCACCGTCTTTCTGTTGCTCTGCAAGGCGCCGTGTGGGTTGCGTCATACCCACAGCAACAGGCGCGACGCTGTTTCTGAACAGGTTGATTCTCAGGGGCAATAGAATTTCAAATAAACTTCGTGATAAAAATGTGTAAAACTCAAAATGTACAAATTGCAATAACTTTTATAAGATCAGTCTCTCACGGATAACTTTGCAAATTTCTACCAGAAATATTTATGGATCTGAACAGTAACTTTTATACACATTTAGTAGAGAGAAAACTATTCGCTATTCAAAAACCCCAGGAAAAGTATTATGATCCCACAAACAAATAACATTTGGAAAATTTCTTTGTACAGGCAATACAAAATTGAAACTCAAAAGCATGTACGAGCAACTGCGCTAAATCGTCATAAAATACTTATGCTGTTGAAGCAATGAAAATAGATAAGGCTGTTAAAGGAAAAAACACTTATTTTCAGCACTTTCATGTACGTCTTGTGAGATGGTCTAACACCACACGGAGTACACGATTATTACACTGTCACGTTGCACACAATCGAAGCAACAAACACACGAACGTCTCCCTGAGACACCAGTTTTTGCAGTCCACACCGTAAGCGAAATCAAAAACTATTCTGTCTTACACGTACACTTCCTCTCATCCTTTACGACGTCCAAGAAAACTCATTACGGCGGAAAATATAATCGCTCTGGTTGCTCGTTAATTAAATCTCCGACCCCGCGTGGCAGAAACCATCTTCTACGAGCGACA
>JAHLJT010009419.1:6505073-6545730 GCA_031308135.1 Acheta domesticus | reverse complement strand
ACTTTTTCTGCAAAATAAATAATACTGTTTTCAATATATAGCAATAAAATACTTCCAAATTTGATTATAATTTTACTTACTATGTACATTCCCAAATTATTTTGTTTTTATCTCTCTCTCCATAGCCTGCAACTAGCTGTGATATTAGAGCTATTGTTAGAGCATTGTTGTACTCAAATTTCTGTGCTAGAATCCCTCCAATCATATCACAAAATCAAACAATTGTGTTCTAAGAAACAAGTGTATTACTTGTGAGTTCATGAACAGTTCCATCTTGTGGTAATCGAGTATTTGAATCAGAGTGTATGCTTTCAACGAAGTCATCCAAAGCTTTTGCTGCCTGTAAAACATCATCAAATTAAAAATAATTGTAAAAATGAATACTTGAACTTTTTTTTCATTTAAATACATTGTTAAATCAACAAGAGATTGTTGGATTCTTAACTATAATGTGGTACATCAGTGAATTTTGAAGTACAGTGGTTTAGTTACAATAAGTAAATATCAATTTAAAAAACTTAAAAAAAATAATAAAAAATTGAATACAACAAATAACTAGATGCAATGAGGCATTATTTTATTTATAAACTAATTAAAATAATTTATTTACAAACTTTTATATATTTGTAAACTTAAAGTTTGCAAAGCTTTTCAATAAGTCTCCGTAAGATTCAATTCATCCAATAAACTTTCTCAATGATTGTTTATCTTGAGCATGAATCAGTGTCAACATATGGAATATGGAAATCTTTTAATATACTTTGTAAGAATACAAATTGAGATAAACATCACTATGTATTATTCACATTCTAAGAAAATTATTTTCTTGGTAATTTTCTTTCATTATTTTATAATTTTTGATGGCAATGAACATCTACAAAACTAATGGTAATGAATGTGATGCTTACAATGCTGTGTAATATATCATAAGTAGCAGAGAATTTGATATAACATCCTCACTGCAGTCTTTCACAGTTTCCTTGTATTCAGGAAGCGTCAACTGAAGTTGTTTAAGAATAGGAAACACTATTAGCAAAGTAGAAAATTCATGATGACTAATGCACTTTTTAGCTCTTGTGGCAATACTCTGTAAAAAAAAACAGAAGTACATTGCAATAATATATAAATTGTATAGAGAAAGTTTTTAATAAAAAAATAAAGAATAAATAAAGGTTGTTTTATCTGTCCATTTTTCCATTTTATTTACTTCTATCTCAACATATTCAGTTGGATTTGTAAGCAGAACCTGCCAGAGTACATCCTCGCATTTGTTCCCATTGTTATTTGCTCCCATTGTGTAGATTGAGATCCCAGTAATTACAAAAAAAAAGATCATAATAACTGGATAATTAATATGCTTCTTTAATATAGAGCAACCAAACAATAATAAATTACAAATTCACTCCTCTTCTTTAGTATCCATTGTTCCTCCTTCAGATCATGTATGGATTAAGATCAGGGGATCCCTACGATCAGGGTGCAACTGGTGCACTGCACTAGTCCTCAGGAGTAAGGGACCCTTCGTAACCCCATGGATGGATTTTGCCAAAGAATAAAACAAAGTGCTCTCCATGCTTATTTTCTCTACTCCCGCCTGATATTTATACCAATTACATTTAAAACTTAATTTCATGTTTATAGTAGATAGGGCCCCTCATTTTGATTTTCTGCATTGGGGCATCCGAAAACCTGGCTATACAACTGGTTATGATGTTTAGAACACCAACAAACTGTAACTACACATCAAAAACAATATATTATAGTGGATGAAAGTACTCCTTGCAATAGACACCAGAATATGTTAATGCCAGGTTAATCCAAGTTTTGAATCTATTGCACAACAATGAAGATTAGAAATTCAGCTACTCAGAAGCAAAAGTGTCTTCAATTATTTTAAATCTAGATAATTACCGTAATATTAGTGAATGAAATTATTATCTTTAAGACATTTATGGGCAATTCGTTGTATTATGGTTATGTACAACATGTAGAAAATTACACCAGGGGGTCGATGGAACCAACATTTCTTTTAAAACAGGGCAAATGAAACGAAATAGGTTGGGAATCCCTGATGTAATAGTATTATTTTCTTTTCAATTCAATTGTGAATAAATGTGACTTTTTCACATTTTTATTTTAACATAAATCAGTTGATATTATTTTAAACCTATCAATATATTGCAGGAACCCTATATTATTAATTGTTTTATGTTTCTATACTTAAATTAATCACTAATTTATTGAAAAAGAAAATATAGTACAATAAGATACTAGAACAAAAAATTTAAATAAATAAAAAACAAAAACAATATAACAAATCATTAAATAAATGCATCTGTAATGTATTAAACTTTATAATTTTTCATCTCTCTTAATCACATTAATTCATTAAATGATGTATAGAAGGACATCACTAGTGATTAATGTTCTTTTGTCTAATGTCAACTTGAAGCCAGAATTTCTTTCAAGGAAAGCTTCACAACACTGATAGGAGCCTTTAACAATCAGTCAGCTTAGATGGAATTCAATATTGAGAGTTTAAAGAAAAGCAAAAATTTAATAAATGTAATAAAAAATACAAAGACGAAACATATTGATCATCCATCCCATGATGAATGATAAGGGGTCATCAATAAATTACGTGACACTACAAAAGGGGGGGGGAGGTTTAAGGCAGTGTTACATAGGGGTAGGGGGTATTGGTTTATTATTATGTAACATTACTATATTTCATTTTTGAACATTTGCTGAAATAATCCCACCCCCCTTTTTTTGTACTAAAACATTAAAATAATAAGTAATTAATTTTTAAAAAAAAAATAAATGAAAGTTTTGAGATGTAAATTGTCACAAATGGTGGTATTTACAATGCTAGTTACTTCTTTAAGGAGCCCTATCATGATTCTTATTTAGCTTCTGTCAAAGACCCTTATTTCAATGTTTGTGAATTTTTTTGTGCCTTAGTTTTACTTTTTTGTTCTGCATGCTTTTATTTGTTTAAATGTGTATGAACAATAAATGGTAAAGAAAGAAGAAAAATATTATCTTTAAATTGTTTTAGATAGACATGACTGATGATGTTTGTTTTACATTCTGTAAAAGAGGATAAATGAAAATAGTACAATAAGAAGGTAATAATCAATATTTTTCTTACCTCTCCATCCTGAACAACCAAATTGAGTGCATTTTCAATAAGACTCTCAAAGGCTTTTGATTGAGCATTTAATGGAATAATGCCAGACATCTGTATTTTCTCATTTGCATCATTTTATGTAGTGCACTGAAGCACATTAGATAATTCACCATTTCCTGCTCATCTACAGCATCCTCTTCAGTTGCCATAAAATGGAACATCAATATGAGACTTCAAATATGTTCCATAAGGTGAAATGTTATATATTAATCATAAACAGGTGCATCATCAATGTTCTAATCGATCTTCATTTTTGAGCTTTTAAATCCACTAATTCATATTTTAGTTGCCTTTAATCTCCCATCCAGATAAGAAATCAGTCTTTGCGTCTGTTATTTGCTGACTGTGTAGATTTTTATCCTGTTATGTTGCAGAATCCAATTTCTTGATATTTAAAGTATGATTTGGCAAACTGTTTTTATTTGTTCTCCTGATAATAGTTTTGGTTGTTACAAATGGGGGTTGTAAAGTGGTCTTAATTTACAAAATTTGTCATATACGTCTGAGTTTTATTTTTTATGTCTATTTTTGTTTCTCTGTCATTCATTGCATTAAAAATATTTCAAGGGCTGTTGTTTTTCATCCTGACATTGGCCTCAAGCAAAAATTTAAAGAAGGGCTTGAAACTATTCATTTTACCAGAAGTATCTATCCTAAATTTTAATTTCAATGAACCAGAAGTCAACTCGATTAATTTTCAAATGGAAGGTAAACTTTTAACCCCATTATTACACAATCATACACTTACAAACTATGGAAATGTTGGTAACTAAAAAGAAAAAAAAATTACTACATATTAGTTGAAATTTTAGAGGCTGGATTACATTATGGGTGTTTAGCACACAATACTCTGTCAGCAACATTTTTGACGTAAATAAATAAATAAACATTTGTTTAGATATTATTTTGTATTGTGTACACAGTGAGGTTATAAATAGGCTTAAATAAAAGGCTTAAAAGTAAGTCTAAACTGTCTTAATGTCTAAACGGGACAAAATGTGTTATTTAGTTCTCATAGATAAAAACATAACAGAATGATCAAACCACATTCTGACATGATAAACACAGTTAATAAAAGTCTTGAAATAAAAACATCATCAACAGTTCAAGAGATTCTAGTATTTCTGACTCTAAAATGTTTATCAACATAAAACATGAACAGAACATTAAAGTAACATGAATTTGTCGAGAAAGTTAAATGAAAAGAATTATCTCTGAAAGATTAATTTATACATCTCCATGGTAAGTTCTATCTGATATTTGACTGTTTCATCTTTCACAGACTGAGATGTGTAGCCTTTCTTGCTAAAATAAATGTACAAATAACTAAATGGAATATGTGTAAATCAAGTTTTCATATATTTTACAATAAATTAATATAAAAAATGGTAGAAGATGTGGAAATATCTGTACCTGTAAGGATGGCAGATCTTCGATTGCTAGAGGTAAAATACAAATGCTCAGTGCTTGAAGAAGATCTTAATAACATTTTCTTTGATTTTTTCTCAAACCTACAAAAAAGATTTTCAGCTTTATAGAAATCCATATTGCAGAAGAATCCACCATTTGGAGACTTATAGAAAGGATTATGAAGCTTACAAATAATGTATCAGTTTTGAACTTCCTGAACTAGAGGATTCATGCCTGAATTTCATTCTCTGTAAAAAAATAAAAAATAAAAAAAGATGCAATATTTAAATAATACCTTCAGTTTATATAAGAGTTTTAAAATATCACAAAATTTGCCATGTTTCAACATCATCTTTAAGAAAATTGTAAAATTACTCTGACATTATTGTGATCATTTAACTTTTTAATATGCTTTCTTTTACCTGTTAAGCGCTAATGCCAGATATATATGGCGCAAGACTTCCATGCCCTCAGCGCTAATGCCGGATATATCTTGCTTTTATGTTTCGTTTAGGATGTCTACGTTTACTGAAGAACTAAAATTCACAAAGTATTGCAAAAGAAGCGAAATTGAGTTGACCAGAAATTAGCATATCATGTATGGTAGGGCATTATGGGTTAATGCTCAACCCATGAATGAAATATCTTGCTTTATGATTTCGTTTAGGATGTCTACATTACTGAAGAACTAAAATTCACAAAGTATTGCAAAAGAAGCAAAATTGAGTTGACCAGAAATTTGCGTATCATGTATGGTATGGGCATTAATGGGTTAATGCTCAACCCGCGCTGCGCGCATGCGAAGGGCGCGCGGCCGAAAAGAAAGCAGGCCACAGGCGACCCAAGCGGACCGGTGCCCCAGCGCTGGGGGATGCGCTGCCCCTAAAGAAACGTAGCACTGAAAAGGTTAAGGAAGGTTACATGAAAAAACTGGCTTTGGAGAAGAATATGCAAAGCATACTGGGTTTCCTTTGGAAAAAAGCTGGAGAAAAGAGATCTCTCTTCATATATATTTGGGAAAGGGAAAATAAAGCAATGGCATATCAAGGAAAAGAAATTATAAGGGTACAAAATTGTCATAATTGGGCAAATATAGAACAAGTACATCTAAATTTAATTATTTTTACAACCTCAGTGGACAGAGATGGAAGATATGGAACACATTAGAAATATATTGGGATGTACAAATTAATGCAAAAGACACCTCAGAAGAGTTATGACTAAAGTGTGGTGAAATATAAACCTCATGAATCAAATATCAGCAATTACGACTATTTTAATTTATTCCACCGTCACACCACGTGGAAACAAGCCTATGTTTAAATTGTAATATCCAGCCCACAGATCTGCCATGATTTACAAAATTGATTCGCTTTGAATTGCTTCGCTATCAAAATTTCCTTAGTGCAGAAATTTTATTTTTATATTTGGGTTTGCCAAGTTACCCCTATAACAGGATAGCAATTAACATTATGGTTTAATTGGGAAACTGACTTCTAATATTAATCCCTATCAGTGTGGGTTTTGCTACCTACTAAGCAAAACACAAAATTCCACAACAGCTGCTAAAACGTAATGTCAGCAAGCATTTATTTAACTTCGGAATTCTCTTCTAGCCAACATAACATACATTGAAACAATTTCCAACTGAAAACATTTACATAAAAAATGCAGACACATAAGATATACCCTTTTAAACAAATAATGTATCATTACAAACAAAACAAAACAAAAAAATCATTCACACTATTTTTCTTTCTTTCATTCACTCTAGTGCACTTTATTATGATTGAATTATTTTTGATGGGCATTTGATTACCCTTAGAATTAAAATACATTCTCGACCTTGTCATAAAAATTTTATTTTAATAAAATTTGCCACTTCCCTGGCAGATGTTCCACGACTGATGCCAAATGCCTGCATCTGAATCCATATTCAGTTCCAATTACCACACCCCTTTAACTGAATCCGATTTCCACACTCCCGGATTACTATTCCATACTAACATCACTCAAGAAAAAAAAAATCTCAAAAACGTTTTATCTAATTCAGCCCATTCATAGCACCAGGATCCATCCTGTCCCAAGAACACAAGCCATCTGCTAATGCATTCATTACATTCCTTTTCGCCAAGCAGTTTAAAAACAAAAAAACAGCCATTCTCTTTGTTACAATCGTAATATCCTTTACACTTGACATAAGCTATTACATTTTTGCTACTTTCTTCATTTCAATAACGTAAATGTCAAAAATAAAAGGTCCGAGTAATAATATTTATAATTTTCTTGCTTTTTGAAACTTGAATCTTGTTATAACTACCAATGCTTAAGTGATCGCACATCACATGTCAACACATTCAATTATTCTTTTCCAAATGTGGGAATGTCTTCTCTAATTAAAATTTTCACTATTTTGAAATAATATAACCTCGTAAGATTGTTTACCTTGTTGATTACATGTTCGCCATGTGCTTATTTATTTCCCACTGGTCTGTTAACATCACAGTTCTTTGGATTTCTTAAATAAATTGCTCTTTCTACTTTACCATAGGATCTTTGACTGGTTGTTTTGGTTTCTATATAATATTGGTTCCCTAACATTTCAGTTAATTTATTTACATTCTGGGATGTGTCCTAAAGGACTGTCACAAAAGGGACCAAATTAAGAATCCACAATATGATATCTAAACCAATCCTCATGTACAGTTCAGAAGTCTGGACAATGGAAAGTAGTGAGTAACAAAGACTACATGCAATGCAAATGAGATTCCTATGTCATCTTGCAGGAGTGATACCAAAGAATAGAAAGGAGTAAAGACATCAAAAACAGGCTTAAGACAAAAAATATAATTGAAGAAATACAGAATGGACAGAGAAAATGGCTATCTTATGTTAACAGAATGAAACAGAAAAACTACGAGAAGTAGTGTTGAAGTATAAACCAAAAGGGCAAAGGTATATGGAAAGACCACAAAAGAAATGCTAGATCAGGAACACCTAGAAATATAAGCCACCTGGTCTACTGGGAAACAAGAACAGGCAACAGGCCAAGCAACCTGCAGTTTATGATGATGATGATGAAAACAAATTTCTTCAAACACTTTTCTTAGGACCCAACACTTTCCATTAATATTTAAGAAAAGAAAAAATATTTTAAAAACAGAAAAGGAGATGCCTAAAAAGTAGGATTATGGAAGAGCTTGAAAATATATTTCACAAGAAAAGTAGAGTAACAAATGACCTGGTCACATTGACACCACAATGTAGACATACGGACAAAGACAATTAGCTGTTTATGTGGAGCATGTTGCTTTAAATTTAATATATCAAGATTATTGTAATGATTGTCTAGAATTCATAAAAAATTAATCTTTAATAAATTGTGAAAAAAATTAGAAATGTAATTAAAAATAGTTTTGATGAGCAAAGCTGCTAATGCACATTTCTTCAAAAAATGAGATTTCGCACAGTATTATAATACATTTTACAGCAGGGTGTCTAACTGGCGGTCTGTGAGCCACATGCAGCCCACAATACCATTTATTGTGGCCTGCAAAAAGTCACTAACCAAACATGAAAGTCCCTTGCAACCATGTAGAAGAGAGAACATTGTGTGCTTGGTGCATGTGCCCTGTCAGGGTCAACACCCCCTTTGTATAGAAATAGGGAAGTTTAGATTTAAGGATTTTTTTTTCCCCAAGTAAATTCAGAAATTCAAAATTATCCCAATGTCTTTCTTTCAATTATGCATGGTAAGGCCAGATATCACACATGGTTCCATTCCCCCATCCCCTGGTTCATAGCAGCCAGGCAAACTGCCAAGATCAACAATACAGGGTTATGTGTGGATCGCCCAAGTAATGAAAATATCACCCGCAACCATATTAAAGGTTTTAGTGATGGCCCTTCAGGCTTTGCCAGTTGGACACACCCAGTTTTCGAGGAAAGAAAAAGAACCTAGAGGCATTAAAAACTTCCTGCTTCACGGTGGAGGTGAAGATTAATTCAATAAACCACATTTTTGCCTTCCACATGTGAAAAAGTGAAATGTGTATTTGGTTTCTCAGAATGACAAGTTGTGGGTACATTCTTCCCTCTACACCTTTTAATTATCATCTATACTTACTAAAACAGGACTATGAACTGAAAACATTGCTGTGCAACGCTGCTTCCACTTGATGATTGGTGATGTTCCTTTAAATGTTGAATTGATTTGAACAAAATATTTCCACGAATGGAAACATTACTTCAATATACTCATCACTGTAATTCTCCTTAAGCCACGTTGCAATACTATGTAATTCTGTGTAAATATGCTCTGGTATCTGGCTGAGGGATATTGATTCAGATTTTCTCTCTGTCTCTGAATAAGAACAAAAGCATTTTAAAAAGTATGCACCACAAAAATATCCTATATAATTCTTATCTATTTTAGTAAAAGATAATTTATAATTATTCTGAAATGTTTGTTCTTTCTCTAAATGCATCATAGTTATTTGTTATCTGTTAATGAATTCAAGTATTCCAAGCAATTGTACTATAAAATGAGATCATAGTACTTCAATTGTAAAAATTATTATAATTTTAGCTCATGTTACATCAAATAAAATATTAAAATAAATACTTGTATACATTATTACAGGATCTAGTAGCCAGTTCCTATCCGATTTCTTACCACGCTTTATTAAAGAATTTTACATTGCAAAAGTACAGGAAAAAAGAGTTTGTACCAGTACTATAAATTAACAAAAGTATTCACAAACCTTCAGTGGGGCTGACAATATCAAGTAATGTCAGGAGAGGAACAGGTTCACTATAGTGATTTAATAGTTCCTTAAATTCTTTATTCAGAGCATCAGCACCCAAATTATATAATGATTTCTATAAAGTAAAAATATTTTATACTTAAGTTAGTTTCTTCAATCATTTGTAAATTGAAGCTTCAATTTTATTTGTCATACCGCTTTACAATATTCTGCACTATCAGCATTATGTGTTCGAAAATATTCCATTGCAGACTGAAGTTTGTCCATTGCTTGTAGAAAAATTTTGCAAACGTGACTCCCCATTTATATTAATACTTGGTCCAGCTCGAATAATAGGTTCCATTTGTTTACTTGTGTCATAAAATAAAATTACATGATCTAAAATCTTTAAAGTGTGCTTGAGGTCTGGCATAATTTAAGGAGAACAAATGCATTAAACAGAGACTGGTAATTATTCAAATACCTAGTTTGGGTTTCAATAAGGATACTTCTGTACTGATTTTGAAGGCTTCCTGTTTGTTTATAAATTGGAAGAATTGTTTCTTCTAAATGAGCTAAACGATTATCACTAGAAGACAAAATGTTCTTCATTCCTTTAGTTAAATGATTACATCTGGTTACTTTTTCTTTAAGAATCTTAAGATTTTTCATCTCCTAGAAGTAGGTAACAAAAGAAAAAAAAAGTTGTCTCAAAATAAGAAAGAATCTCATGCACGTAAATCGGTAAATAATATCACTTTCGGGTTACAATCACCATAATTTTAAATTTTTTCAATTCAAAGAAATTTCAACTGCGTTTATATACGAAATTTTTCTAGCTCACCCTTTCAAGTTTATTTTCGATATCTATTCTTTTCTCACTCGGGTCATACATCGTTAGCACTTGGTGTGGTATCTTAAACAGGGATTTCTGTTACAGTCACTGATAGGTAAAGCAAAACTGGTGTTAAGCTTAGTGGAAGAAACACAATGCTTTCCTGCCCCGCCTCCCTCGCGGTCTTATCACTTGTTAACGTGTTTGCGGTTGAGTCTGGAAAACTGCTTTACGAGGCAAGGGCACGGGATCACTCTCGCACCACGTTCATATACGCGAGTAGATTGCAGGGCGGAAGCAAACATTTCACAAAATTTAGAGCTCTATTTATATTTAGGACCTCCACAAATATCCAACTCCAGTTTAAAATCTCCAGCGGATCTCAAACTTCAAGGGCAGGGTCTCCTGTGCGCGATTTGCGAGCCCGTGTTGAATTCAGGGGGTGGCACGGGGGAGGGGGGAATCATTTATTACAACAATAAGTACATTGTATTTTATACACATTTTCATATGCATTGTAAACAGCAATTTTTAAATTATAGTTAATTTGCATAAAATTTAATTTCTTTTGAGCTGAATAATGGCAGGGGCACACACGAGTTCTCTCTGTAACGATTGTATTGATTCCAGTTGTTTGCAGGAGTAATAAATATTATTGTAATAATAATTATAAAAATAATAATTATACCAAGCATACTGTGGGTTGACAGGACGGCCGAAGCAAACAGACAAGCCATTGTTTAATTTGATAAAATAGCAAGAACAATTGTGATTATTGATGTTGCAGCTCCTACAAATGATAACCTAGTGTCAAATGTTCCTGAGAAAAAATACAAGCCACTAACTGTTGAGTTAAAGGATGTATACAGATTACAAAGAGTGGAAATATTATCAGTGATAGTGCAGTTACGAAGGATTTGCAGAAGACTGGAAAAAATTTGCAGTTACAGAAAATCACTTTAGAACTACGCCGACGGCCATTTTACTGGGTACGGTGAACATCGTCAGAAAGGTTTTGAGTCGTGAGTGAGGTAGAATAAAGAGCCAAGGAAGTTAAGATATCACCATAACCATGATCACTGGAGAACTGTACAAAGGTTTAGAACAGTATGAGGAAGTTCTTCACTGAAGCTTCATATATTTGTACAGACAAACTTTGTCTTGGGCACGAATCCTCCGACACTGGGTGTGAAAAAAAAAGAAATAATAAAGAAGTATATAACAACAAAAACGACAGTAATAATAATAACAACAACAACAACAATAATAATAATAATAAATTGCCGGCTCCGTGGCGTAGACGGTTGCGGCAGTTGAGGAGGCTGCAAGTTCGAGTCTTGCGTAGGCGTGGTCGTATTTGTGATAGTCCCTTCATCTCTGACTATCATCCTCTCACCTCATAATTCATAATTCAAGGCGTAGCAATCTTGTTTTACCAAGAGATATAGCCGAAAAGCTGATCCTCATCAGTGGAGTAGCGTGACTTGCGCGTTTGGGGATGCTCAACAAAAACGCGAACCGAAGACAACATGATTTTTAATGTTCTCTAGAGTCTAAGTTATTGAAAAAAATGTTACAATACTTCAACCGATTTTTCACAAGACATCTTGAGAGAAAATTATGAAATGGCTCAGCTTTAGTTCTCTTGCGGGATTGGCAATGAGATCACTTGTGAATTTATATATTTCAAACCAAAATAAAACATTATATTTAAGTAAGATTTCAACTTCTTAAATATTAATTAAGAATTAGTATGCAAGCACTATTTCTGCTGCTTGTGCCCACGACCAAGCACAGAATCACGAATGAGAAAGAAAAATATTTTTCTGACAACCTCAAGTGTGCTGCGCTCTCGTGCACAAACGAGCAACTTGCTCATAAGCCTTTTCTCAGTCGTGCGCTAGCTTTTCGGGACTCAGACATTTAGAGCAGGAGTGAAGAGGGAAGGAGGGAACCTCGCCGTCTGCGCATGCGTCATTGCTCGTCGCACACTCGCGGCAGACGCTAGAAGCACTTTAGCGTCCAAGCAATCAGAGACAAGCTTATAACAACGCGTCGAATTCAATCAAAGGAAATAACTTTAAAATTAATATAAAACGTGTTTCGCCCAACATGTTTCACTCACTAGGAAGATTATCAATACAATATTCAGGGTTCTTTGATTAATATTTTACGTGAGGATGCTCAGCATCTTAGCGTCCCCTGACGCTACGCCACTGATCCCCATAATGACGTACGTTTCTCTCCAGGGCAGAATACGACTGGGCCTCGGAAGAGAATGATCAGCAATGGCCGAAACGCAACTAATAATAATAATAATAATAATAATAATAATAATAATAATAATAATAATAATAATAATAATAACTATTATACATTGGGTTATTGTAACTATTATAATATAATAAAAATTACTATTATTATTATTATTATTATTATTATTATTATTATTATTATTATTATTATTATTATTACTCTACATCACGATTAAAGATGTTATGAGTCGGCTGAACATAAAATCTACCCCAGGGGCCCGAGTTACAAGTCCACAAGTGACAAGTGAATTCACTGTTAACTTGTGAGAACCGCGGCAATCGCGTTTCACAATCATATTCATATTCACTTATAGTTACAAGTAAATGCCCAGTACTTCACAAGTGAAATTCTACAAGAAACAAATGTTTATGTCCTAGCTAGCTCCGCGGAATTGCTACATACTCTTGTTAGCTACCATAAATACGGGAAAGTACATTTTTTACTTTCCCGTATACGTACGTATACACGGAGTGATAAACGTAGTATAGGGAAAGTTATGTAATGCTGCGCGAAAAAATGGCCAATTTTCGGCGGAAAAAAATTAATTGCCGGGCCGTGAAAACGAATAAGTGGATAAAACCAGTTGCTAAATTAAGAAAAAAAATCCCATAACACGTGGTGTGGTCAAAATCCATGATTTGTTGCTTCTTCATACTTAAAAATCGATTGACGGCATTCCGTCCGTCTGTCCGTCCGTCCGTCTGTCCGTCTGTCCGTCTGTCCGTCTGTCCGTCTGTCCGTCTGTCCGTCCGTCTGTCTGTGGTCAACGCTAGCGCCTAAACCGTTCAGTCGATTTTCTTCAAAATTGATATTCCCCAGTCGATCTGATTCTAGTCGAAGCTTTGTGATTTTGAAAAAGATTCTTTAAAATTTGGGGGTACTTTATATGAAGCCCCCCGGGGATATTCAACATTTTCTCAAAACGGCTCCAATTTTTTTCTTTAAATTTCTTGTATGAATAGAGGAAAATACACTTTTTAACATGGCATAGGTCCGATTTTCACGTACAGCTCCGAATTTTCGAAAATTGTGAAAGTTTGAATTTTTTCGGCGTCTTTCTCCAACTACAAAATTGAAGATAGAGATTTTTTCTTCAAATAAAATTTGTTCTGCATATTGAGTTCTTTAATAAAGGTCATGTAAATGTTTTTCACAATTTTGGTAGTTTTCGTGCAATATTGCGTGCAATATGTGCAATTTTAAAAAATTACAAAAACAAAATTTTCTCAAAAACGGCTCCAAATTTTTTCTTTAAACTTTTGGTAGGGATAGTGGTAAATGTACTCTATCAATGACATAAAAGCCATTTTGGTCTATCGGTTGGTTTTTTCAAAAATTAAAAAAATGTAAATTTTTACTTGTCTCTCACGTCGTTAATATTTACATTATCGGCGATTTTTTTTACATTATTATATTTACGAGTATATATGCTTTAAATAATGTCAAGTAAAGTTTCTCGAAAACACTACCGTTTTCTGTGAAAAGTAGCTCAAATTTCGGCATTTTCAGAAATGCTCAAACGTCATTTTCTCGTATATGGCTGCAATTTTTTTCTTGAAACTTTTGTAACGGATAGTGCTAATTACACTCATTAGTATAGCGTGTAGTTTATTTTGAGTTTTTTTTGTTTTATTCAAAAATTGTATAAATGTAAATTTTTTGAAAGATCTCTCACATCTTTAATATGCACATTATCCGCAATTTGTAAAGATGATTATATTTGTGAGTGTAAGTGCTTCAAATAACTTCAAATTAAGTATTTTGAAAACTCAAAATTTTCTGTGAAAATGAGCTTCAAATTTCGCATTTTTAGTAGTGGTAAAACGCCATTTTCTCTTAAACGGCACATAATTTTTAAAAGAAAATTGCCATTTACGGCTAGGTTTTTGTGTTCTTTAATATTCTAAAATTAATGTTTCTGTTCTACCAATAGGAAACCGAAAAATTAAGAAAATGACAAAAAAATGTACTTTTGGCGATGATAGATGGTAGCTGGCAAGAAAGAGTATGTGGCAATTCCGAATATTGACAAATAAATAATAAAATAAATACGGTCATGCTTAATTTTTTCAAAATACGAGTAGTTTTTCTTTAATTTTGTGACAAACGTAATACGCCGCTGTAAATTTACTGCGCTTCGGACAACTGGATGCGTCGTAAATTAGAATGTGCAAATTTGTATATTATTTCTTTCTTCGTTTCTTACATTCGAACTTTGTTATAGACTTACAAAATTAATATTTTAGAAAATTGTTTATTTTGAAATATTTTGAAATAAGTAAAAAGAATTAATAGCTCTCAGAATAGCGACAATGCAGGGTCTGCAACAATGAAATTCACTTTGCGCTCGCGAATTATCTGTTGAATTAGTGTCATTGTTGTGACCTAATGGAGCTGTATGAAAAGGAGTTATAATTGTCTAATTTATGTTGATATTTGCAGGCAAATATTTAGTTTTGCACCAAATGCTGTACCATTTGTAGTGAGTAGAGAATTTGTTGCATGGTTTTAAAATACTCTTCCCTAATCATGGCCCAATGGAAGGCATTTCTATATTTCCAGGGTATCAGGCTTCTTTTTCCAATACAGGGTTACAAAACTTTTGCATTCTATTTTTGTGAAGTTGTAGAATTCACATAGTTCTGACAACACTGCAATGGAAATAGTGAGTTCCAAGCGAAGATGTTAGTAGCGCATAAAGTGCAATATTACAGTACTACTTAGCTGTTTCCTCTAATACGGGAAAGTAAGTGCTGTTGTAGCACCACTAGTTTACTTTTTGTTTTCTATTATGAACATAAATGATCACCTGTCAGCTGTTGTTCTGAGTTATTCTCTAATACTAATATCAGATCATTCTCCATTAATTCGGAAAATTCTGACGCAAAATCTTCTACAACTACATTTGATTCCCCTGATTTCCTTAACACTTCCATATTATTATTATTATTATTATTATTCTGCACTTCAAGGGTTAGGTTCAAGAACCTGTTTCGGTGTCCACTTCTTTCTAGGCCTTCCTACATATTTCTTCCCCTGCATCTTTAGTCCAATGTGAGTGCTGGTAGGATGCTATCGGGCATTCGTATAAGATGTTCATACCATCTTTTCTGATTTTTTTTCCAATTTCTCCAGCAGTGGTTCGACACCCAGTTTATTTCTTATCTGTAAGTTTTTCTTTTTATCTAGGATGTTGTAACCTACAGTGCTTCTCAAAAATTTCATTTCAGCTGCCTGGATTTTAGAGTTAACATTTTTTTATGTTACTCTTGCTTCATCTCCATACATTAACACTGGTACAGCTACAGTGTTGAAGAAATTTATTCTTGTTTCTATCCTTGTTTTATTTTTTAGATGTCTGTGTATCGTGCCACAGATATTTCTAAATTTATTTAATCTTTTATCTAAATCTATATCTCTTTCAAACGAGATGTGGCAACCTAGATATTTGAAATATGTTACCTGTTCTATACTTTTATGATCTATCATAATCTTTGTTCTCACTGGGTATTTTCCTTTATACGCCATAGTTTTACTTTTTTCTGTGGATATTTTAAACCATATTCTATTGCCGTTTGATTTAATTTATATATTGCCATTTGTATTTTGTCTTCAGTGTCCTCTCCATTATCACTTTGTCATCTGCATTTAAAATAAAATTTAAAAATATTTTTTTAAAATAGATCCGTCGATCTATATTCAATTTCCATGTTCTAAACATATTCAATTTCCATATTTTTGTCCCCTATTTTAAGATTTTAAAAACTCCACAAACTCAGTCTGATTTTTGTTCTGAAGGCGAATATATATATATATATATATATATATATATATATATATATATATTAAAAGGTTACTATTTTTTATGTTTATAAGTTGTAAGTCACATTAAATTGAAAATCGATTTTGCACGCTTAAGAAATGTATTGTTTAGTATTTACAGTCCTTGTTTCCTTCGTATTCACTTCAAGTCCTTCAAATGTAATGTTCCAAGGGAAGTTGCAAATTCTTTATACAAAATACGCATGAAATACTTCACACTCCACAACTGAAATTCTTCAGGATTATAGGACACATTCTGCCGAGCGATATTCATTTCATTTTTGCTCGTTTGTCAAAAATCAATGTTACCATCCTCTTGGAAGAAAATTTTGGTGTCGTGGTTTGAAAATAACCACGGAATATTGGGGTTTAATCAACGCCACCTGCATAAATGTATTTAGATGGTGTTGGTTTAATTCTCGTCATATTCACAAAGATCGCAGCGACAAAACACGAAAAATCACGTTTTTGGCAATTTCTTGGAACCTTGTGGCCAGATCGGAAAGTCTTTCGGAAAATTATCAGTTCCCCATCAGGAGACGGAGACGCGTTCAATGACACCTCGTATGTCTCGATTGGTGCTCGGGAAGTGGTCTAGCCGTGAGAGACGGAACTGCTAACGCACGCACGCTGGAGGAGTTTACTCAAATACTATATAGAGATTACTCCGTAGATACGTACGTATAAGAAAACACGAGTAGGTAATAAACAAACGTGTACCAACAAAAGACTAAGTACCACAACACTAAACAGTTCGTAGCGCTACCGCTAGATTACGCTGCCTGCGGGAAAAAAGGAACAAAGGTATCCTTCACTCGGGCCGGTTTTTAGGTGGTACACTGTATATGCAAGTCTGAATGACGTTTAGTGTCTGTCAGCCTCGCATTTGTAAATATATTTTTAAATTATTGCAAATATCATTTTAAATGTGTATGTATGTGCAAAAATCTCAATCTTTAGGAAACCAAAATTATCAACCTTAATGTGATTTGAATTGCTGTGTTCTTATTTCCTTATACAGTGACTAACAATACCTATTGAAATAGCATTGTGGAAATTATATTGAATGAAAGTACGTTTTTTGATAATACCCATTTAAGTGGTCCATTTTACTCTTTTGACACGTTTAATTTGAGCTATTAGTAAGAGTGTCTCTGGCCAAAATCTGTGGTCCAAATAATTATCCCACAAATTACTCTGGTATTTTTCATTGGTTCTACATTGGCTGGATCTCTTTCGAATTAAAGGAATCACTGTTTAAGATTATAATGGCCTGCCCAAAAGAAAATAGTAATTGAATAAGCCTAAAATTTGTAAATGCATTATCAAAGTTTAAAGGAAAGAATGTTTAAATTCAATGAATTTGAATATTTTTATTGAAAAAAGGTTGATTTATGTCATAATTATATTCCGCAGACCAATCATTTTATTCCCTTACACAGAATAAAATTTTCAGAGAATTACCGAAATCTGTACGAGATGGAATGTAGACTCGCATAAGTATTATTCAACAAGAAATTTGGAGTCTGGCATTTATAGGAATCATAACAAAAATATAAATGTTTTAAGTCGAGATACCTTCAAACATAAAGAGAATGATTCAAAACGGGCGTGTTCAACTTGGGGTCGCATTTAGCATAAATACAATTTAAACTGGCTTTCCCAACGTTTAAAAAGCGCACAGTGTAAGTATAACACGTTTCAATATATAGAGAGTAAAAGGATCATTAGTATTAAAAATTCCTGCACCATTGACGAAATATAAGAACAGATAAATCTACTTTTGTGTCTATTTTGTATTATTTCTTGCTTAAAGGCGATTTTAGTGTTTAGTGTGTATTAAATTCATATATACCGCAATATATACTCAAGCATGCAACACACCCGTTTGCTGCCATTTATAAATGACATTTAATATTCCTTAGACCTATCACTTAAAACCACCACCAGCCAGCAGGTTCGCACAGCAATCACGCCCTCTTGTCTGTAGACTCTCATCAGGCCACTTGCACGTCTCCTTGATCTGCATGTACGCTTGCACAATTAAATAGTTCATAGGGATGAGCTGTATCCGTTAGACCTTGGGTTATTGAGCCTAAAGTGTCCGCATTCTTGTGCTGCTAGTTGGTCCCTTCGATAAACTATGCTGCATCTGCGATTGTGAAAGCAGCTACATCAACACCTTCAAGAAGATCCCGCAACCATCCACTGCATGTAGCTGAAGCATATTGTTGCGTCCATGCATGCACACCATTCTCAGCAAAACAAAATTTTATCAATTCATCTTGAAAAGGAATGGCTTTGCGTCATATAATATTAATGGAAGCTGTAAAACTGTCAATTACATTGCACTACAATCATATTATTATCCGTTCATCCTAAGAAAAAATCCTGATGTAAACAAATGCACGTGTGTTAGAATGATTCTCATTGGTTTACAGCATGAGCGTTGCCGGGATCCTGACGCTAAAGTAAATAGTTCTCTGTATAAGAACTAATTAGGGAGTTTCGAACGTGAAGTACTATCGATCTTCTGCTCATGTGCAACGCAAGTTTCGCATTATCTTAGTGAATCTGCGCATGCGCAGAAGATCGATAGTGCTTCACGTTCGAGGGTGCAAAAACTTTCCATTCATCAGCCATCGTTCGTTAAATTAACCTTGCGTCAAAACTACTGCAACGGTTTCGAGAAAGGATACCATTGTGAACTGCATACATGTTGCTGGGCAATGAGGATACGAGCCTCTGAGAGTTCAGCCCACGAACTGACTGACATGGGTCAGGCGCATGGTCAGGCGCATGGTCAGGCGCATGGGTCAGGCGCATGGGGCCGCGGCGCCGCGCCAGTGGTCGGCCTACGAGGCCTTGCTATTCACTGGCGTTTTAGAATGTTTTGAGAGTGTGGGCTGGCCCTTCAACAATCAAACACAAGTATGGAAAATGTCTTTGGAATAGCAAAAATCGCGTCTTTTTGAACGTTTCATTCGTTCTTGCATAGGAATCCGTCGTTACCGGCGAAGAAAACGCAGAGTTTTTTGGAATATCCGTACCAAGCGTATTGAACTCCGGAAAGAGCACACTGAACAAAAGATAACCACAAATGCCAAGAGAAAAGAAAGGGAAAGATACCCGTGTGAAGCAATACGATGACTTTGTAGTCAGTGCTGGTTTGATCGAAAGGTGCATTTCTTGCGTCCAAAGGGCAAAAGTCCAGACACGAAACACTTACGCTCGCGAAATTGTTGCAGCTTGTGAATTGTGATCAAGAACTTCCGAATTGTATGGCGAACCATTTATACAAATAATTAACAACATCCGGTTATTGACAATTACTTTCTGAAGCAGACTGATCATAAGTAAACTAGTTGCTTGAACACGACATTTGCATAATAGCTCTTATTCCATTTGAATTTGCGGGGTATAGTATTCGCGTCCTCGAAAGCAGTGCGCTAGGAGTAGTCCAATCAGAAGCGTAGTGCGACGAAAAGATTTCTTCGGTTGGTTTATATCACTTTTTTCTTAGGGTGAACGGATATTAGATGAAATAGAGAGGATAACATGGTAACGTATAATAGATTAAGATAATAGATAAATAGATCTGAGAGGACTGAGCAAGTTTACTACATTCGTTCTGCAAGAATAGCAGAACGAATCTTCCAAGTGACCTAACGGTTCGGCAAAAACACTCGTTAGGAGTGGGTCATTCCATATTAAATCACACAGTCATTTTACATCACCATCTCAGATTCAGATGAAATTTGACACATAGGTAGTATGAATGGAGAATAAGAAAACTACAAATTTTGAGTAAAATATTCCACCCGTTTCTGAAACACAGCCATGTAAAATTTTGCAAAATTGGGTTCCCGAAAATTTTAAATTGATATAGAACCTCACCAAATTAAGATAGGGAGCTGGGACAGGTGACATTTTTCAGCTTTCTTTATGGCCTTTTATATGATATACAACTCAATAGAGGTCGCGTTCAAAACGTTTTTCAAATTTGAATTTCAAATTTTGATTTTGAGTTTTTTCAAAATGATCATCTTCAAAAAAAATTGAAAAAATTCAAAAATAATCCTTGTATATATCTAAACAGATGGTGCAAGTTTAAAAATGGGACTGCAATGGTTCATATGGTAATCTTTATTTAAAATGCACAATATTTACTTATTCTAGATTTTACTGATGTAAAATGCATTTGTTCCAAACATAAGCCCTAATATATACAAATTATTAATTTAGTGTTTTTTATTGGCGAGTGTGTTATGATTTATTGTTATGATTATTATCATTATTATTCCACTACATCACGACTAAAGCTGTTATGACTCGGCTGAATATAAAATCTACTCCAGGTTGCAACCAGCTACCTAACGTTCTGTTCCAAATAAAGCGATTTCTTGCACTTCCCAGTCTTTTGAATTACCTAGGAGTTTAGAAAAGTTCTTACAGAAATTTTGAGGAATAAATCCCAGAGCTCCGATAACTATCGGGACGACCTGTGCTTTTTACGCCCCACATTCGGCTGATCTCGATTTCCAAACTCTTGTATTTAAGGACGTTTCTCTGCCTCCTTGGTACGACGTTTTGATCGCAAGGCACAGCAACATCGACAAGTAACACGATTTGTTCTCCAAATCCCGGATAACTATATCTGGTTTGTTTGCCGCTATCGCTCGATCAGTTTGAATTTGTTGCTCGTACAATATCGTACACCATCCAACAGACCTCACCGGTTTTAGGGAGTGTCCGTACCACTTGGGGCATGTGTTTGGAATTTCAGGGCGGTACAGATCTGCCAGTGGAGGTAGCTACACACCCTGTTATGTCTTTCAGGTATGGGTCTTTGCTAGGATTGACAAGCTGAGACAATATATCAATGGTTTCTACTTGCTCCTGGCAAATGCGGAATTTGTCACCTTGGGAAATTTGAGAACCCTCTACCATAATGTCGTGTTCTCAACGCCTGATCTTGAGCAGCTACTGGAACTGCTTCCGATTCTCGCTTCATTCTTCCTCTTTTAAGACACACAACTGATTGATCTTTATTGATTTGCACCTTGTCCATTCTTTTTAGATATTGTTCGTGGAGTGGTTTGTCTCTCCACGAGTTCTTTAACCTTAACATAATTGTGCAAGGAAATGTATATAACTTTACCTATCACCAAAAATAAAACAAATCTACCCTATTTTTTTGGATGTGTGCAATTTTTTAGTTTAAATGCGTATTTTAATCTATGCGGCATATTTTAGTGCATATATTCCAGGTTTTTGCGGAGAATGAATCGAAGTCGGATCTTTGGGTATTTCTCTTTTAACTTAGAAGTGGCTTTCTTCATACAACGCGGGTATGAAAATTGAACCTCCTTAGAACCCTTCGCACGGTTTCGGGATTTACTTTCTTGCCAATGCCAATTTATAACTTGGAGTAACTTTTGGTGCATTAAGACGAGGGGCCTTCTTCATTATTTCACAACAGATTCATCTTCTCGATCAGAAAGTCTTCGGACGTTCTCCTTTGGGTTGCAGTTCAATCGCCTGTTCATTGATGTACCATGAGATTATGTCACTCACTGTGTTTTTTTCATTAATGGCATTTTGCACAATTTTGGGCATCATTAATCCTTTGCATGATGGTAAATAACCGGTTGACGCTGCTCAAAGTTGGTGTTCATTCCTTAACGATTCATTTCGCTTAAATGTTTAGGTTCCCACGTATCTGGTTCATCAACTGAAAGATGACATTGATTTGCTTTATTTTTAGTGATAGGTAAAGTTATATACATTTCGATATGGGGCAGTCAGGAAAAATATGCAATTGCATAAAGTTCCCCGGTCTAATAATAATAATAATAATAATAATAATAATAATAATAATAACAATAAAACACAACACACTCGCCAATAAAAAACACTAAATTAATAATATGTATATATTAGGACTTAAAATTTGAAATAAAACGCATTTTAAATCAGTAAAATCTAGAGTAAGTAAATATTGTGCATTTAAATAAAGATTACCATATGAACCCATTGCAGTCCCATTTTTAAACTTGCACCATCTATTTGGATATATACAAGGATTATTTTGAATTTTTTCAATTTTTTTGAAGATGAGCATTTTGAAAAAACTCAAAATCAAAATTTGAAATTCAAATTTGAAAAACTTTTGAACGCAACCCCTATTGAGTTGTATATCATATAAAAGGCCATAAAGAAAGCTGCAAATGACACCTGTTCTAGCTCCCTATCTTAATTTGGTGTGGTTCTACATCAATTTAAAAATTTTCGGGAACCAATTTTGCAAAATTTTACATGGCTGTGTTTCAGAAACGGGTGAAATATTTTACTCAAAATTTGTAGTTTTCTTATTCTCCATTCATACTACCTATGTGTCAAATTTCATCTGAATCTAAAATGGCGGGGTAAAATTTTAATTAAATTTTGTTGATTTAATATGGAATGACCCGAGTACATTTACAGAGCCCTCCTTCCCCAGTAGGCCTATGGCTCTGTAGATTTATATTCCCCGTAATGGAAACTACTGGTTAGAAAAACTATTTAAACCCACTGAAATATGAAAAGTTATTTCTTCTTAAAATTAAGAAGTAAGCCTATGGCTCTGTAGATTATACTCCCCGTAATGGAAACTGCTGTTAGAAAACTATTTAACCCACTGAAATATGAAAAGTTATTTCTTCTTAAAATTAAGAATTAAATAACAAGTATAATTAGAAAACAACACCTTTTTTAAATATTAAATTTTATCTCTCTCCTATTACATGCTCCAGGATTTCCATCAATTTTCAGACACTGTCATTGTCAACGTCATTGTATAACGTAAAAAAAATTCATGAACAAATAAAACAGTTACACCAAGAAAACTTCCTAATTAAAGAGCACAAAACGTGCAAAAACAGAAATAGTAAGAAAACATTAGAAGTCGACAGGCAAAAAAAGCACTAAACCAGAAATTTTAATCTGCACATCCTTCGGTAATAAGAACCCTGAAAGACATAGAGAACCGTAAGAATCTCTAAACAACAATGAACGCTCAAGGAAACTATTATTTATTTATTCAATAGGTTTACAATGTATTAGTATACATTTGCGTATAACCATTATACAAATTTTACATTTTCTATTGTTACATTATTTTTATTAATATTTTCCATTTTATGTTGTTTTTACAATCTTCTATGTTTAGTTTTTTGTTCTTCATATTTTTCAATATTCCGTGTATCCATGTTGTTTTTGGTCTACCTCTTTTTCTTCTACCAATAGGCATCCAATTTAATAATTTTAGTGGAAGCCGTGTTTCTTCTATTCTTTGGACATGACCATACCATTGAAGCTGTTTCTTTGTATAAAATCTAATATTGTGTAATGAATTTTCATGGATTCTCTTATTGTAGCATTTTTGATTTTATCTAATTTAGAAATTCTTGCCGATCTTCTCCAAAAGTCCATCTCAGTTGCCCGTAATTTTGAATTTGTTTTAGATTTTAAATGCCAAGTTTCCGCTCCATATGTTATAACACTTTTTATTATACTATTATAAATATGTTTTTTCGTAACTGTAGTAATATTTCTGTCCCATAAAATTCCATTCAGCATATTAATTGCAGTTCGTCCTTTCATTATTCTTTTCATGATTTTGGGTTCCGTCCGAGTGAATTGTAATCCCTAAATATTTTACTTCATCTCAATATTGAATTATATCTTTTCCTTCATCTAAAATTAAATTCTTTGGTGTATCTCCTAATGACATATATTTCGTTTTGTTTAAGTTGAATTGTAATTCCCATTTCTCATATTCTTCAATTAACTTTAATGTTGTATATTCTAGATCTTCATAATCCGGTGTAATTAACATTTGATCGTCAGCATATAATAATGTGTACAGGCATATAATGGTCTACATTGATTCCCATTTTTGAACATTTTCTACTCCAGTGATGAATATTATAAACTATTATAAAACATAAAAAATCAAATCAAAACAAAATATATATTCACAAAGATCACGCAAAAATATTAAAAATCAAATTTCACAACACACTACAAGAATCTGTCACAAAAATGCTAATATCACCAAATAACACACACAGTTAAAAAAAGTCTAAAAATTCACTTCCAGAAATGTAAAACATAATGGTCGCCTTCACATTACTCAGAGATACTTCAACTAAATAAACAATACTACTACTAATAAAAAACCACAAGAATTTCTAAATCAAATTCCAAATAAAATCAATTAGCGAGAATATGAAAAAAATAACACCACTATAGTAAATTAATTCTTCAATCACCAAAAAAAAATATTTACGAGTAAATCTAAAAAACATAGAAATACCATATTAAAAGAATCACTAGGAACATAAAATACAAATTAAGCACGCAGTAATTCCTTAGAACTAAGATGCAATTCCGTTTAAACATAAGTAATACAGTTCTGATTATATAAACATTTTTATACCCTTGACAGGAAAAATTGTTTAAACTATTAAAAATAAGAAATTTAACAATATTAGTGGTAATCGGACAACATTTGTGATCACATCCACCTAAAAAAGGTGGAAAAAGAGATTAATTTATTCAGAAAGACCTAATAACAAAATGGGAATGCAAAGAAAGTAAAACGATTAGTTTTCTATGCTTAACAAACTAAAAGCAAAAATATCCAAGTAAAAAACAAAACAAAAAATTAAATTGTTGTGAAAAAACTAGTGAAAATAACGTGAATCACTTTTATCATTGCGACACAAAGGAATAAATAATTAAAATAATACAACAAAACCATTCTGTCCTCTTCCGTGTAAATCATTCTAAATATCTCCGCCTCAAATATTCTCTTCTCATCTCTCTCGACTCCTCTGTATATCTCCCATCTTCTGTCCTCTTCCCTCATGAAATTTCTGTACTCATCTCTCTTGAGACATTGCCCAATCCTCTCTTGAGTCTAATGCCTTCATCCTTCACTTTTCTGTCCTCCCCTCTCGTGAGCCCTCTGTTATCTTCTCTTTCGAGTCTTCCGTCCTATTCTCCTTTAACACTTCTCTCTTATTCTCTCATGCGCCTACTGTTCTATTCTCTCTTGAGTCGTCGGTTGTTTCCTCTCTTCACTCCTGTATCCCCTTCTCTTCTGAGTCTTCTCTTACGAGTCATCAGACATATTCTGTCTTCAGTCATCTGGAGTCTCCTCTCTTGAGCCTACTCCTCTTTCCTCTTGAGCCTTAAGTCCTTTTTTTCTTTAGTCTTCTGTACATTTCGCACTTGAGCAATCTGTCATCTTCCCTCTTAAGCCTTCTGTCCCCTACTGAGTCTTGTCATTTCCTCTTGGATCATCTACACACTTCACTCTTGCGAATTGTCTTTACTTCTCCCTTGAGCCTGAAATGCGCTTCTCTCTAGTCATCTCTCCCCTTCTCTCTCAACATATCTGCTTTCTTCTCACTTCAGTCTTGTGTCATCATATATGTTGAGTCTTATGAATTCTTCTCCCTTCAGTCTTCTACACTCTTCTGTATTTAGTCTTCTGTCCTCATTTCTCTTGAGTATTCTGTCTTCTATCTTGAATCTTCTGTCCTCTCCTCTCTTCAGTCTTATGTCCTCTTCTCTCTTCAGTCTTCAGTCATCTTCTCTCTTCACTCTTCTGTCCTCTTCAGCCTCGGGTATTCTGTCTTCTTCTCCCTTAAGTCTTCTGTCCACTTCTGCTTTCAGTCTTCTGTCCTCCTCCTTCTACAGTTTCTGTCCTTTTCTCTCTAGAGTCTTCAGTCCTCTTCTGTCTTCAGTCCTCTTCTGTCTTCAGTCCTCTTCTGCCATTCAGTCCTCTTCTGTCTTCAGTCTTCTGTCCTTTTCTTCCTTCAGTCTTCTGCCCACTTCTCTCTTATGTCTTCCGTCCTCTTCTGTCTTCTATCCTCTTCCTCCTTGAATCTTCTATCCTCTCCACTCTTCTGTCTTCTTTCTTCTCTCTTCATTCATCTGTCATCTTCCGTCTTCGGTCTTCTGTACCCTTCTCTCTTCAGTATTCTGTCAATTTCACTCTTCTGTGATCTGTCATCTTCTCTCTTCTGTCCAATTCCCTCTTCAGTCTTGTGTCCTGTTCTCTCTTCAGCCTTCAGTCATTTTCTCTCTTGACTTTTCTGTTCCCTTCTTTCTAGGGTCTTATGTCCTCTTCTCCCTTCAGTCTTCTATACTCTCCTGTCGTCAGTCTTCAGTCCTCTTCTCTCTTCAGTCTTCTGTCCTCTTCTCTTTTGAGTGTTGTTCTTTTCTCTATATATATTCTGATCATCTTCCCCCTAATTATTCTGTCCTTTTCTCTCTTCAGTCTTCTGTCCTTTTCTTTCCTGAGTCTTCGGTCCTCTTCTGTCTTCAAACTTGATCCTCTTCTCTTTTCAGTCTTCTGCCCTCTTCCCTCTTCATTCTTCTGTCCTCAACCCTCTTCAGCATTCTGTCCTCTTCTTTCTTCAGTCTTCTGTCCTCTTCTGTCTTCTGTACTCTTCCATTTTCTGTCTTTTGTCTTCTTCTCTCTACTGTCTTCGGTCCACTTCTCTCTTCAGTCTTCTGTACTCTTCTCTCTTCTGTCCTTTTAATCTCTTCAGTTTTCTGTCCTATTTGCTCTTAAATCTTCTGTCCTCTTCTGTCTTCTGTCCTCTTCTCTTTTGTCCTATTCTCTCTACTGTCTTCTGTCAACTTCTCTCTTCAGTCATCTGTTGTCTTCACTCTTCAGTCTTCTGTCCTCTTCCCTCCTCAGTCTTCTGTACTCTTCTCTCTTCTGTCCTCTTCTCAAATCAGTCTTTATTCTTCTTCACCCTTCAGTCTTCTATCCCTTTTCCCTTGAGTCTTCTGTTCTCTTTTCTCTTCAATCTGCTGTCCCCTTCTCTCTTCAGACTCCTGTCCTTTTCTCTCTTTCCGTTTTCTGTTCTATTCGCTCTTAAATCTTCTGTATTCTCTCTGTTTTCTGTACTCTTCTCAATTCAGACTTCGTTCCTCTTCTCTTTCAGTGTTCTGTCCTCTTCTCTCTTGAGTCTTTTGTCCCTTCTCTCTTCTGTCCTCTTTATTCTTCAGTCTTCTGTCCTCTTCTCTCTTCAGTCTTCTGTCATTTTCTGTCTTCAGTCTTGTGTCCTTCTCTCTCTTCAGTCTTCTGCCCTCTTCTCTCTTCAGTCTTCTCTCCTTTTCTCTCTTCAGTTTTCTCTCCTCTCTCTTCAGTTTCTGTCCTCTCTCTCTTCAGTCTTTTCTTCTCTCTTCAGTCTTCTGTCCACTTCTCTTCAGTTTTCTGTCGTCTTCTCTCTTGAATCTTCTGTCCTCTTCTCTCTTCTCTTCATTATTCTCCCCTCTTCTACCCTCTTCTCTCATCAGTCTTCTGTCATTTCTGGCTTCAGACTTCTCTCTTCTCCCGTCTTCAGCCTTTTGTCCTCTTCTCTCTTCAGTCTCCTCTCCTCTTCTCTCTTCAGTTTTCTCTCCTCTTGTCTCTTCAGTCTCCTCTCCTCTTCTCTCTTCAGTTTTCTTTCCTCTTGTCCTCTTCAGTCTCCTCTCCTCTTCTCTCTTCAGTTTTCTCTCCTCTTGTCTCTTCAGTCCTTCTGTCCTCTTTCCTCTTCAGTCTTCTGTTCCCTATCATCAATCTTCTTTTCTCTTTCCTCTTCAGTCTTCTGCCCTCTTCTCTCTTCTGTCCTCATCTCTCATCAGTCCTCTGACTTTTCTTTTCTCCCTTCAATCTTCTGTCCTTTCCTCTCTTAAGTCTTCTGTTCTCTTCTCTCTTCAGTCTCCTGTTCTCTTCTCTCTTAAATCGTCTGTCATGTTCTCTCTTCAGTCCCCTGTCCTCTTCTCTTTTCAGTCTTCTCTCTTCCCTTTTCTCTCCACATATATCTTCAGACTTCTGTCCTCTTCTCTCTTCACTCCTCTGTTCTCTTCTCTCTTCAGTCTTCTCTTTTCTTCTCTCTTCAGTATTCTTTCCTTTTCCCTATTCAGCCTTCTGTCCTCTTTGCCCTTCTGTCCACTTCTAAATTCAGTCTTCGTACTTATTCAGTCTTCCGTTCTCTTCTCTCTTGAGTCTTCTGTCATCTTCTCTCCTCTGTCTTCAGTCCCCTTCACACTTCAGTCTTCTGTCCTCATCTCTTTTCAGTCTTCTGTCATCTTCACTCTTCAGTCTTCTGTTCCATTCTCTTCAATTTTCTGCTTTCCACTCTCTCCAGTCTTATGTCCCTCTTCTCTCTTCATCCTTCTGTCCTCTTATCTCTTCGGTCCGCATTTCTCTTCAGTCTTCTTCACACTCCTCTCTTCACTGCTCTGACCTCTTCTCTCTTCAATCTCCTGTCCTCCTCTCTGTTCAGTCTTCTGTCCTCTTCTCTTCTCTCTTGAGTCTTCTGTCCCCTTCTCTCTTCAGTCATCTGTTATTTCCTTTCTTAAGTCTTGTCCCCTTCTGTCTTCAGTCTCCTGCCTTCTTCTCTCTAAATCGTCTATCATCTTCTCTCTTCAGTCTAATGTCCTCTTCTCTTTTCAGTCTTCTGTCGTCTTCTCTCTTCCTTCTTCTCTCCACATATCTCTTCAGTATTCTGTCCTCTCTTCAATCTTCTCTTTTCTTCTCTCTTCAGTATTCTTTCCTTTTCCCGCTTCATTCTTCTGTCCTCTTCTCTCTTATGTCTTCTGTCCTCTTCTCTCTTCAGTCTTTTGGACCCTTCTCTCTTCAGTCTTCTGTCATCTTCTCTCTTCAGTCTTCCGTCCACTTCTCACTTCTGTGTTCTGTCTTCTGTTTCCATCCCTCTTATCGACACTTTTCCCAATACGACGGCCGTAATATACATTTTCTATTCATATAGCCGAAATAGATTAGCTATTAAAACTATTCGATAAAGAAATCTTAAAATATAAACAGGATTCATAAACATTGTAAAATTAAATTTACTTAATCGTTTCCGATCCAAAGGCTGATGCAACGTAGATTCAATAAGCAACGAATGTCCTGCAAAAAAAATAAAATGGTAGCATGACCCAAACTCGTTAGTTCAAGTGGACAGTTCGGAGAGTGAAACATTAATACAATATCATGGATCACAAACTAACCGAATCGTTTTGCTTTTTTCTGTGCAACACAAATGTTTTAAAAACCTATTTCAGCGACGGTAAAAATACGGAAATAGCTAACAATAACAAAATTATCGAAATATAAAAGTTGGTAGCATGAAGTAATTTCATTTTTGATCATTGAAATCTTCCTTCACAGCAAGCGACTTCATACTATATCGTTCGTGAGCTGCAGTATTGGCACAACACAAAATATCAGGTGTTGAGATCAACCGAGTTTGAAATTTCACCTTGAATTGAAACATCCTTCTAGCATCCACAAGTCTACAATTTGTTGGCATAATACTATACTGTACGACATGCTATGTTGTTGCTGGGGGGTATACCAAACTGCAGTTCTGGAGAGTGCATTAACACAAAACTCGTATTTTTTGAGTTGTGCTATTATTGCAGCCCACGGGCGATATACTAACGCTTTCGTGAATTTTGATTCAATAATTATTATGATCGTAGAGATGTAGTTCATATCGAAACAGCAACAGCTATGTACGTAAATCACCTTCACATGCCACAGGGAGAATGATACGCTATAAATTCAACGCCAGAACACTGGACACTGGCTGAACATGGAGTAAACTAACCTTGAATAGTCGTTCCCGGGACCAGCATTCGATGAAAACAGTTTTACAGAAAAGTGTTCATGACCTTCACGCCAGCAAATGCACCTTTATCGCAAAGAAACAACACTACAAATTGAAAAGCGAAAGCAATATTTTTAGAATGTCCAACCACGAGAGACGTTCTGAACACGACCACTCCGACAGGTGTTTCGGCGCGCACTGCCAAGATGGCGGCGAACGATCGCGGAACTATAACAGCAAAAATTCATCAAATGCCATTTTCGAAATTTAGGAAAATCACAGAAAAAGTTTCACTAGTCTCCAAGTGTTTTATGATTTCTCTTATTTCGTTTTTATCAAAATAAAAGGCTAAATTCGAAAAAAAAAAAAAAAAAAAGGTGAATATTGAATGAAAAAGTACCCATATTTCCCGAAAGCCAATAAAAACGTCTTGTTAATATAGCGCTTATCTCGCGTGAATCTCGCTGATCTCGTGATTCTGATGTCCCATCAACTACGGACCACGTCTCATAACTTTTAAACGGTTCAGGATATCGAAATGCAGTTTTCGCTGAATAATGCAGAATCATAGGGCAAGTAACTTGCCGTAGAGAAATTGTCTATAATATTTTTAGTTTTGATAAATTTAATCATTTTTGATTTTTTAAATGGAACTATACCTTGGGCGGGCCTATGGACGGGCCTTGAGAGGCAGCTTTATAAAAATCGCACTATACAAGTTCCAAGAATCTGCAAGAAAGAATCAGTTTTGTCTTCTCCAGCAAGCGTGCTGCCTAACTAAGATTCGACAGAAAAAAGACTCATCACAAGGATTGCTTGTGTACAAATCAGCAGACATCATGCGTAAGCAAGCCTCGCAAAAAATTTGCTAAATGCAATATTAATTTCTTTATGAAATGTATTAGTCTATTCCATTTCAGAAAGTAAAGTAGATTTTTCTAAAATTACTTTTGTACTATAATTTAGCTGAGTACAAGATCATTTTCGAAAATATGTTAGTAGTAGAAGTCTGTTCAATCATCACTGTCAAGTTCTTTTTTTTAAATATTCTTCTAGTGTAATCGTATTTGCTTTGTTGATACATTACAATAACTTATGTAATTATGTTTTTTAATTATTTTATTTTATTTTTGTTTTAAATTTCAAAAAATAGTTACTAAAATTCGAATCCAGTGGGCGTAAACATTTGTTATGAAGACTTATTTTTATTATTGCGAAAAACTTCATACCAAGTCCCAGCGTCCTCCCTCCACACCTACCCAAATTAATAATTTGAATTAATTTCGATAAAATTAAATAACTAGCACTCAATTAGGATGATTTTTTTGAATTTCATTAAAAAAACTGCAGTAAAAATAATTTGGGACTTAATGGGTTAATGGGTTAAAATACACCAATTTTAAAGATCAGAATGAGAGATTTCTTCCACTGATTTATCTGCATTTAACTTTTCTTCTTTAGCAATAAATATCATTTTCAAACTTGACAAGAATGCAACCCCCGTCTCTTCGTTGGTAAATTTAATTTTTAATTAAGATGATCATTCGTCCACTTCGCAACCATACCTCTACTGCTCTTCATAAATGGAAAAGAAAACAAATCCGTCTTCTGCCGTGGATTTCTTCAAAAGAAATCCGTCTTCTGCCGTGAATTTTCAAGTTGGAGGCAGCACGTGTCGTCATGAAGTGAGAAACTCTGCAATCAATATTAGCAGTCGAGACTGCAGATGTACATTTGTATTTAAGTTTAGTAAATTGACACTGATAGTCTGTTAAGAGTGTTTCAAAATTTTTATTGCTTCGTTCTTTCGGTACGTGTTTAAATAAGACGTTTGTGAAGAGTAAATGCAAAGAGAAAACGTCTACCTCTCTATTATTTGATGAATTAATCAAGATATTACAATAGAAGTCTTTATGCATTCATGCCCATCCCTTGTTTTAAAATGATAGCAGGTTTCTGCCATAACACATTCAGCTCGATTTTTGTAAGTTTGAAAAGGCCCTTTATTATTATCATCGTCCTTCCGCTACAAATTATTTTAATTTTGTTCTTGTCGATGAACGTGGCTTTGTAATTTCATTAGAAGAAAAGTTCAATTCAGACGAACAAATGGGGAAAAAACTTCTTTCTGATCGGTAATATTGACGTTTGTTTGTTCATATGATCTTCGTGTCAAGACTATGAATTGCTGTAGTTACGCCTCTATCCCCCACGGCCACCCCTCTCACACTCAATGTCTCCTCGAAACAGTCTCGACGCCGCGAAGGTCTTTCACCAACCGTTCACCAACGGCGACCGCTGCAAGGGCTGCTACACGTAATATTGTCCTTTTCATTGAAAATCACGTATCACAAAGTCTAATTTTATACGCAAATCACTATCAAAATACTAGCATATAATATATCATTTTACTCCTCTTTTCATGATCTATCCATTGCTGATGAGAAAAATGTATAGTTCCATTTAAAAAATCAAAGATGATTAAATTTATCGAAAACTAAAAATATTATAGACAATTTCTCTACGGCAAGTTACTTGCCCCATGATTCTGCATTATTCAGCGAAAACTGCATTTCGATATCCTGAACCATTTAAAAGTTATGAGGGTGGTCCATAGTTGGTGGGACACCTGTATAAAATCTTATTTTACAATGTGTGTTTGAATGTAAAATACGTAATGTAGCAAGCAATCCTGACACCACTTTCTTAGCATTTTAAGAAAAGCTATAAAAGATTTAATGCCATTCATTTTCAAAGGGGTAAAGATAATATGGGAACGTTCTTAAAGAGTCCGAAATTAAAGAGATGTTGGACTTTTATGAAAGTAACAAACTAAAGATACATCTTCCCGGGCTAATGCATAGAGTTCGATAGATGGCAAGAGATATTAATATTTAAAACGTTTTCTGCTAAGATCAGAATTTACACTATCTTGTGTAATTAAAAGTCCCTTAAATAATCTTTCTGTTGATTGTAATTGTTATGTCAACCGTGGCTTTGGCACAGTGCAGTTGTAAATGCTCCTTATCAAATTTCTAAAACTCGCATGAGGGATAGATTCGAAAATTTCAAAAGCAACTTAAAAAATGTAGACAACGTATGTAGTATTTATTAGAAAAATTGTCTGTCATACCACTCTCTGATGATGAAGTAGATGTACAAATCAAAATCAAAACGGTAGCGAATTAAGCCTGATAAAATCTACACATGGAAGACTGTTATATTACTTTTTGTGAAGAATTGGATGGAGAATAATATGGTAAACGCAACTGTATCCTGACGACCGTTCTTTAATTTTTTTTTCCTTTTCGAACTAGCCACTTCGGACCACGCAGACATGCTGAGAATGCAGTTCATCAAGCGGATCAGCATTACGATCGATCCGATTTTTACTCCCCAGGGTTTTTAGCCCTCGGTATGAAAGATTAATGATGACGATAGTGAGGGGCGAAAGGACACACACATAAAGACATATACAAATACAACTCATGCACGAGGTGGGACTCGAACCCACAGCCCTTCGGTGCGAGATCGCCACGAGCTCTAGCGACCTCGGCAACGGGACCGGCCGTTCCTTAATTATTAATTCGTTAATATATAATATATCTCCTAATTCAATTTAATCTTTATTTCAGTGAAAACCAAAGCCGACTTTGTGCCAACCAAATACAGATATCTGTTCTCTTGCCTGAAGATGGATACTAGTTTTATTCAAAATTGTCCTTTGACCTGGAAAAGCAACTCTTCATATTAAGAAGCTAAAAGGTTAATTATAAAGTTGAAAGTTGTAAATGGGTTCGCTGAAAGGCCTGTTGAATTAATGCAAGATTTTCCTGGACTACTGAATGTAGAAGAGAAGCGAAAGCAATTTTTGTTGTTGTGCTGTTCAAAAACATCATTCATTGTATGCATATTGCAAGAAAGAAACGCTGAAAAAAAGTATCCGCAAGAAAAGTTAAAATCATAACACAGTCTAAAGAGTGAAAATGAATTAAAATGTAATATAAAATTATATATTAAAAATGCATCAGTAGTTTTCCATTGACTTAGCCCAACAATACCGATGATCCCTAGCATTCAAATTTCGCGCTCAAGTCGGCACGGATTAATATCGACGTATTGAGATGAAATTTTATTTACGAGTAAATTTGACGAAATGGAAAATATTTAGAGGGTGAGCCCAAAAAATTTGCAAAAATAATTTTTTGGGCAATATAAGGGACACCCTACTGTACATACGTCAAAGATAAAACGAACTGACATCCGATGCAGCCGATAAAAATACTTTTGACCTATCCAACCAAATCGATGACTCATTTTTCCGTAAAAGTGAAGTTAAAACCCTTCTATTTTAAGGACACCAAATGTCTCCCAAACATTCATAATAATAAACACTATTAAATGCAAATTATTGACTTACCTACCCGACAACCGGAATTAGCAACTAAATTTCAGGAAGTTCTCACTGAATTGTGTGTTGTGTGCAGCACTCGCGCACCACAATTAACTAACAAAAATATGAGAAAGACAGTAATGCCAGATAAACTCTAGCACTTCATCCCTCTAATAGCGCTGTAAAACCTACTCAATGAAAAAAACACTCAAATAATTTGGTGATAAATGTTGAACAATTATAAGTATACTCGTACATATTTATTGGTGCATGGTGAAAGACGCGCAAGTTTGGAAAGCAATGGTTGGTCACACATCACATGTTACTGTGGGGCTTCCCTGGATTGAATAGAGTGAGTCTGGCTCTGGTTCGCGACCTGTCAAAACGTCTGAGAGTCATTTCTAACACTACTATCGATTCAGGCAATGACACGCCTACCGATAACATACTCATACATAACGCAAGCATCTTCCAAATTTCCTCAGATTGCACAGGTGAAATGTGCAGCGTGGTAAAGAGGATGATGCAATTCATCGATATTGCTTTATTAAAAAATAGTGTTTATTTTGTACACAATTTATACTATTATCGATTTAATATAAAAAGTTGATTTTATTTCATCTGTTATGTAAAGTTTAATTCCATAATTGAATATAATTCATTCAACTTTTTTTCGTAAATGTCGAAAGCTAAATAGCGCCCATTGTGAGTGGCGCCCATGGCACGAGCCATGTCTGCCATACCCTAGATATGCCTCTGGTCGGGGGTCAAAATTCTACGCTCATGGCATCTCTATGTATTATAAGCTCGAAGGATAATGGAGAATTGCTAGGCCCGGGAAAGGGCGAAACTCATCGCCTTCACTTTCCGTGCGCTACCAACCTCATTCGACCTACTCACAGGGCCGGATTTAAGTATTGCGCACCTTAAAAAACTCGAAATCGAATACTTTCATTATGCGCTAATTATTATGATAGTTTTATTTCTTTTTGTCTACGGTCGTCCACTAACACTCCTTCCCCGGGGGCTCCTGTCACTGTCAAATTGAGCGTGGAACATTTGGAGGGTTGCAAAAACAATTTACACTTTCAGTTGATGCAAATAACGAAATAACGTATAGGTATTAGAATACTTTAACACGTATCACATATTTTAAAAAATAACTCTGAAATTTTATGCACAAATTTGTAAGACTGAGTGACAATTATTTTACACATACCAAAATATGTTATGCATATTTTTCCGAAGTGCAGGGCCCCTCACGGATGGGGATCCCCAAGCAACTGGTTGTTTCGCTTGTAGGGAAATCCCTGCCCACTCTGTGTGAGCGAGGCAGTGGACCGGCAGATGTAACTCGGAGCCGCTGTCTTTTCAGCTGTTCTAACCGCGAGGTTCTAAGGTTCGAGTCCCGGCAGTGGCGGATTTTCGATACTATACAGCAAAGTTGGATTCATCCACTGTCTGGCAGCTGGCTGCTCTGGTCGGTTACTCCTCCAATTAATAGCAGGAGAATGCCGGAGTAGTAACCTAACAACAGATCACAAACCATACGCGATCTTTCTTTCCTGGTTCTCTCCTCTCACATACACTGTACTACCATATATGCAGGGGCGGATCCAACCGATCATTTTGGGGCATCGTGGATTTTTGTTAAATAATAAACATATTTGTTATTATATTGTATATTTTGTGTACTGTAGATAATGATTGATTCGTGTTCCGGGCGCGTCAACTACTTAAGTAATTAGTCCTGTAAGTGTTGTGCGTGTTTTTCTCGGGAGGTGGCGATGATCTTTTCCCCGCTGGATGGCGAGATCTGGCGCCGACCTACTGTCGACTAGGTACCTCCCACCAGCGGGGCACCGCCTCAGCCGGGACAAGCTGTAAGCACTCGACCGGTCTCCCGGCATGTGTGGTAGTGTAGTGCATGTTCGTGTAAGCGTGTGTGTGTGTAAGAGGAGAGGATAGGACAAGGAAGAGGAAGGAAAGATCGCGCGCGGTTCGTGGCCCGGTAGTTAGGGTACTGCTCCGGCATTCGCCTAGTGTTAATCGGAGAAACCACGGAAAACTACCGATCAGAGCAGCCGGCCGCTAGAATTCTCCTCCAGACAGCGACTCAATTCGACCTAGCTGACAAGCTAGTGTCGAAAATCCTGCCGCCGCACAGTGTGTAATTTTGACGATCTAGGAGGAAAAAATTAATATCTCTCTTTGAAATGAATTTCTCGTAGTTTTTGGAGATCTGATGTGTAAATAATGTCTAAATAAACAAATCTGCTCATAAAACTTAAATTTTACAAAATATTTTGTAAAATATTTATGAAATTTGAATACTTTCATTAGCCCTCATGACAGTATACGTTTTTCAAACGCTGAATTTGTTTAACTCTATTGGAGTGAATATCTATAATATTTGAATTTTACAAAACATACTATGCAAGAAAAATGAAATGAAAGTATACAAAAATAAAAAGCCGAAAATGAAAAATGAAAACAAAAATTAAGTGAGAGGAATGTACAACAAATATTACAAATTAGTTTGAAACACTACCCGCGTATTCTTCTGATGGTGATTTTTCTAT
This sequence comes from Acheta domesticus, assembly GCA_031308135.1. Classification (NCBI taxonomy): domain Eukaryota; kingdom Metazoa; phylum Arthropoda; class Insecta; order Orthoptera; family Gryllidae; genus Acheta; species Acheta domesticus. The sequence continues at coordinate 6,508,767 of JAHLJT010009419.1, read as the reverse complement.
ATATGCCGTCTCGTTTTTGCCTTATTCTTTCATTCTAATAACACGAAAAGTTCATGTTTCACTTTTTTGGGTGCAGTTATAGTTTTGGCGCTTATGCTCGACTTGAATGGATCTGAGCTAAGAAGCAGCCGGTGGAGCAAATTCATATTTCCGTTTGCTCTTGACGTTTTCTAGTTATTTTTCGCCACTTTCGCTTTATTTTCTTCTACTCTCACTTGCCATGTTCGTATTTCTGAACTATAAGAAATGTGCAAAATGCACTCAAGATGTGTACATACTGGCGGGTTGAAATATTGATATCCATCATCAAAGCAAGTGACAATGATGCAGGCTTTTGAAGAATGGATCTTCGAGCTTTGTTAATTGTAATTCTCCTATTCGAAGAGGCTTCACGGAGCTCCTTATCTATAGCTGCCACCTATCTTTTTGTCATACTTCCTTAGTTTGATTTCAATAGCTATGGATAACTTTTCTGAGCTAGTAGTGTCTACAAAAGATTTCAATTGTATGGTTTTAGCTTTAATTCCACAAGACTCATTAGGTCTTCTAGCTCTATTAATTTTTACATTTATTTGTGATGGACCTGGGACTGCCTTTAACATTTAATCGGGAAGGGTAAGAGTTTCTTGTAGCCAGGACGAATTATATTTCAAGAACAATTCTTTACTTCTTATGGAGTTTTGCAATCCGGTTTCAACTTTTTGACAAATACATCTAACGTAAGACTTAATTTTGTCCAAAAATGCTTTATGAGGTTCTATAATTCCTAATTCACGTAAGAAAGCATTTAATACAGCTTCAGATCTCTTTTCAATTGAATTTGTTACTCATATATCAAATAACAACCTGCGGGTAACTTGAAGACCCTTTCTGTAAAAATGTATATATAATTCAGATAAGCAGGTATAAGCAGCTAGTCTTTTCACGATTAAGAACCCAAAAGTACTAGTTTTAAAATGTATATGGCCCGAAAGGTGTATAATGGTGTATAATACACTAAAACTCTAATTGAATTTAGAGAACGTATAATACATTCAAAATAAATCGCTCACCTTTTCCATTAACGTTTTTAGGCACATCAAAAATAAATACTTAAATTTTATCCACATAAAAATAATCGTAAAAGTCTGTAGATTACTAATAGTAAACTCACAAATCACAGAATGAGACGAGTAGTGTATTCCTACCAAGAGAACTTCACGGACTGAAAAGGGCCATTCGGAGCTGAGCGCTGGCGGAGCGGCGATGGACGTCTTTGGACATGCACCATGGGGTCCTTGTGACCTTCAAGAGAAAACTAACAACGTTTCCACATAGTTCAGACATACTACTACACAGAAGTATAGCAATTTTGCTATTTCAATTCAGTCGAAAATTGAATTTTTTCCAGCTAGTTGGCCAAAATTACACACTGTGCGCCGTCGGGACTCGAACCTAGGACCTCCCGGTCAGAGGGACTGCAGTGACATCAGGTTGATGCACTGAGCCATCTCTCCCGTACACTACTGTAGATACTACAATATATTTTTAAATAATTACATAATTCGAACATAAACATTTAAATCAATTTTTCAAATGAAGGAAGGTAAATAAAAACTCTAAGCTTTTTCGGGGCCACATAAGAAGAGGAAGAAATTCCGCACGGCGACGTGTACGTCGGCACCGGATCTCACAATCCAGCATGGAAGGAATACAGTCACCTCACGTGAAACGTGGATAGAATCACTGACTTAACTTACAGGACTAATGACCATAGCAGCTATATATCCCAATGCACATTAATGAACATCCACTTCATCAGGGCTGCTGTGAAGAGGAAATAGAGAAGAAAATCAGCAAAACAATAAAAGCTTATTCAGAGATGTGTGAATCAATGCAAGAAGATACTGGAGTGGTCACACAGGCATGTATATAAAATATTTTAACTGAATGTAGCTTGTACCATGTTAATGAAGTATTCATTTTGTATTGCCAGATAAATATACTTATAGAAGGTCAAAATCAATTAATTTTCTACAATAAATAGTGTATTAAACAAGAACACACCAATCACAACCTACCCCAAACAACCATCTATATTGTTACTACAAGGCAATTGGCTCCTCAGAGACTCAGAGTCGAGGGTGAAAATTTACAATAATTTTCTAATTTGATGTAAAATTATTCTCCTGCACAAATGCAATTTCAGTATGCATAGGCTGAGGCCGCCTTGAAATCTTTTGCTTTTTCCTTAAAAAAACGTAAATGTTCTTATCGCTTTGATGAAATTGGTAGACAATAATATTAGGGAGACAACACCCTGTGATGTTGCTAGAATGAAGCAAGAGAGAAGGGCAAACTCTAGCCTCTGGAAAAAAAAGCAACAAATTGTTAGTGTAACAAATTGAGGAAAACAGTGTAAAAAGAAGCAACTGGTTAGTATTTGTTTTGAAGGTGAAAAGTAAAACTACCTAGAATTTGACAAGATGCTCTCTTGAATGGGAACAATTATCAATGCATTCATACAAGCTGGGTTGTATCTGTAGATAATGACACTCCAATCTGGATTTCCAGATTTTCATTTTATGAGTGTGATGAATCTTCTTGGAAAATAATTGCCATCTTCATTTTGGTTTTAAGTTAAACTAAATAAATAGACCCAATTCCATATCGTATCCAGACAGTAAAACAGCTTCATCTCTTCCAATATCACTTGCACATTATTTGTCAATAAGGCAAAAAAATATTCTATTATTACAAACCAACATATGAAATTCCCTTCAGCAACACACCAGGTAAAAAAACAAAATGCACAAATCTGAGATCTTTCCCCTGCAGGATGTCAGGTAAGTTTCCCCAATTACAAAACCTCTCCAAATTTAGCATCTACTCTGATAAATGTGAGACATAACTTAAATCACCTCATGTGAAGCATCTTATGAGTTAATACATCACATTAAGTGTATGTTTTGGATCCTGTGCTTAAAATTCTAGTGTCATTTCACAACTGGGACCAAATCGTATTATATTACTGTTTAATAATGCATCTATTTTAAGCAAACTTATGCATTATTACAGTTACCCTCCTTAGCAAAAATGGCATTTAAATTATTTGAAAATGGTTGAAATATATGTCTTGTATCAATTCACAATACTTCTTAAAAGTGCTGGGATCAACTAAACAAAAGCACAAATTAGCTCCACCGATTTTGACAAAAAACCTTTCAGGAAGAAAAGTGTAAATCAACAGATATTTTGTGTAACTTAACCCATACTGGTTTTACATATTTTTCAAGCAAGTACACTTAAGGTTTTCAGACAATAACTGAAAAGACTAAATTTAGTTCTATTCAACATTCTGATATCTGTCACAAAAACATTTCTGGAAGAAAATTAAAAATACAAAAATAATGTTAAGGTTAAAAACTCATAAGAAATAACACACAAAAAAATTACAGAATTTGTTTGTATGTCAGTATATGATCTACAAGTATCATACATAGCATTGGTGAAGCTCATTTATACAGTAGCAAAAACATGGTTACATCTTAGAACTAATTTTACATAAGATTTTTCTCTGCAAAGTTAGAAGAAATATTTTTAATCTCATTTTTAGATAGATTAAGTTTTACAATTTAATTCAGAGTAGCATTTTGCACAAATCATTTGCACTACATCAATTGGGTTACTCTTGCTCTGTTTTATAAACTATTCT
>JAHLJT010009419.1:6389646-6504073 GCA_031308135.1 Acheta domesticus | reverse complement strand
CACCCAGAATCTATCTCAAAAAACCTTGTAAAATCTGAAACCCATCCCAAAAGTTAAGAATATTTTAGGCTCTTGGAAAAAAAAATTATCCCCGCCTTCAAATTCCAAAAATCAGGGCTGTACAAAACGAAAACAATTAACATTGGTTCTTATGGGCGAATAAACATCAAAATCAAAAAAACCTTAGGAAAAATCTAAAACCCCTCCAAAAAGTTAAGAATAATTTTAGGCTCTTGGAAAAAAATTCATCCCCGCCTTCAAATTCGCAAAATTCAGGGCTGTACAACAGCGAAAACAATTAACATTGGGTTCTTACCGGGTGAAAATAACACCAAAATCAAAAAAACCTTAGGAAAAAATCTGAAAACCACCTCCCAAAAGTTAAGAATAATTTTAGGCTCTTGGAAAAACAAATCATCCCCGCCTTCAAATTCCAAAAATACAGGGCTGTACAAAGCGAAACAATTAACATTGGTTCTTACTTGTGAAATAACACCAAAATCAAAAAACCTTAGGAAAAATCTGAAAACCTCTTCCAAAAGTTAAGAATAATTTTAGGCTCTTGGAAAAAAATCATCCCAGCCTTCAAATTCCAAAAATCAGGGCTGTACAAAGCGAAACAATTAACATTGGTTCTTACATGTGAAATAACACCAAAATCAAAAAACCTTAGGAAAAATCTGAAACCCCTCCCAAAAGTTAAGAATAATTTTAGGCTCTTGGAAAACAAATCATCCCCGGCTTCAAATTCTAAAAATCAGGGCTGTACAAAGCGAAACAATTAACATTGGTTCTTACGGGTGAAATAACATCAAAATAAAAACCTTAGGAAAAATCTGAAACCCCTCCCAAAAGTTAAGAATAATTTTAGGCTCTTGGAGAAAAATCATCCCCGCCTTCAATTGCAAAAATCAGGGCTGTACAAGGCGAAAACAATTAACATTGGTTCTTACGGGCGAATAAACACCAAAATCAAAAAACCTTATGAAAAATTCGAAACCCCTTCCAAAAGTTAAGAATAATTTTAGGCTCTTTGAAAAAAATCATCCCCGCCTTAAAATTCCAAAAATCAGGGCAGTACAAAGGGAAACAATTAACATTGGTTCTTACTGGGTGAATAGGGTATGTTGTATTCCTAACGGAATTTTCCATTTTTTGGATAGGGAAGAGAGAAGGCCAAAATTATTTGTGGGTATAATACTATTCCCTATATTGTGTGGAATATGACGTTCAATTTTCGGATACTAAGTCGTTGTAGTTCAGGTGTTATAAGAAACTCAAATATTGAATATCAAAAAAAGTGGGTGTGTTTTGATTAATGTTCTATTTTTTCAGTCAGAACGGTGCTAGCCCAAAATTATTTGAGGTTAGCATATTAATAGGTAATAAATGGGCAATTGCTAAGAAATTTTTCATTTGAATTAGTAAAGTATTTCAGAGATTATTTTGTGAGGAATGAAAAATTAATCGAAAGGTATGTTGTAGTTCTCACGAGAAGATTCCATTTTTTGCAAATGGAAGTGAGAAGCCCAAAATTATTTGTGAGTATAACCATATTTCTTCCTCAATCCTTGTAGTTCAGATTTTATAACAATGGAAATATTAAATGTTGGAAAAGAATTAGGAAAGTTTTTAGTAATATAAATTTTTTCTAATAAGAACGGCTCTAGCCCAAAATTATTTGAAAATTGTGATATTAATAGGTAATGTATGAGCAATCGTTAATAAATTTCTCATTTAAATTAGTAAAGTATTTCAGCAATTTTTTGTGATGAATGAAAAATTGGTAAAAAGGTATATTCTAGTTCTCACGAGAATTTTTCCATTTTTTTGGAAAAGAAAGAGAGAAGCCAAAATCATTTGTTAGTATATCTGTATTCCGTATCATGTGTTGTATATTGGCCTTCAATTTCCAGGAGCCAAATCGTTGTAATTCAGGTGTTATAAGAACGCAAATGTTGAATATCGAAAAAAATTGGTGTGTTTTGATGAATATTCCAAATTTTTCCAATAAGACCGGTGCTAGCCCAAAATTATTTGAGATTGGCATCTTGATAGGTAATGCATGAACAATTGTGAATCAGTTCCTCATTTGAATTATTAAAGTATTTCAGAAATAATTTTGTGAGGAATGAAAAATTATTTAAAAGTTATACTGTATTTCTCACGAGAATTTTCCACTTTTTGGAAAAGAAAGAGAAGCCCAAATTATTTGTGGGTATAATCGTATTCCTTAATATGTATTGTATGTCACACGCCAATGGCCATGAGCCATATCCTAGTACTTCCGGTTTTATAAGAACGGAAATGTCGAATATCGAAAAAAAAATAAGGACTGGTTTTGACTAATATCCCTTTTTTAATACGAACTAATATAGCCCAAAATTATTTGAGATTTGAATATTATTAGCTAATTTATGTGCAATTGGTAATAATTCTTTATTGAATTGGTACAGAATTTTTGGGGTTTACTTTTTCAGAAGTGGAAACGTGGTGAAATGTATATTGTAGTTCTCACGCGAATTTTTCTTTTCTTGGAGAAGAAACCGCGAAGTTCAAAATGATTCATGAGTATAGCCGTATTCTCTATCATGTGTTGTATATGGAACTTCATTGCCAGGAACGAAATCCTTGTAGTTCAGGTTTTATAAGATCGCAAATATTGGATAGCAAAAACAAAAGTTATTCTATTGATTATTATTCCTTTATTTTTCAATAAGAACGTTTCTAGCCCGAAATTATTTGAGATTAGCAAATTGAGAAGCAATGTATGTGTAAATTTAAATAAATTCTCTTTTTGAATTAGTAAAGTATTTTGGAGTTTATTTTGTGAGGAATGAGAAATTGGTCAAGAAGTATATTGTAGTTTTCACGAGAATTTTCCATTTTTTGGTAAACAAAGAGAGGAGCCTAAAATGTTTTCTGAGTACAGCCGTAATCCTTATCATGTATTTGAAAATGACATTATCAAACGCGAAATACCTGTAGTTAAGGTAACACAAATATTGAATATCGGAAAAAAAGTTGGGACTGTTTTGATTAATATTCCTTTCATTTTTAATATGAACGAATCTAGTCCAAAATTATTTGGAGTTGACATATTGATGGCCAATGTATGAGCAATTCTAAATAAATTCCTCTTCTGAATTAGTACAGTATTTTGGAGTTTATTTAGTGATAAACCAAAATATGATCAAATTTATATAATAGTTTTTACACTAATTTTCCAATCTTTTTAAAACAAAGTGAGTAGACCAAAATTATTAGAGAGTACAGCCGTATTCCCTATTATGTGTTGTATATGACATTAAATTGCCCGGAACGAAATCCTTGTAGTTTAGGTTTTATAACAACACAAATATTGAATTTTGCAGGAAAATAGGGTGTTTTAATTAATATTCAATTCTTTTCAAAAAGAATGCATCTACCCAAAATGATATGCGTGTCGCGATTTTTTGCCATAATGTGCATGTTATTTGTAGAACATTGAATTGATTGAAGCGAAATACCTGTAGTTAGTTTTGAAAAAAAACCCAACAAATATTTGAGATCGGTAAGTATTTCGGACATTTTTTTTACTTTGCTTTTCTTTTCATGAAAAACATGGCAATGCCCAAATTATTTGAAGATCGCATCTTATTTGTTGGTATGTGTTCAATTGTTAGTAAATTCCATATTTACATTTGTTAGTTAAGTTTGTTTTCTTTTTTTTTTTTTTTTGGACGAATGAAAGATTGAGAAAAAAATGTAGGTTGCCTTTTATACTAGTCATTATTCTTTTCCCATTTTTGGATTTCTCTATTATTGATTGTGATTTTAAAATTGTAGATGTATAGTTAAATAACTATTTTATCTTTTAATTCGTCGCTGCTTTTTGGAGAGAATTTTTCTTGTATGAAATATTTAATAAGTCCATATTGGATATTTACATAGGAATGAATTAAAGTAATTATTTCAAGGCTTGATATTGATCCTGTCCGAATAAATGGTAAAACTCTCAACAAATACATTTTTTTCTTTTTTAATATTGGAAATACACGTGTACGGTATAATTCTCCCAGAATATATGTGAAGTTTCTCCGGATTTCCTAGTTTTGAGATAGTGAGATTCTAGCTTCTCCATCCTCGTTTTTGCTAAGTTGATTTCGGGGTGTTTTTTGATGACACTAAAGAACCCAAAATTATGGCCCAAGATTTTTTGAGTTGAGTTGCTATTGGGATGGTTTTAAATATTTGTTATCGTACGTAGGGGTGAGTTTCGAAATTTTGAAAAGGAACAAAAATTTCGCACGTTTACGACCACACAAATATTTTCGAATTTTCAGTACGGGTGGGTGTTCAATTAACAACCCACAATTTTTAACCTTAATTTCGGAGATTGTAGGGTACCAAAATAATGTTTCTGGTGTCACTGAAGAGCCCAAAAATATCCCGAACTTATGGTGGGAGAAATTTTGAAATTTGAGAATTAGGAGTGGTTTTGATTTTTTGTTTTCGTATTTAGGGGTGTGTTTCGAAATTTTGAAAAGTGGCCCCCAGAAGCCCAAAATTCACTTGTTTTGACCGTGAAAAAAAATTTGAATTTTAAGTAAGTGGGGGTGCTAGCTTTACCGGCCAAATTTTGAAATCGTAATTTCAAGGTGTTGGGAGGTAGCCCAAAATTTTTAGAAGGGGGCTGAAATTAGCCCAAAAATAGCCCAAAATTATGGCGCAAGCATTTTTGAGTTTTGAGAAAGTGGGGGTGCTAGCTTTACCGACGTAGTGGCGCCTGCTATTACAAGCACACCGTCCAGACCTGGTCCCTGCCGAATACCGCCGTGTGTGTAAATAAATAAAACTGTGCCCGGCGGGGGCCGCCTCGGCCGCGGCATCGTCTGGCGGAGGCGAATCGGCACCTAAAAACTCCCGCGCCACCACCCGGAGCCCCTCGATGCCCCTACACCCTGTCAAAGAAGATGGTGCAGTGATGGAGCAGTTAAAATGTAAATAGTGTAAATAGTAATCAGTGCACAACAAGGACGTGACAGTGACACCTGTGCTTAGTGTCAGGTCATTTCAGGATAAGAGAATTTCGAAGATAAAAGCAATAAGGACGCGACAAAGTCGCTTATGAAGTAATTGTAATTAGATGTAGGTTGTTGAAGTAATGATAGTGTAAATAAAACAAAACAGGTGCGTCAGTTACACAAGAGAGGAAAATCCTCAGACTATTATAAATAACGCAAGAGAGGTCAAAGCAATATTGAACTCTCCAACCATCCAATATATACATGCTATGAAGTGCAAAACTACCACCATGTATAAAAATTGTTCTGTCGACAATAAACGCTACTTAAATACAGAGTAATATACGTAGTATAGGGAAAGTTACATAATGCTGCGGGGAAAATGGCGAATTTTCGCCAGCAAAAAATTAGTTGTCTGGTCGTTATGACGAAAAACTGGATAAATCCAGTTGCTAAATTAAGAAAAAAAATCCCTTAACACGTGGTGTAGCCAGAACCCGTTTTTTGTTGGTCCTTGATTCCCAAAAACCAACTGAAAGGAAAACGTCCATCCGTCCGTCCCCGTCCGTCCGTCAACACTGCTAGCACCTAAACCGTACGTACGATTTCTTCCAAATGGATATTCCCCGCACGATCTGGTTTGAGTGAGAGCTTTGAGATTTGGAAAAAGATTCTATAAAATTTTGGGGTACTTTACATGAAGCTCCCCGGACGTTTTTAAACTTTTCTCAAAAACTGCTCCAAATTTTTCTTTAAATTTCTTGTAAGAACAGAGTAAAATGCACATATTATGGTGACATAGGTACGATGCTCACGGTAAACTAAATTTTCGAAAATTGCAAAATTTTGAGATTTATTCAACGTCTTTCTCCAACTACAAAATTGCAGATGGAGATTTTTCCTTCAAATGTATTTTTTTCTTCATAGTGAGTTCTTTCATAGTGAGTTGTGTTTATTCGCACGTAAGAACCAATGTTAATTGTTTCGCTTTGTACAGCCCTGGATTTTGGAATTTGAAGGCAAGGATAATTTTTTTCCAAGAGCCTAAAATTATTCTTAACTTTTGGGAGGGGTTTCAGATTTTTCCTAAGGTTTTTCATTTTGGTGTTATTTCACCCGTAAGAACCAATGTTAATTGTTTCGCTTTGTACAGCCCTGATTTTTAGAATTTGAAGGCGGGGATGATTTTTTTCCAAGAGCCTAAAATTATTCTTAACTTTTGGGAGGGGTTTCAGATTTTTCCTAAGGTTTTTTGATTTTGGTGTTATTTCACCCGTAAGAACCAATGTTAATTGTTTCGCTTTGTACAGCCCTGATTTTTAGAATTTGAAGGCGGGGATGATTTTTTTCCAAGAGCCTAAAATTATTCTTAACTTTTGGGAGGGGTTTCAGATTTTTCCTAAGGTTTTTTGATTTTGGTGTTATTTCACCCGTAAGAACCAATGTTAATTGTTTCGCTTTGTACAGCCCTGATTTTTTGAATTTGAAGGCTGGGATGATTTTTTTCGAAGAGCCTAAAATTATTCTTAACTTTTGGGAGGGGTTTCAGATTTTTCCTAAGGTTTTTGATTTTGGTGTTATTTCACCCGTAAGAACCAATGTTAATTGTTTCGCTTTGTACAGCCCTGATTTTTAGAATTTGAAGGCGGGGATGATTTTTTTCCAAGAGCCTAAAATTATTCTTAACTTTTGGGAGGGGTTTCAGATTTTTCCTAAGGTTTTTTGATTTTGGTGTTTATTCGCCCATAAGAACCAATGTTAATTGTTTCGCTTTGTACAGCCCTGAATTTTGGAATTTGAAGGCGGGGATGATTTTTTTCCAAGAGCCTAAAATTATTCTTAAATTTTGGGATGGGTTTCAGATTTTACAATTGATTTTGAGATAGATTCTGGGTGGGCGCTGCTAGCTTTATACTCAAGCTAGCAGCGCCCACGATTTTCGGAAATCTAGAGGAGCCTAAAATTCGGGAATAGAGCATTTAATTAGCCTAAAATTAGCCTAAAATTTTGGATATAGTTTGGTTGAGATTGGTTTCTGGGCGCTGCTAGCTTTAGATGGCTTGATAAACGTCGCAGCGGATCTGGCGGAGGCGGCCGTGGCCACGGCGGGCCGGACACCCACACCGGCCTCGGCCCAATGAATCCAACCAGCGATGCCACACCGATTACGATGTTTTTACAGAAACGTCGATATATTGAAGCATTTTTTTAACTCGATGTTTTCTGCTCCACGTTTTGTGGTGAAAAATTCTCCTCATAAAAATTTTGTGAAAGTGAAAATATGAAATACAGTTTGTATGTTTGATACAAATGAACGCTGTTTGTACTAACTACATTGAAAATACGATATCTTGGTACGTGGAGAGGCGTTTTAAACTTTGTTTTCACGTAAATCTTCATTATAAATTAATAAACTGGGCCACTGTCAAATTAAAGTTTGTTGCCCACGAATTACGTTACAAGTTACTAAAGTCGCTTTAAAAAATCCGATGGTTTTTGCTCGATATGTTATTAACATCGATGTTTTAATTTTGAACATCCGATGCTCGGTAAGAAAATATTGATGTTTACATGTCAAATCACTAAATTCAACAACACACCACACAGCGTTTGTAACAACTGTGCGAAGTTCGCTAAATAGAGTGTATGGGAGAGTATTTGCTGAACTCCTTGCAACTTTTGCATTCGTTTACATTTAGTCGGTAAAAGGACCAAAGACAAATATTTGGTACTTGCCTTTCGCTTAATTTGGCAGTAATGCGAGACCAACTTAAAGAATTTTCTTGTAATTAAGATAACAATCAAAATGAAGTTTTCATTTTTGATAAATGAAGCATATTACATATTATCCAACCAGATAAAAGTTTTTTCACTGTGTTCTGTCAATTAAATCTCAAATAAAAATTAGTCAACCTTTAAACTAAATTACCACCACGTGAACACTGTCACTAATACAGTTTTAAAAACATGATTTTGAGGCGATGTTTTATGAACACCGATGATTTAATGGTGGGCATCGATGTTTTGTCGGCGATGCCGCATCCCTAGTGACAACCCTACAATATTTGGGGCACTGGACCAAGGAAATTCCACCCAAAGCTCCAGCGGCCGAGCAGAGAGGGAGAGGGGGGCGGAGGAATGCCAGTGACCTCTGGGGGACGGAGAAGGCGAAGGGCAGCCGATAGGCCTCTGTTTCAGCCGCGCCGCGCCGCCGCTGTGGTCCGCTTCCGCGAAGGCCGCGCCCGGGGCGAGGGCGGGCGCCGGGTCAGCGCCGGCGCTAACGACGACGGCGACGGCGCCGCCCATCCCTCCCCCACCCCAACCCCCACCATCACCATCACGTCCACGCAGTGTTCGCGTTTCCCAGCGCCTCATTTGGGACGGTCATTATTCGCAGTGGCGTATCTACGGTGCGGCAGACATCGCACGTGCCATGGGCGCCACACTCAGGGGACGCTATTTAGAGTATACCGTTAAAACAAATAACAAACCCCTAATATGAAGTATCCTGACAGGGGCGCAAATTCTATGCTTGCCATGGGCGCTTGAATAGCTAGACACGCCTGTGATTATTCCCATACGTGTAGTGCATGTTTTATTGCACTCTGTCAACTTCCCCCTGCTGCCTGGCAAGATCCAGTGCCGAGTTCCGACGCAGAGTTTTCCCTTACCACGTATCTCCCATCAGCATGGCATCGCCCCAGCCGGGATAAGCCCTACAGTCATAACTGGTCTCCCGGCATGTGTAGTAATGTAGTGCATGAAAATGTAACCGTGTGTATGTAAGGGGTGAGGATAAGACAAGGAGGAGGAAGGAAAGATCGCGCGCGGTCCGTGACAAGTTTGTTAATATACTGCCCCGGCATGATCCTGGTGTTGTTGGGAGAAACCACGGAAAACTACCGACCGGAGCAGCCGGCTGCTACAATCTTCTTGTAGACAGCGAATGAGTTAAGTTTTTTGTCAAAAGTTTCACCGCGCGCGGCCCACTGTGCGCGCTTCACTCGCCGCCTCACGCGCTGGCGCCCTCTCGACGGCCGCGGCGGCTAATTGAATTGCCGCAGCGCGCGCGCGCGATAGGAAGAGACGGACGAGCGGAGCGGCGGCCGAAGGGGAGATACCGCGTAGCGCAGTGCAAAGCAACTACGGAACCACACCAAGAGAAATTTATTTATTTATTTACGTCAAAAACTGTTAAAAACTGTGTGTGACGAGCTATGCGGAGAAGTGAAATTTGTGCACGTTTTCATAATTCTGTGATCTCTATCCTAAACCATATTCTAGTCGAATTTTGAATACAGAAAAGAGAGGGTTTTTTTTCCAAGTTTTGTTGACAAAATATTCGCTCCTATATAATAAAATATATTTTCAAAGGTAAATTATCTATAAATTCCTGCCTTGAACTCTCATGTTCTTCATGAAAAAATAATACTTTTTGCCGCGATAATGTGGAAAACGATAATTTGAATAACTATATTTCCCACTGAAATTCAGAAGACGTCCACAAATAATGAAGTTACATTTATGTCCAGAAGCAAAACAAGGGACCATCTCAGCATTTGCTCAAGGATCAGGGAAACTGGACGAAAAACCTGATCGAGATGGGGGCCATCAACCCAGAAACTGTGGTACAATACTTGTTACAGGTTCTTTAGAATTATACAGAAGAAATGTAGCAGAATTTACTAAATATGTATAGTAAGGCGATCGTATAGTAAATACAATTATTCGTGTTGTAAGATTCACTACATATGATGCGTTGCGTTTAGTAAATCAGACAATTCATAATCGTAAGTAAATGAACAAAGAGAATTGTCAGTACTACTATACTTGTTTCGTAGATAAAATCATTTGGTGAGATCTACGTTTCATGTCGTCACACTTACTAAACACTGTTTAGTAAGCGCGCGTTTTCAGCAGCCTGACCAATTCGAATGGTTATTGAGCCCGTCTGAAGTGTGAAAATTGAACGCTGTATACAGAATTATACGCAATATAAATGGCGTGTTTAGTATTTGGTTTTCAATAATTATGTTCTATTCTAAACATGGTAGAAATATCGTCGATAGTCTAAAGCCGGCAGCATGCGTCCGTAACAGATATGCTTGGCTAGGGTCAGTCAGTCAATCGAGGTTAAGGAAGTACGAGTTCCAGGGGCCGTAGGATGAGTGACCGCTCCGAAACTCCAGTTGCTACCTGCCTGAAGAGATAGAAAGGAAGCATTCCCTTTCATGTTTCGTTTAGTTATTTTCACTGCAATGTGTTTAGTAAATATTACTCAATGTATTGGTCAACGCAACGATTCGTTTAGTTTTCTCCATTAGATGCCATTCGTCACGGGGTACGACCAGTTCAGTGAACATACTATACGTGCTTTAGTGTGTTTAACTAAATAGCAGTTTCGTGAACGTGACTAAGCACTTCGTCCTACGAAAATATAAAATACCGTTTAGTTGAATCTACTTCACGATTAATCGTATGAACTAAACATTTCTCTCCGTGCAATAGCGTGCGAAGTATAAAATGAATTTTTGTACTACGTTTGGTTCTGCAGGGAAGTAGTTCCGAAATGTGGTGGCAGAGTGTGCGCTAATTTCCCATAACGCCATATCCTCTTCCTTCGCATTTCTTCGACTAGTGCTACTCATCAACCACTGATCTGTTTACAGTATGGATCTGTAATACTACTATCCAATGCACTGAGATATTGAGAGAAAACTGTACAGCCTCCGCTCGTGTAAGAGGTTCTATGGTTTCCTTAGTTACCCACGAACTCGGAAGAATATAAAACCAATGGAATAGATTCGATTTTGACTGAAAAGTGTAAATAATTAATACTGTTATTCTGGCTAAACTCATACTGCGCATACAGACTGAATTCCTGTTTCCTGAAACACAATGTCCTGAAATACAGCTGATAGCATGCGATAGCAACACTCAAAGGAAGACATGGTTATACGAGAGGATTTTTTGTCGTTCTTGAGCAGCGAGCATGCTACTTTTTTGGAAACCCATTTTGTATGATTTTGTTAATCAGCATTTTTTGATGCCGCAGCCACTAGTATACAATTAGATTATTAAATTAATATAGCTAATATCATGCACACATATTAATGCCACGAACATTGGAGTATGCATCACGGGAATCGAAAGTTAACAGCACGTTCTACCGCCACAATTTGGAACAAATTCCATCGAGCATGACCGAGCGATCCATTAGCATTCGATATAAATCTCCTACTACATCCGGTGTAATACCGCACTCTACTATCACTTCGAGTTCGTGTTAGCGCATGTGCAGAGGCTCAAATGTGGTAAACGCTAAAGGGCTTCACGCTACGCAAGAATTCTGTATAGGGAAGAGTGTCTTTCAGGGGGTTTGTCACGTCCTCCTAGCAATGCGAGTAGAGAGCGAATCGCACCAACCTCTACAGAATTAAACTTATCTGCTAGAGTAATTCTAGAACGGCAGGGTCCAAAAATTGAGAAATGTTTGTTCTGCGGCTCCTGTAACCGCTTGGATGAAACAAAAAATAACTTTAACACACAAGTTTTTTTTTCTTTGTTTCTTCAGTCCTCTTTCGTTCGTTAATATTCAGGCTTCTAATTCGTTAACCTACGACTTTGATGAACTCGTCTTTGTCTCTCGGTTAAAAGGTTCGCTCTCTCGTCATTAGTTTCCACGGAGGAGCGGAAGGTAGTGAGATTTAATTTGAAGAGAGGTACCAGCACGAAGGGAGAAGACTTTGAACAAACTCTTAAGTACTGTAGTTGGTATATTACAGTCCCGTTGATTGGATTCTTTCGATGGAATACATACCTGCACATCTATAGCGGGTAAATCGAAATTAAAAATGCTACTTTAGACGAGGAATACGGGTCCGCAATATTAACTATTCGAGTACCATCTCCTATCTGATCTTCACTGACAGAGCCTTTCCACTCTCGAGTCTATTTTAACTTTCTATTGATGATAACATTTTCGATTGACGAAGCCCTCCAATTCAATTTGTAATGCCTTCGGGTGCACACAATTTTAATTATGTCTAATTCCATCAACATCTATTACACTGAATTTGCGATAGTAGAACGAATTTACGAGCGGAAAAATTGAGCAGCAGTTGTCAGTAGGATGTTTGTGGCGTGTTTACTTAATCTTTATTAGTTTGACCGAACGGCTTGCATTTTGATTACAGCCTAAAGATTCAGGCCGACAAAGACAGTTTCTTCACTGATCTTTTTTCTATTGAACCTCACGATAACTCGACACGCCATACCAATGTTCAGTTCAATTGGCATTCCGACGTCGAAGGGAGGGGAGGCGATGTCGATCGATGCAGTTTATTGCTGCCGCTCATGCTGGTTTACTAATTAATCCCTAAAAAAGTTTTATCCGATTAACAGCTTCATTATATTCTCTACATACAAAATTACGCAATATATTATCAAGTGAGCACAACGGTGTGTCAGAGGAGTCTGTCAACGAAGGTTCACAAGACAGTTCACAATATATCCACGTCCTCACACGGCAAGGAATTCAAAGGACAGTATTCTTGTCAAGATTGTTGGTTGTGGTTGAACCGTGGTTAAACCGCCATCCTACAACACTAACCAGCTGAAGTATTTATTTCAAGCAATCGCTCATGGAAACAACTTCTTGCGTTCGCCGTTTGTTGATAGGAATGTTGCAGTTTGCAGTTTGTAGTTTGACAAGGTAAATAAAACAGCTATTGCCAAGACGACAAAACATTGAGGAGAAATAAATAAATATGGCTGACATATCGCGTATTGTGAAATATCGAAAGAGTTACTCTTAAGTTTCTAATTATTCATAGAAAAAAAAGAATGTGCGAAGCGTGCACGAAAGTGTTTTCTTCCTTTCTGTTCCTCCCTACTCCACGCCCCCGGACATTTCATTAGCACGCAGTCTCAATTTTTGCACTAGTTACGTTAACAATAATAATCTTATATATTATTTCTCAAAGGGATGTTTGGTCTTTTCAATAAATTGGGCGACATACGAAACCGATCTGTATAAAGAAGCAATGGATTGAAAAATCGTGTTTCTTTTCACCTGCACATGTGACATTCTTACTGAAAAAGGGCGTTAAAAATACCTAAATATTAAAAAAAGTAGTAATTCGGGATCTGTAATATCTGATTGCCGCTCGATCTATCGGAAGAAAATTACACTCGGACGGTGGCGGGAAATGCAATCTCAAGCATTTTTGTTTGTTTCAATTTAGTGTAGGTTGTGTAAGCACGTGAACGTGATTTTCTACATTGAATAGAAATCTTGAAATATGAGAGGTTAGTGATCTTAGTGAGGTTAGGTTGATTATAATGCTGGAATACAAAAAAAGAATTTAAGCAGAAAACAGTTTGGTTATTTGACTAACCGTGCGATTTAATCGCACGGGATCTCACTAGTTATATATAATACCGGTTATTATACAATCTGCAATTTAGTAGTTCTGTATCTTTATTTACGTATGATTTTTAGATCTAATCAAAGAAAGAAGTATACAATAGCATTCATCTGGGCTTCCATTACTCTGCGTGGGAGGCTGACGTGCACTGGGTCTCGGAAAGAAGACCAGATTTAGCCCGGGGAAACGTTGACACGGGAAAGATCTATGGGCAGACGCGAAGGGCTGAGGGCGAGAGCGTGGGCGAGGGCGAGGGCGTGAAGAAAGGGCTCGCCTTCAAAGAGGCCGCGGCGGCTCAGAGGGCGAGCCGTGGGGGAAAGGGCGCTGCGCCACTGCAGGGGAACTGATGGCTATTACCGGCGGCACGCGTCACACAAAGGAAGCTCACACAAAACCCACACCGAAGACCTGAGGGTTCGTGGACACGGCTCGCCACATAACCCTTTTTTAGTTGGTGCGATATCCCTGGCAGGATTTAGGCGACGAACAATCATAGGATTCGCACATTTATGAATAAATTGTACAACCAATGAAACCTGTAAGCTGTGGGTGGGGGTTGTGACGTAATAATGAGCGGATTCGCCCTTCCACCCCTGGAGCACGGGTTCGATTCCCGGCCAATCCCCGGAGAGTATGGTGGGCAAGCGAGCTCAGGCAAGTTTTCTGGAGTGATTCCTTGTATCCATGCCTTTCTTACCACCGTTTCTCCATTATGCGCTTCATCGTTATCGCTATCATCTAAACAGAACGTCACTCCCCGAGCATACTTTTTATTTGATACGATTTATTTCGTCAATGAACAGTAAAAACTGTATTGACGTATGGAGGAGAAGTACAATGTACACACGTTTTCTTGAGCTCTGGAATCCCTTCTCCACCTCTGACCTCAGAAGACGAAGATAGTAAAGTATAATAAATAAATACATAAATACAATGTTGGATGGTGATATTTTTATTCACGCCATTTACAGAAGATTCAAATCTTCGACAATGATATCCACGGAGGATTTGTCCGCAGGTACCTGCACCAAGTTTGTCATGGGTAAGTTGCTTTACTGTAAAAAGGTTGGACTGCATCGTTAATATCTAGATACATTTCTCTCTGTCCAGTAGTTCCTGGTAACGTTACGTAGAAAAAACCCTTGTGCTCCTGCCTGAATCAGAGAGCAGCTAAGGAAACTCTTGACTACGATTCTCACAGTTCAAAATGTGTTAAAAACTTCACTTTCACTCACCATTTTGTTATTTAGAATATTTTGGTTTCGTAACATTCAAAGACCTCTATTTGTATTCAAACCTCACTTAAAGCAATAGATTCAAATTCATGCACAAGAGAAGTGTAAATCGCAACACATTTCTGGGTTAGTTACCATGACACATGCAGATACTTTTTAAAGTTTAGGGCACGCTCAAATGCCACGAAATACTACATAAACCCATTGTCACTTGCGTAGATTCTCTGCCGCAAAATACAGCTGCAAAATATATCGTGCATGGTGATCTAATTCGCTGTTAAAGGTTAATAAACCATTCATTTGAAAAATCCACCCTTTACAGCTGTTTAAAAAGTGTATAATACCATCAATAAGGCATGTTATTTGTGGCGGCATTTTTGTTTGTATTACATGACGCAGATTAGTAAGCCGCAGGAGCTAAAGCCCTAAACTGTTAAAATGTTGTAAGAGTACATAATTTTCCTGCATGCTCATCGTCACCCCATAACACACGAATATTAGTTAAATGCGTTAATTTGATCAACGCGCGAGCACATTCTATGACGTAGCCATTGTGCGATACCACCTCTCATTCCTGGCGGGCGCTGCTCTCTGCGACAACCTCCGGAAGGCCGTGCTCAGACGCGCGTGTTTCCGTCAGTCCGTCAGTCAAGGCTGCGCACCCTCCCTCGACCCCTCCCCTCACCGCGCGGAGCGAGGGCACGGGTGTGGTTAGCGATGGCAAAAAACATCGATGTTTTCCACCACAAACATCGACGTATCAACATCGATATTTTGCTTTCGATGTTTTCTTCACATCGATATTTTGTTGCAAAAACATCGATGCTTGAGTTTATTATTCATGCAGTGCTTCATTATGTTTTTTTAAAGAATGTTTGTTATTGTTATGGTATTTTGTATGGTATATGTAGAATATTGATTAAAAGATTAAGATGGTAAAAAAGCGAAACACGATGTTCCTTGATTTTAATTTCTTCTTTACATTTAATAATAATTTTTATTAGCATAGCAGTGTACTAACTTGCTGCTAACCAAACAGTAAAATATATCCCATTTAACATACGGTAATTAAAAATGGAAAGAAAAATAGCATGTTTAATAGCCTATATTTAAAACGTCAATGATTTAATGATCGATGATTTTTGTCGATATTTTCATCGACAACGAAAAACCCGTTAGCGATGTATCGATGTTTTGGTAAAATTTGCCATTACTATAAGGTTACGTGTGGTCGCACTTTTGTGCATGGAGGCGGAGGGGATCAGCAGACGTCCCTCCGTCTAGGAGCGCATCTGAGGAAGGGCATTTCCCTCGCTCTTGCGCGACTTCTTTCAGAGGACGAGGGACGTTGCGTAAGACTTGCGTTTAATCCCCTCTCAACAACAACACGCGTTTTTTCTTCAAAATTGTTTAAAATGATCTGGAAGAACTCGAAAAATGGTGTTCCTGCAGTTTCCCAGCAATAGCTCGAGACGTGCCGAATGTCATCCCTTGTCCCTGCACCGTGGTCCAGTAGAGGTCTCCCTGAGAGTAACGAACGGACACACAAGGTAGCCGACAAACACCATACAAGTTACTCCGCGAGTAACAAACGGACTTACTACACCAGACTCGCAAGTCAACATACGTAGGACAATAGGCGACGAATCTTTTCGCTTCTGATCTGATTAGTTTGTCGCCGGGCTACGAATTAATGAAAAACTTTAATCTTTGGCACTTCCTACGTCGGCGTCTGAAAGGGCACCCCGGCCCCCTTCTACGGCACAAGTGGTGAGGGGGCACAGAAGGGGGCTCTCCCAACCACTTCGAAGGGAGAGGGGGGTCCCCAGACGCACGCAGCTGTCCGGGCGGGCGGGGGGGGGGGAAGGTCGCGGAGGCGGTATATTTAGGAAAAGCGCGCTTTCTTCCCTCTTCTTCCCGGTATTGGGTTAATGGGGACGGGCCCGGCAACAAACCGCAGGGCTGGTCTGCTTTTGGAAAGGCTCCAATTAGGCTAACATCTAGCGACATACCCGGTGGCTGGAGAAGCGCTCCCACAAAGGTTCGGGGCGTAATCGACCATGAATCTTTTTATCATTGACTAACGAGTGATACAGCTGCAGAAAAAGAAATTCGCAAATTTCTACTAGGTTTCTGAAAGGTCATTTGAAATAACAGTCAGTACCGTAAATGAAGTAAATTACGCTGCTCTCTTTACACTTCGTGAAGGGCTTGTGCTCGTTCGCGACACTAATATTACTCACGACTCGTGTGTACGACTCACGTTTGTCACAAAGTGAGACGCTCGCGATTGCCAGACGCATAAACAGAAGCGTGAAAGTTTTCCTGTATCCTAAGGCTGCGTACAGGCACCTTTACACTTGGAAGGGAATGTAGATATTCCTAATATCAGATGCGCCAACAAATAGCAAGCTTTTCTAAATCTATCAAGATTTTTAATTGACATAGGACTTCCTATAAACGCTTCCTTCCATTTTTTAAATTTAATTTTACATGAATATTTATGCGTCGCACTCTGTTTACCTTATCATGGTCTTCGAAACTATGTGTGTGTGTTTCGATAGCTTACGCAGATATTCTGATCATTCATCCGGTCCGCCTTGAAGTGTATCTCTTCTACATATCTCAAATTCGTGGAACCGTTTTGAAAAGACCATTGCCTCCTAAACAAAACCGGCTCTCGGAATAAAGCAGTTCCATGGAGTGTGAGTCATGCCGCGTTTCCTAAACGGGCTGCTCCGAGCCGAGTGGCGAACAGGGGAAACCGATGACTGCAGATGAAATACTCGCGTCGCCCCCCGCACGAGGGAGAGAGGGGTTCGCCAATATGCTCGTGGCAGCTTCTTCTCCCCTCAGGTTGGCCGACACGCGCCGCCTCGTCACCTCCCGCGCAACAGCCGGGCGGGGGCTCCGTGCTCGCGGGGGAACAATGGGCCATCTCCAACGCAGGCAAACCCAAGGGTATTCTCTGAAACGTGGGAATCCTCTGATATTTACCACCTACTTTGGTAAAAACAGAAAATCGTGAAAAACCATGACTTTTTCTCTCAAACGTCTGAATCCTCTGATAGCATTAACCAGTTAATATATATTATAAGTTGGTCCATCATTGACAAGACAAATCTTTTAAATAACAGCTTTATATACAAATTTTGCACGTTTCGGAAACATTTGGTTTTCATCATCAGGTGACAAATAATTATAATATATAAAAATAATGGAAAAGTGCCAAACAAACTGATGATGGAAACCAAATGTTTCCGAAACGTTGTGCAAAATTTGTATATAAAGCTGTTACTTAAAAGATTTCTGTCTTATCAATGATGGACCAACTTATAATATATATTAGTAATATAGACAGAAACGAAAAATATTAAATACATTAACCAGCTACTTTGATTAAAATCGAAGCCGGTGCATTTTGTGTCCTAAAGAACGGTTTCTATCCGAACTGTGCTGAGTACGCACGTATCCCTCAGGCTCAAGCAAGTAAATTGCAAGTAAGCAATAAAACACTGTGGCTTTGTTTTTTGTGTGAGCGCTTTGGAATCTACGCAATACAGAAACCGCCTTGCGCTAAGGCGGCTCCGCACTGGGCATTCGCCGAGCAGCGAGCTCCCGCTCGCTTCCTTTGATGTGCCCTAAAGACTTACACGCGGTGGGTAAGGCAAGCATCGAATGTTCGTCACTCGGCAAATAACAAGCAAGTCATCCTCACTTCTTTCGGTTGCTAGCTGCCCGCCGAATAACGAATATGTGGAGCTGTCTTAGGTAGTAAAGCGATTTTGCGTCCTTTGCAACAGGCGCCAGCAGGCAACACTGGCAAGTAATGGAACTACGGCTGATGATATTAGCAATTAGTACGGATAATTTGTCAATTTGCCTTTTTTTTGTGGGAGTTTACGTGGCAAGAACCATAGGTCGCGGCCAACCCCTAATAGAATAAGAGTTTTAGGGCAAGGAAAATTCATGCAATTCAGCTCACACAACGCGTTGCAAACTAACCCAGCGCTCATATGAAACTTGATACCTTTTCTGCACATTATGTTAGATTATTGCTATCTCAATAGAACATATCCGATATTGAAAAAATGCCTCAGGTATCTGGCGTGCGATAACGTGGCGACATCAACTCTCAACTGTCAAGCAAATGGAAGATGTGAACACTACCTTCATGGTTCCGTAATTTCTCTGACGCTACAGCCCGTGGCACGCGTACTATTGAAGTCAGCGGGCAAACCGACAGAAACAACCCGCGGCAACGGAGTCGCATCTCCAGGTGGTTCCACACATTCGGCAGTCGCCGAGCAGCGAGCTACTGCTCGCCCGATCCCGACCAGCTGATGTGTTGGGCGATTGTTCACTCCCTTTGATGTGTCCAAAAGACCGACACGCGGCGGGTAGGGCGAGCGCCGAATGTTCATCATTCGGCAAATAGCAAGTGACCCACCGACACTACTCGAGATTCGGCGAGCGGATGCTCGCTGTTCGCCGAATAGCGAATGTGTGGAGCCGCCTTCCGAAGCACGGGCCTGCGGGCGTGTGCCGCGCGTTTGTCAACGGGCGCCCACTGCTTCCGCGAGGGCGCTCGTAAACACAGCGCTCCGCCAGGCCTGCGCCACGACCACAAACTGCGCACAGCACACGTGGGGTAATGTGGACGCACACTATCTGTATCGCGGAGAAAGCAATGGCTGAACTACTTGATATAACTAGTGACTCAAGATTCCGAGCGGACATGAAACCTTCGGGCAGCTTTGCCCCGCACGAAAAAAGGAAATGTCCTCGAGAAGAAGTGCGTAAATGAAGAAAAGGAAAAGCTATGACTAATTCTCTGAAACGTTTGAATTCTCTCACATTTACCAGTTGCTTTTGTGAAAATGGAAAGTCGTGAAAGACCATGACTAATTCTCTCAAACGTATGAATTCTCTGACAACATATCCAGCTACTTTGATTAAAATCGAATAGACTTTGAGTCTTAAAGAAGAGTTTCTATCCGAACTGTCTTGAGTTCCACGTGTAAGTACGTATTCCTCTGGCTCGAGCAAGTAAGATGCAACTATGCAATAAAACACTCTGCGACTCAGGCAGCTACTTGTCTTAGATGGCGCTGGCGCTTTGGAATCTATGCAATGCGAATATAGAAATCGGAGCTCGGCTGTTCGTTATCCCCCGCCAAGGGCCGTGGCGAGGCGTTCATTTACTAGTCATGAAGAATACGTAGAGGCAGCTCTTTGGCTTGTGCGACAAAGGGGTGGAACTTCAACTTACAAAAATTTAAACCAATGAGGAATCCGCTTTCGTCTGCAACTAAAGCCATGGTAAAGGCGCAGACGAAATATCGGTCGTTCGCTACCGGACGACTTGCGAGCGAAAACATCGGACCTACTTTATCCGAAAGAACACACAAATAATGTAGCCGAAATTGTCCAAATATTCCCATAATTCCGCAGTTCGTTGTTTGAAACATTTACGAGAAGCACCCTCAAATCCATCTACATGTAGTGCAGGAAGTCTTGTTAATACAGATGGCCTTGATTCACTGATTTCAGGCGAATGGTACAGACAGAATCAAATGAAACAGATCTTCGTCCGACAGCCCATGTTTCCAGACGTCACTGTCAGAAGAGGTCGATCGGGTTCAATAAGCCCCGTTCGCATTTACTAGCAGGTCTTCGAGCGAATCAGGCATATCGGTCGCAAACGTTCGACGCCGGACGACTGAAATTTCGGCCAAAACCGGCTCCACTGTGACCGTCGCCTACGATTTACCAACAAATCTTCTACGAGGGAGCGTTCTTGTGGATACAGCCTTGGTTGTTTTGTTGAGCTGAACGATGTGCTGTTCCCGGCAGTGGCTGTGTCTGCTGCGCCTCCACTCGCGAGCGGAGCCCCGCTGATCGACATGTGTTGCGGTCGAAGCCGGCCCTCCCTCCCTCCCTCCGCTACCCCCCCCCAGCGGGCGGCGGGCGCTGCGGTCCACGGCCCATTCGTGCACGCAGCCCACACGCTGTGCTCGGGACAGGTTGCTGCCCCTGACGTTGACACGACTTTCACGAGACGTACGTGGAGAATCACTCACTACGTTACACGGACGCCAAAGCACTGACATGACACAGTAGTTAAGGCGAAAAAATTCATCATTTGATTAAATTTTAATAATTTATTTAAAATTGTTATCAGCGTTATGTAATCAGTAGTAATATGGATATACAAGTTTAGTAATAAACAAAATTTTTATCTAGCAAGAGAACCTTTTGGTTACCTTAGACCACTAATATTTGTACTGCACTCCTCGTTATTAAAGAAATACCCTGAAGAAATTCATCGTACTTAAGACGTTAAAATCAATCTCTCAATATTAGGCTAAACATATCCAAAACGCGCATACTCAAACATCTATAGCATGGAAAAGTTTCTATTAGCTCTTACATTGAAACGTTCCTTACCACGCAAACTTCTGACATGTAAATATTTTGAAATATTTGCTACTGTGGCGCCTAATAGAATCAGCTTCACAGAAGATAGCCGGATAATTTTAAAGACGCAGCATCAACAGCCCCCTGCAAAAATCTATTTTTTATACTGCAGTTTAGTTTACACATACTACACAAAATGTAAGGAAATTATCCCACCGTCTCCCACAGATCTTTCCTGAAGGTTATTTCTTTTTATTTTGCCTTTCTTCTATTGAACGCGGCGTCTATCACACTCTCCAAGAACACCCCAAGCATGTCTCCGGCAAGTTCATTTACCGCGCGGCGTGTTTACACCACCAGCACCCACCGAGCGCGGAACTCCATCGACTTCCCCCCCCCACCTCGCCGCTGCGACTGCAGCGTAACTCTCTCCCAGCGAGTGCAAGCGCTCGCGGCGTCCCAGCTGCCCATCGCATCACCCTTCGGCGCGCCCACACGCGCCCGGGGCTGAATTTACGGCGTGAAAAGCCGCATTGGCAACGTCGCTGCCCGGGGCCAGCCGCGCCCGCCCCCGCGCCGACAAAAACGCCGCCCTCGAGGGGAGCGCGCGGCGCGACGCAGCGCAGGGGTGCAGACGGAGCGGCTTCCGCCGGGGCGGCGAGGGCGAGAGGCCCCCCCCCCCACTCCACCGCAACGCACCGCGTCGCTCCAGGAGGGGACTGTTTTAGTTGAGAGGTACTTGGACCCGGGGGCGGATCCAGCCGATCATTACGGGGGGGGGGGGTCATCGCAGATTTGTATTTATATTGTGTATTATTTATGTACTGAAGATATACAATATTATTGTTTAAATTATTAGATAATTCGAACATAAATTCATATGTAAATCAATTTTGCCAAATAAAAGAAAGTAAACGAAAAGACTAGCCTCATGGACCCCTGCCCCCCTCCCCCCGGATCTGAAAGTGCTTGTACCCGACAAGGTTTTTAGACACACTCATTGAATATTATCACCATGATAGTGTATATCTCGTACAAATTGTCGACATACTTCATATGTAATTACTTTGTAAAACATCTAATCTCGTAACACACTTTGTTGAAATTATAGTAAGTTAACCTAATTATAAATCACTAAAATATGTAATGTTTGATAATTATCTACACAGGATTTAAAACATACAAAAGGATTTTTCTGAGGTATTACTATTTATTCAACTGGTTATCATTAGACAGTTTTTGTATCCTCAGGCATAAAGATTACTAACAATTTTAGACAGAACTATACGAGTATGGTTATGAAACCCAGATATATAAAGCTATGGAATATTACAATTTTTAAAAATCTAATTTAAAATGAGTCAAATGAAACCTGATACGCGTTGCATAGATCACAGCACCCTTTTACTCGCACTTCAACTACAATACCAGTTATCAAAAGGAAGTGATAACACTTTTAAAGTCCATCACCTTTAATTTAAAGAAAGAGAAAAAAAAATCAAGGAATTTTGTTTAAAGGAAATCTCAAACGACTTTCTATAAAACCTTAGTGATTTAAATGAACAAATTTCTTCATTCGCTACGAATTGTCCATTCCCTTCAAGAATGGAAACAGAATGTCAATTAGAGTTGTTTCTTCGCGAGTCAGTAGTTTGCTTCGCATTTTTCCGCGGAACCATTGAAGTTGGAAGTTGTTTGGAAGCCTTAGTAGGATTTCCGCCTCCTGTTTTCGCAAGCAAAGTAACTTTCTGCGCAGCAAGTATTTATGTTACACGTATTTGTAAATACTATTTTTAGAACGGGGATTCGACAAAAGTTATTCAAATTGAGGGAATAGTGAAATTCCAGCGTTTGAACGACATGTTCATGACATGCCACACGGCATGTAGAGACAGTTTAATCGCATGAATTCATCCAGCGGCTATCTAGATATCAGATGTGGATTTTACCGCATTAAAAATATAAAAATTCTTATTTCCTTATCAGGCTTCCAGCTCCTTACTCTAGGACGGTTGAGGCGAACTGATGGGCGGGTGTCTATGATTAAATGATGAACGTTGGGTCAACTGTGAAATGACTGGCAGGGAAACTGGAGAATCCTGAGGAAACCCACCGCAAAACCACTTTGCCCACCAAAAACTACCTCGTGGATGGACTGCGATCTGAACCGCGGTCCTAGCGGTGAAAGGTCAGTCTGTCGTCGAATTATTGTACTCAACAGGCAACTACAAGCTAAATCTTGGACGTCAACTAGCGTGGCAACTTCGACAATATTAAAACCATGATGTGCTTGAAATATCTACATCGAAGGTGAACAACCATTGTATGAATATTTTAAGTAATGAGTGAAAGTCAATGCCAGATGGCATGTGGTTCTCTTAAATAAAACTTTATTCCAACACTACTCTCATGAATGATGTCACGTGTGAAACTTAACTAGTCTCAATAACACAAGTGTTCCCGCCTGCCGCAGTGTAACCTTAAAAGTTAGAATCTCGATTATTTGAAATGTTTTATGACCCTTAGTAAAAAAATATTAAATTCTTCGCACGCTGTCTTCTAATTTGAAAACTGACTACGAAACGCTTTAACACATTTTTAATACTCGACGTAGAAGACTTAGCTCTTGACATGAGGCGATCGACTTGACATTTTGGGATAATTTTCATTACAATTGGAGGTTAAAAATTGACCATAAACTATAATTGGTTACGAGTGTGGGAGTATGAGTTGCAGTTCGATCATATCGGAAGCGTCTTCGACCGCGTAAGTTAGGAGCAGTGTGCACTGCCTTTTTGTTGCTCTGCAAGGCGTCGGGTGGGTTGCGTTATACCCACAGCAACAGGCGCGACAATGTTCTCATGAACAGGTTGATTCTCAGGGGAAATAGAATTCCGAATAAACTTCGTGATTTTAATTGAAGATTAAAATTTAACATAAAAATGTTTCAAACTCAAAATGTAAAAATTGCAATAACTTTTATAGGATCAGTCTCTCACGGATAACGTGCAAACTTCCGCCAGAAATATTTAGGGTTCAGAACAGTAACTTTTATACACATTTCGCAGAGAGTAACGATTCGCTATTCAAAAACCCAAGAAAAATATTATGTTCCCACAAACAAATAACATTTGGAAAATTTCTTTGTAGAGGCAATACAAAATTGAAACGCAAAAGCATGTACGAGCAACTGCGCTATATCGTCATAAAATACTTATGCTGTTGAAGCAATGAAGTAGATACGGCTATTAAAGGTAAATGCACTTATTTTCAGCACTTTCATACATGTCTTGTGAGACGGTCTAACACCACACGGAGTACACGATTATTACACTGTCACGTTGCACACAATCGAAGCAACAAACACAAGAACGTCTCCCTGAGACACCAGTTTCGCAGCCCACACCGTTAAGCGAAATCAAAACTATTCTGTCTTACAGGTCCACTTCCTCTCATCCTTTACGACGTCCAAGAAAACTCATTACGGCGGAAAATATAATCGCTCTGGTTGCTCGTTAATTAAATCTCCGACCCGCGTGGCAGAAACCATCCTCTACGAGCGACAACCTTTTGTGGTGGCAAAGGTCTGGAAGGGCGTGGGAAGCACCATTGTGAGCCATGAAAAGGCGGTGGAAGAACAGCGGCAGGTCCCACCTCCGAATTTACAATGGAGCTCTAAATTCCACGCGTTGAACATAAAGCTGCTGCGCTCACTTTGGACACAACGTTTCTGTCAGGTCCTAATGTGAGCTACGGTTTTTTTATTCTAATATTAAGCTCGGTATTGTAATAACACGTGACCAGACTCTAAACTACCCCCTTTTGCTGTTCCTGGAGAAGATCAATTCTGAGTACTTGTTTTATTAAGATTACATTTTACGAGAATGTTAGGTGTCTCAGCCCGACTCAGAATGGAAGAACGAAAGCCATTGAATATTTAACGAATAAACTAAAATCTCTGGTGTGAAATGTACGTACAATTTGGAATATTTATGTGCTTGAAAGTTAGCATTTCTTCTTAGTAGTTTCTTATGAGTTTCCTTCTTTCGCTTTCTCGTTACTCTCATGCTCGTTGAAAATGCTTCTAGGTTTCTAGAATGAATAGTGGTACGGGAATGGAAACTTTTCAACTGAAAGGCAACCGTTAGGAAAATCTTGTAATGGTTCAAAATAAATCGGTGATCGTGATTTTTGATGATGCATGTGACGTCCAACGCTCATTATGTACATGTCAGAAGTAATCCTGTCTACCATCTTAAACTCTAATCAGAAGGACAAGAATTTTAACTTAAGACAGTAGGGCAGAAAAAGCTGCACTTTGTGTAGATACAGCCCTTCTCGTTCCAAAAAAAGAAAGGCGCTGCGGTTGCAAATCTCAGGGGAAATACAAGGGGGAAGCATGTCGGTTGCGGGATCGAGCTATGAAAAATTCCTGGTCGAAGGGGGAAAGGAAGGCTCCTTGGCTCCCGCAAAAGGACGTAAAAGACGCATTTCATGGAGACGCCGAAGTTCCTAAAATAGCAGGACCATTAAGGGAATGGCACTTAGCCTCACAGGAAACTAACTCTGAGAAAAGCTACCAGGAAATTACTTTTATAACCTGTACCCGACAAGAAAGCTTTGTCAAGAGCAAGGAACTTCAATGAAGGGAAGTGCATCCTGCAGTAAACGACCCTAGACTTTCATCGATATCGCCTCAACGAAATAGCGACGCAGTTTGGGTTACGTTAATTGCATTTTTACCTTTCACATTATAGAGACGAAACTAGAGAAATGCGACTAAGATTCCGGCATCTTCATATCGAATATCTTTAAGGAAATAATTACTGAAGGTAATAATTACTTGCGGTAGATATATCGAAAATATAAGAAATGGAGGAGATAAAACATCCACCTAAATGGAATCTGGTCAATAAATTAAGATCACAAGAAAATGTTAAGAAAACACACTCTAGAGTAGATAATATTATAATCCCTTCAAAACTTTATTCACTCTTCTGTATTGCTTCCAAAACGAAACGAACATAACCTCAGCAACTAATAAACAGACAAATCTCAAATACAAAACATTTTTTTTCTGATCGACGGTATAAAATGTCTTCTATCAATATGTTCTAAACTTTCATAAGAGAAAAACGTTAAACTAAAGACCGACATTTGCACCTTCTTCCCGTGGTTATCAAACTGGAGAGGGGGCATTATGGCTGAGGAAGGTGGCGGGTCGGGTCCAAATAGTATTCGAAGAAGAGGGATAATTTCATTTCAGACTGAGTTTCATCAATCGCGAAATAAAAACGACGAGCTAGTTAGCTCGAAACTTAAAAATAATGTTTATTTACAACGAAACTATTACCCTGCAATGTGGTGCCATCATTATACGAGCCCCAAGAAAATAAAGCAAAATTACAAAAAGTACTTGAATGGGAGAGGGCATGCCCTCCCCCCCCGAGGCGAGCTGAAGACAAGTGGAGCGGGGAAGGGGGCAGGGGCCTGTGATGCATCCGGGTGGGGGGGGTGGGGGCACCGTGAAACAATGGGGCGCGGCGCGGCGTCAGCGCACCGTGAAACGGCTCGCAATGGGCCACGACGGGCCAGGGCCAGAGCGGGACGAAGCCCGCAGCCACGAGCGAGGCTCGCGAAGGCAGGCGGGGATCGCGGTGGGGCGGGGGCGAGGAGGTCAACAGCGACGGAACGCGGCGGAAACGATCGGGACGGCGGCCCAGGCGAGGCGAGGCGAGGATGAAGTGGAAGTGGGTGGGGGCGGTCGGGGCGCGGCGTCCGGAAGGGAAGGGTATCGCCGGAATATCGCGTCCGATGGAGGAAACGGTGCGAGAAACGAGATACGCTCGACCTGCGCGCAATTCGGGGACGTGTCGAAGTAGCTCTAGCTTCAGAGTTATCGCTGCGGCGATGGTAGACTTAGATTAAAGTTAGAAAGAAACCACGTATGCTGTCAAAGAACCAACGAAAATAATAGACAATACTCCAGTTCATCATCTACCCGCCTACTAACAGATCAAAACTTAGTAACTCTACGATCGAATATAATGCCATATACAAAAGCTCATGTCACAGAAATTAACAATTTTCGATGTGATTACTTTCTTGTTTTAAAATTACCCTGATATTATCTGATTTCGGGTATCTTTGGTGTATGTTTAAAATACATTAAGATTTTGCCACAAACTGAAACTTCGGAGTGATTTTAATGCATTGCTCACACATCTTTCATACCAACCTGAACCCGTAGTTCCCAGTGTCAAACTTACCCCGCCCTAAACGATATTCCACACCCTACACGCCAAGCCCGACACCGTCATAAACATACACGTAGTAGTCTTCGACATGAAACCAAGCGTTTAATGCCAATGACACTTTCGGAAGCTCAGTCGTGGACATCGTGCCGTCCGGCCCCATCCGCGCGACGCGAACGAACACGCGACGAACTTATCGGCTCCGCGCGTGAGCAAACAGGAGCGCGACCGCGGTCGCCTGGCACAGTGGCGGGAGCGTCGCTTCGAGAGGGCATATGACCTGCAAGAAGAATGAAAGTAACTATTTCTTTTT
The DNA here is from genome assembly GCA_031308135.1 of Acheta domesticus. NCBI lineage: Eukaryota > Metazoa > Arthropoda > Insecta > Orthoptera > Gryllidae > Acheta > Acheta domesticus. Next base: position 6,476,416 of record JAHLJT010009419.1, on the reverse strand, counting down.
CAGAATGTATTTGGTCCTTTATTTTAACGACAGAAAATTGTTTAAGGATGACTTTTATATCAATATATTACATATGATACATAATAGTAACAGCAACGTTTCGGAAATAATTATTGCCATCTTTAGGTTTAATGTATTATATTTATTTATTTATTTTGACATTTAAGCCTGAAGAGGAAACAATTATTTTCCGAAACGTTGCTATTCCTATTATATATCACATGTAATATATTGATATAAAACAGTTATCCTAAAACAATTTTCTGTCTTTATTTTAAAGGACCAAATACATTAAGATGAAACTGAAGAATCTAAAGACAGAAAAGCAAATAATTTTAACTCTTTCTTTAATAAACAGAAGCAAGGCTTGTACATTTTCCCTCTTTAAATACGAAAATTAATTCTCAATTTTTCCTTAAAGATATACGTTCTGTTGACGCTCCGCTGATCTTCCGTGAACACTTTTTTCGAAGGTTCGTTCTTCGTGCAAGTGCTGAAAAACGGACCGTAAATTGGAATCACAGATGAAACAAACCCCACAAAAGACATGCTTTATTTCGGTTTTGACATAACCTTAAGGCAGCGAATGGCAATCGTGAAGGAATAATTTTATGAAGAAAGAATCATAGAATCCTGAGGAACATAATATCAATGACTGTATGGGGCAGAAACACCAGTAAGGCCACAGCTAAGAACCGGTTCGCTGGGCTGGAAAGCTGTCGAGTGGAAGAGAAGTCTATAATTCGATTTTTCTGTAGTGGCAGATGACATTAGGTCATTGTTGCACTTCCTGCGTTATAAAATGAATCTTTTTAGCACATTTCTGAGGCCACGAACCCCTTTGAGAAGGATGATCGCATATTAATTATGAATATTCATTTTATAGTGCGATATTTATCACTTTGCTCCTCAAGCCCCTATGGCCACGATGGAATACCACACGACACTTCGCGTCTTTGTCGGTCCTGCAGCTAGATATCGCATGTTCGCAAGTACTGCTTGATACGGTCGCGATCATGCGATATCTTGCGACACGATAGAGAAAGACGCGAAGTAACATGACATATTCCATCGTGAAGATGGGCCTTGAGGGGCAAAGTTATAAAAACGGCACTATATAAACTAGGTGTAACAATGACCTGATGTCATCCCACTATAGAAAAATCGAAGTCTATACTGCGATTTTCGTAACTTTGTCCCTGACAGGAATCAGCTGTTTCGCTGCCATCCAATCGGGAGCTTATATTCCGCGACAGTGACATCACTATGGTGACGTTCAAGCTCCCTATTGGATGAAACCGTGAACAGCTGATTCCTGTCAGGGACAAAGTTTCGAAATCGCAGTATAGGGACGGACCTAGAGGGACGCGTGTTATGTAAACTAGGTGTAACAATGACCTGATGTCATCAGCGACTATAGAAAAATCGAAGTCTAGGGACGGGCCTAGAGGGGCGCGTGTTGGGCCAGTGCGCGCGCGCGACGTCGCGTCGGAGCAAACAGCGGCGCGGCGCGGCCCCAGCTGAGCAAGCGCCGCCGCCCGGGCCTTCGACCGCACGAGCCCCTCCACGGCCACCGCCCGCGGGCCAGCAGCCCGGGCTCGCCTTCCAAGTGGAACATCAACACCACAGCTACTAATACTCTCCGGTATTCGCCGAAGCCCTCGGCTAAGGAATAGCACTCCCTTCAGCACTTGTGAAATTCGGCGTAGAATCTTCTTGGACTACCATCTCGTGCAGAATTATAAATTAAGAGTAACGTACCATGAAGAAACTAAAATCCCTACTCGTCAAAAAGATGTCGGTATCCAAGACGTTGGATCAAAGTTTGACTAGATCATTTACATCGTTGTTCTTGTGTTTGGTATGAAGACATTAGTTTTTACGGGTACTTTGCAGCATTATTTCCATTTTGCGTTTAAACTCTTAACGACTGCGTTTGTTTAAACTATTTAAACTAGTAAACAACGGATTTTCTTGCATTGTGTACAATAACATTACTTCACACATTGTGTACAATAGCAAATAGTGTTAAATAAATACTGCGGTCCTAATAACTACAAATAAATATACCTTGTGTTTCGCATTTAAATACAAAATAAGATAACCTAATTCTAATTAATTTCCAGAGGAGAAATGAAGCTTCATATTTTAAACAGAACTCGTCTTGATGAAAGCATCTTTCAATAATGAGACTCCTTTTAAAACATCAAATCGTAATTTACAGGGTATGATACAGTGCAACAATTGCGGTGCATAAAAAGATTCCTAAGCATAAATTCACAGTTCACTGCTGTGTTCCATAAATTCATTAATACACATGTTCATAAACTCGTGACGGGAACACGCCGTCGTTGTCAACTGTGCGTTACGCGTGTCCTCCCTTACATCCGCAGCGATCTGTTACGATAATGCGAACAACCCCAGCTCCCCCAGCCGCGCCGTTCCGTCCCCCTCGCGGCAGCGACTACGACTGGGCGACGTGGGCGGTGACAAACGCGGGTACTTCGTCAGCGTCGCGAAGCGAGCGAGCGAGCGAGCGCGGGGCGAGGAAAACGAGCCCGCGACCCGCAGAGCGGACGACGGGGGTCGGTGGAAGGGGGGCGCCAGCTGCAGCGCGCGGGCGGCGGGCGGGGGCGGGGCAGAAGTTCAGCGAGACGCGCGCTCAGTTGAGGAGCATACAATGAACAGGTGGCACGTCCACTCCGAAAAAATTGAGTTCTACCGTTTATCTATAATATTATTTTCAGGGAAAAAAAGCGAGAAGTCCCTAAAGTAGGCTCTGCACTAAGTACTCTATTCACCGAGTTAACGGAGCTTAGAGGTCGTGTCACGTTTTGAATGTTTGCCCCTTGTGTGGAACAACTAATACGAAAGGAGAAATGGAACAGGTGTGGAATGTGCTGAGATAATGGGGGGGGGGATTCAAAAGTTGGTTTTGTTTACCGTAGATGGGGTTAAGTTAGTTTAGCAAAAAAAAACGCTCTTTTAACAGAACTAACATAACTGGTTAGCAACCGGACCAATATAGCTCCACGCGCATTTCCAAGTCGGGAAGGATTCAGCCTCCGCTTAACACAAAAACATCACTGAGACCAGCCGAGGTAAAATTTCCTACGCATTTTACCCTAAAATTCAGATACGACTTATGTTGATTCGCTTCCCTGGCGTAACTACTACTGAAGTAGTTCATTGATATTGAATAGGACGCCCATTCCACACTTGTTCCACTTATCCGTTTGCTTCAGCCGTTCGTCAGAAATTAGTCGCGAGCGGATGGAGAGGAGAGGGAGTGGGGGAGGGGAGAGGGGAAGGGATGTTTTATGCCGCGCCACTCAATTTCCGGCGTCGCGGAAGAGCGCGTGGGCGGGTGGCTGCGTGGGCGAGGGCGAGCGACAGCTGCGAGGGAGCCGTGCCGTGCCGTGCCGTGCCGTGCCCGCCGCTGTCTCGCTCACTCCACGCGGTTGCGGATCCACAGGGTGCTCTCAAAGCCACCATAGCGCATGCTGATTTACAGTCCCCTTCAGGAATAGTCACCACAGCGCTTCACCTCCTAGGACAGTCTGTATAGGTGTCTTGCGCCATCGGAATGTCACCATGGAGCCCACAGTTACATATTTCGTGAAGTTATCTCAGGGCCTTAAGATGTATCGATTCAGTAAGTATCTTATGCAGCTTAACATTATTTCATACCTGAAATCATGGTCATACTAATTCAGAACCGCGATCTTGAAATGCTTAAATGTCACAGTACGTACGTCTTATCGCCACTCTCCACCCAACATGATCCTTTCAAGAACAATTCCGATACTTACCAATAATAATGCGCAAAGTGCACTTTAATTTTTGCAATTCAATGTTCAGAGATTCTGCATTTAAAATAATACTAAAATTCTAAGGGAGGGGGGGGTAGTTCAACCCTCATACGGTACGTAGCCCCAAAACAAAACGCGTATTAACGACTTATCAGTTTCAAGTGGGAGTAATAAGTTTTTCTAGCACAAAATTCATATAAAAAACCTCAGTTCGAATCTATTCGAAACAATGTTTATCTTAACTGTGTAATCCCACGTAAAAAATCTTAATATGCTCCAACAGACATAACATGCTTGTTTACGTATATGAGCCAAAAGTTCTCGTAATAGATACACGTTTATGTGATCGTCGGGTGGAGACTTAGGGAATTTGAAGATGACTGAACGTGCTTCTGGGGAGCCTAACTACAAATTCAGGACGACATTTCTTAGCCGCCTCATCTATCACCACTGGAGGGTAATTATTCACGACTGACGCGTGGTGGAAGCTAAATATTTATGAACTCGTACGAGGTCCCACGTCGAGTGAAATTTGTCACTGAAATGAATGAACATTCTCTATCAAGCTGAGACTATGTTCGCTGTGGATAATATCCCGAACAGTTTCGACCAGAACGGTTTTGAAACTTCTACGATTGGATTAGTGATATATCTACAGAATTAATGGAACAAAATTTAATTTTTAGTGAGAACATTATACGAGGCAGGAAAGCTAGAAACTTCTCGCGAGAAAGAGTAAGGTGAATGCTTCATCTGACATCATACAATGCAATACATAACTGACTCTCCAAACCCATATGGATGCGTTTAAAGTGTCTGATAATGCTCGGATTTTTTTAATTTGTCGATGTTCTTTTACTGCAATGATACCTTACTTTATTCGACCTTATCTGATGTGCTTTACAAATTTGGTACTTCCATTCTTCAGCGCATTTTCCTAAAACCGGAGTTCAATAAAAATTCAAAACAGGTGTCCTCCCTGAAAAGCACAACCACACCAGATTTCCCCCTCCAGATATCTCCCCAAGCGGAGGCACACCCAGGGACAAACTCGTAAGATCCCACTGGTCTACCAATATAGGGTGGTAGTGTATAGTATGCGAGTGTGTGAAGTAAGGAGTGAGGATAGAACGAAGAAAACGAAGTACAGATCGTGCGTTGTCTGTGGTCCTGTGTATTAGGGTTCTACTCCGGGATTTACTTGGTACAGATCGGAGAAAAGACGGAGAACTAGATCCCGACCAGAGCAGCCGCCCACAAGAATTCTCCAAAACTGAAGTCCGACATAGCTACGTATGGCGGTATTCGATAGATTACTCGCTAAACGCAGGTGGTCGCTTCGGCCTCGCCTAAAAATATTGCCTTCGACCGTTTCACGGCAAAACTCGCACGTCTCCTCCCCACTCGCGCCACGTCACCGCGTGACGCGCTCGCGACCTAATCCCGCGCAAATCGGCGCGCGAGCACGCGTCATCCCCCCGGGGGATCTCACGCGAGGGGAACGCACGCCGCGCCGTAAACCAGGCGCCGCCCACCTCAGCCCGCCCCGCCCCCTGGAACGGCGCCGCTCCCCTGCGCGCCGTAAATTGGGGCCCTCGGCGGCGCCTTGGGGAACACCGCTCACGCGGCGGCGTAACGACAGGCGACCCCGGACGCACAGCCCTGCACTGCGCGATTGGAAGGCTCTGATAATGCCTTCATTCAGCGCAGCTCCCAACGAACGTTCGTCGGAATTCTCGGATGGTGGTTGTGATCCATGCAGTATTTATAGAAGGATGGACTTATTGCAGTTTTGTACGTCCCAATTTCGATGAGTATTACCTTATCACCAAAGTATGAATTTTAGAAGGTATGTTACAACATTTATGTACTGCCTAATTTGACAGTAACGACTAGTCGTCCATACCTCTTGTCTGTCGTGTCGAATTCAAAATTTTGTGAACATTGGCATTATTTAAGCGCTGTCTCTGCAGCATCTCTGACCGGGAGGCCTTAGGCTTCGAGTCCAGACTATGGCAGATTTTTGGCACTAGTTACAGTATATGCAGGTCGAATTCAACTGCGGACTTGAGGAAAATTCTAGCGACCGGCTATTTTGATCGGTAGTTTCCCGTAGTTACTCCATTCAATAACAAACCAGTGCCGAAGTAGTGCACCTAACAAACGAGCCATGGACCACGCGTCATTCCTTCCTCTTCGTTGTCCTATCCTTTTCCCTCGCACACATGTGCACTTACTTGCACACGTCGGGAGGTCAGACGGGAGCTTAGAGCTTGCCCCCCCTCTGGGGGGCGGTTCCCCCCTCTGCGAGACACGTGAAAGAGGAATTCCCCAGCAAGGCAAAGTGTAGGACGGCGCCACATCTCCTTTTCCAAGGGAAGAACACCGCCCTGTCCAGGCACCGTTGCCACCACAGCTACTGACACGCCCTTTAATTAATCAATCGTAGTGCCCACAAGTCCCGAACGCGAGCGAGGCGTCAACGCTGTAGGCAGCGACGTCGTCGCCCGGGCCGGCAGCGAGGACGGGCGACGCCGCGGCGCGGCGGGGCTAACGGCGGCGTCTAACGGGCCGCCGGACATTCCCAGGCGCCGCGTCACGCCCACGGCGGGCTCCGAGGCCCCCTCGCCCCCCCCGCTGGACCACTGCGCGCGACGTCTCTCCTCCGCAGCTCTCGGCACAGCACCGCAAGGCGTGACACAATGCACTATCGTGCAGTATTGCTTATCGCGAGTCAATCACGTCCTCTTTGTTTCCTAGCTTTTTTTTGACAGTTCCGCATTAGTAACCTCCGCACGCAGCAGCTAACCGTTTTTTGTTGTTTCTTTTTTTTTCCTTTTCACAAGATTTCACTTTTACAAAACAATGTTACGTGCTGACGATTAATATCGTGTTGAAGATATTGATTCTTCCGATTTCTCGCGAAATGCAATGCAACTCATTTGTTATTAAATTCAAATGTATTATGATTTTACATGCCATTTCGTTCTTTTGGCGCAATATTCACGTATTCCAACGTTGGCCACAAAACTGACGATTTCATACTTTTTCTGTATCTCAAAGCTCCAGTAATTCAATTTGTTTGGATCCTTACAGAAGAAAAGTTTAAAAACTACTAAAGAGAGCGTCTCCGCTAGATTACACATACAAAAGCGCTAAAAGCACTTGCTCTTCGCTACCCCGGCCAACAGGCGGCAACCGCGCGGCCGCCCGAGCCGGCCCCGGCGCTGACTCGCCCGCCACGCGCCTGGCCCGACGACTGCACCGCCGCTGCATCGCACAACAGCTGCTGGGGAGGGAAAAACCTCTCGACGGATTCCCCGCTCGAGCTTCTGTCCGGGCGAGAGGTCCGTGCGCGGGAGCTCACCGCCTTCCTATACTGCGATTTCTCTAACTGCGTCCCTCAAGGCCACTCAAATCCCATCTTCGCGATGGAATATGTCACGGCATTTCGCGACTTTTCTCGGTCTTGCCGGTAGACGTCGCATGATCGCAAGCACTGCTTCATACGGTCGCGATCGTGCGAAATCTAGCGGAATGACTGAGAAAGACGCGAAATGCCGTGACATATTCCATCGCGAAGATGGGATTTGAGTGGCCTTGAGGGACGCAGTTAGAGAAATCGCAGTATAACGTCGTGACGTTCGAGGGAAAAATGCATCACAAAATAACAATACTCCAGGACGCGTAGTCGGCGTTTAATAAATCTCAAGCTAGAACACATTCTCGAAACGACAATCGCCCCCAGCTTCCCTACTACATGACAGTATGGGAACTGGCCTGCCTACTTCTGTATACTGTGAGAGGAGGATCGTTAAAATATCAGTCAGTTAACGGCTAAACACTAATAAGATCCGATTAACACTTGAGAGAGGTAATAGCAAAGAGATGTAATTCCCATGGAAGGTACGAATCATAGGATTAAAATTGACGTCAAGTCTACAGTTAGATCGCTGCAACTGATTGTTTTGTAAGAAGTAATTATTCATTGCAATGGGAGGATGGTACATCATAGGTAGCTGCCTGGAAGTAAGAAGCATTTGGCAAACCACCTCCACCGAAAGGTCCAAGCGCAATGCCTTTCCAAGGGTGCAATCTCATTCACTGGCCAGGGCATCACACAAGGAGACAACCGTCCGTCAGGCAGAGGAGCCATCATCTGTTGCCGTCGAGCGCCCCACCCGCAACGACACTCCCCGAGTCCCGTCCGGTGAGTAGCTGGTGCATCACCGAGCACTCCGGCCAGGTCCCGGCCGCCGGCATCTGCTCCGCCGCGAGAAAGAGAGCGCGCGAGCCGCGCGGCGGCCCCCGAGCCCGTCCGGCCGAATTACTGAAAAATCCGGATCGGCGCGACGAGGAAGCGAGCGCGCGGGGCAGATGGACCGGTGCGGGTTGTCGCGCCGCCGCCGCCCCGCCGCGCACGGCCCTGCCTGCCGGGGCGGAGGACGAGGCGGCCGGCGGCGGGGCGAGCGCGCGGACACGCGACCGCAAGGACGCGCCATTAGCACGAGGGGGAGGAGAGACACGGAGCCGAGAACGATGAAAGGTAGGAGAAAGAGGAGGGGAAGGGGGATGAGAGGGAGGGAGACGCGTGGAGTGGGAGGAGAAACAGGACGAAGAGGAGTGGTGAAGGAGGAGACGATACGAAGAAAGCTGCGGCTCGAGTCCATAAACACAAGCATGGAGAAAGAGAGATGCACACACGAATTTGAAAGATGATGAAAGGTTAAGAGGCCAAACCGTACGAGTATTGAAGCGTTACTGACGTCCCCACTGTATAGTATACATTTCGGTACGTATCTTCAACTGAAAAGACGCATCTAACACAATTTATTAAAAGTAAAATATTAATTTAATTGAAATAGTAAGAAAGGGAGGTAAATATTTTTAGGTACAAAATTCAATTATTTACATTGCAAATTTGACTCCATATTACTACAAAAGACCTTGGCTCAGTACGAAAAGTTCTCTTCAACAAACAAGAGGAAAAATAATTTGGTCTTCCACAATCTTACCCACTCACCCCACAAAAAACTAATCCTATTATGACGATGCAAGCAACATTGACAAATTACTGCAGGTACGCAGAGAGAAACGATGAAAAGTTTTCTGGGGAAGCTATAACATCTTTAAAGTTATCTTTATTAGACAATTATAAAATAGAGGGAACCATTTCAATTACGCTAAAAAATGAGAGCCCTCTCAGTAACTTGCTCTTATTCAATTCGCAGCTGCATATTCTGAGTGAATTTTAATACAACACTTCGATTATAAAAAAAAAGTCGCAATACCGCTAGACATAACAGGTGGCATTATAAAAAGCGGTAATAATTGTCAAAAGAAACGGGCGTTTGAACATTCAAAGTTTCTTGCGGTCTCCTCGCCAGGTACGCGGACTTCTGTCGCCGCAAACTCCGCGTCCACACAAAGCGTTTACCGTTGCCACCGGCGCTCCACGTGGTCATCCACAGCATCGATCCGCCGACCGCCCGACCATCCACTCGACCGCCGCGCCGCGCCGACCGGGTTCCAGGAGCGGCGCCCGCCCGCCCGCCCGCCCAGCCGACAGGCGCAGTGCACGCGCTCCTCCCATTAATGTGTTTGTAATTCCGGGCCCCGTTAAGCACACAGCCCCGCGCCTCGCCGCGCCGCGCCGCGCCGCGCCGCGGCCCAACGGCCACCGGCGGTCAGCAGGCGGGCGGCTCCAACTCAGGACGGTCTCGCACCGGCCGCCTACGCCTAGAGTCCCTAAATACAGACGGGTCGACGGTAGGTCGGCGCCAGATCTCGCCATCCAGCGGGGACAAGATCATCGCCACCTCCCGAGAAAAAAAAAATGCACTACACTTACGGGACTAATGACCAACGTAGTTGACGCGCCCGGAAACACGAGTCAATCAATCCGCGGTGTAGAGTCCCTAGATACAGAGAGTAGCGCAACCGCCGCCATTTAATATCCACTCGCCCGACAACTCCATCAGGCACCAATCAGGAACTGAAGGGAAATTGTAACATTTGGTGACGTAATGGAGATCTTTAAGAATATTAATATTGGTTTGTGATAGATTCATGGTTCTCAACATGTATATTAATTCACAGTTCTAATTCTTCTGTCAACTGGATATAAAATGGCGGGATCGGTGGAACAATGGAATGTGCTACTCTCTGTATCTAGGGACTCTACCTACGCCCCTCGAGGCTCGCCCTCTACCGCGAGTTCTCACGTTTAATTAACGTAACTATGAACTGTCCTGAGAAACAACCACGGAGAAGATTAAATACAGTAAGGACACATATAACATACTTTCTCGTATAAAACCAAGACTACATATTACTATAGTGCGTTTTTATGGTGATTTTAATTAAATACAAACTATGTGGCCTGTTCACATTTCACACTCTCTCTAAACTACCAAAACAGAATAGATCTCAGCCTTCTATAATATATACCGTGAGTGAATGACTAGCATATGTTTCAAAATTGTTATATGCTGAACTCTGAACAAAAATGTACTTCGGACATAATAGATATGTCCCTCCGGAAAAATATTCGAAGGCTTTGCATCACTATCATACCACAATATCGTTGCAACTACCGTCTCCACAAATTTTTATTTATCCCTGTAACGCACAATATATTTCCGTAATTGCGTTACACAAATTACATATTTTTGCAACAAATATTGATATTAAAAATGTACTGCTGTCTATCCTCACTGTGAGGATGTTTAGGTGCATTGGTGTATTATTGTGTATTCTTGCTATTAAGATATGTTGAACGTTGAACATGCTTTACTCATCAGAAGTCAGGCATTGAAAAAGGTTTCATATCGTCTGCAATAAATTCCTTCGAACGTTAAGTGAACTGAAGTGAGGTGACCACTGGTTGTTCTAGAAAATAGCCTATTCGTACTTCGGTCCCGGAAAGGAATCTCTGTGTCAATTCTCGAACCACTGGAGAAATCGCTGAGCAAGCACTCCAGCTCCATCGAGCACAGTAAACAGAATAACTACTAAATACATACTGTCTGTTGAAGCAGTTCTTTCGTATCTCTCGAACACCATGTGTCTTGGAAATGCAACGATCACTTCCAGAAACGCATCTCAGTGTTCAATAACCGAAGCGCGACAACGCTAAGAAACTTGCCATTAGCAAATACCCAATTTAGAACAAAGAATTCTCCGAAATTTGTACGCCTAATGTATTCGTAGAAGATTAAAAAAAAACAAGCAATTGTCATCGTGAACTTTTCTGAGGATTATTATGAATAAATTAGCCTATTCGATTGTGTGTCAACAGGTGACAGATTGGCCAGAATGTTTAATTTTGACCTCACTTTGTTTAACGTGTTCTTGATATCCCAGAGGAATTCTGAGAATCGTGGAATTCATGCAACGCTGGGACAATTAGCCATATTTCTGTTAAGCAAAAAGGTACTCCAGAAACAATTCAGACTTCGGAGACTATACGAAATAATTTGCAAACGAAACGAGCACAATTGTAGCTTCCTGGCACGCGCTTAGAATAGCGGAACATCCTCAGAGCGTGCATTAAGCGAGGTACTTCGGCGGACCCTCCCCTAGCCGGAGGACTCGGCGGGTGCCGGTTCGAGGTAAAAAGAAAAAGGCGCGCCGATTAGCGCAAAGAGCAGTGCGGCGATCAAAGAGGATAAGCACTCCGTGCTGCGGCTCACCGCCTGATTAAGATGCATTAAGGGGCATTTACGAGGAGAGGAAGATGCCATTACGGATCGGAGGGCCAGCCTGCCTGGAGGGACAGGGCGGGCCCGAACGAGCCGGCGGGCAGGGGCTATTGACGATTGCATATTCGGACTTGAAAGACCGGATACCTGCGTGTGCTTCGAATAAGAAAACGAGTTTCGCTTCCTGTTGGGACTCCGGAGAATGTAGCATACGTTACAGAGGTGTATGATTGCTCTATGATCGTTTCCTTGTTACTCCAGTAATAGAATGACAGACTGCAATGCCTATGTAAACGTATCTTAGCACATTCTTCTAAGTATATTTGTGTAAAACCAACTTTGAGTTATGTCGAACCTTCTCTTTGCACAACATATCCAGAATCCTTGAAAAAGATAATGACCAGTTAGAAATGTTTCTCTACTTTCGCAATCTTATCTATAAATTCAATCCCCACAGAACATTCGTTTTAAATACTAATTATGCAAACTATTTATGATGTACTCGTAAGTAATCCCAAATAGATAACTCCACAAGCAAAAGCAAGTGACGAAATAATGAATTAAAAAGGACCCAAGAAATACCTTATCCGAGAAATGCAATATATCACAAGCTTCCACTGAATGCGATGGACATAAGCATTTATCCTTTTGCCCAACAAGTTATTTTCAAAAAAATGAATTGACACAAATATTTACTGAATAATGAGAATATTACGAACGAGAATATATTTATTTTGTTGAATTAATTCTAGTTTGGCGCATTTTATTTTGTTGGCCTATTCCCTCACAGTCGAAAATTAATCGTGCAATTAATATAAGAACTTTAATTAACTACACCTCATTTTGCGAACGAAGCCAACATTTCTATTTTTAAAGGAATCCAGTGACACTACGAAAAAACAAAATATTGTCCTACCGAAAATGTCTTCAATGAAAAATATAGTCTGTTTCCTCAGAGAATTTGTTCGAGTGTTCGAAGCTCTGAGACTCTTGGGGTTATCGTGGAAGGTTCCGCGATCTTCCAAAGCACTTTTTACCTGCGACCGCCCAGTGGCCGGTGGCCCTCTTCGCCAAGCAAGTTAGTCGCCCGTCGGGTCCCAATGTATTCCGGGCGGCGGCAAAACTGGCGTGATCGGATCGTTGGAAATTTGTCGACTGGCGCGCTCCGACTATTCGTAATGAGGGAAGATGGATTTAAGCAGACGAGCCGGTTTTGGTAATAAACCTCGTGAGCAATAAAACAGCGTTTGCCGTTTTATTGGTTCGCTGTCAAAAACAGCGTTGGCATAATCTAAGAGGTTCAAGAATTAGGATCCACTCAACTTTTTTAAGCTTCTAAAAACAGTTCGATAACGTGTTGGCATTAAATGGTGGCAAGTTTCCGTTTTACATTATGTAAGATCAGTTTCACAGGAGATTTTTTTAATCGATGATCGCAAGAATAATTCCAAAGTTTTCTCAACGATAGTTGTGAAGTAGTTGTTGAACGTCAGAAACTGTGAACTTTATATTAAAACAAACTACGAACAGAAACCATTTGTAATATAATTTAATAATGTATCTACAATGATGTGATGTAAATCGTGGCTTTTTATTTTCTCACTTTCACTTTTCCGATAATTTGTATTATTTGTACCCACCACGCCCGAGGCTGTGTTGTTCCTTGGAGTAAGGAAGAACCTTTCTCACAAAACTTCCAGATTCGTTCCCGTTTCTACACATCCAGTGAGCCAGCCTCTCAATCCCGAAGCGGGTACTTTCAGCGCTGGGATAAATCCAGACTTCCCGAGGGAGGGCGAAATCGAAACCCAGAGGGGCGCAGGTTGAGACAAGTGACGAAAAGTCGAGGAACGAAAGGGCTCCCCACTCTCACAGGCGATTCCTGATGTGGCATCAATCAACTCGACGGGAAAGCCGGAAGGGTTATTTCACTTCAATTAAATAAACTTTATTAAAAAAGCATATCTCAGGTCGATGTGCGATGAATGACCAAGAAGCGAGTGATTGTAAACTCCGCGGAAATTAGTTCAACGTGTAAACCTATCGAGAAAGTATTTGTGGATGGAAAATTACGTAAATAAATTAACAAAAAGGAATAACACTAATGCTAGTTGGACAACTTACTCTAACATTCGTTAAATGAATTTTTAAATATATTAATACGAATTTTGAAATTCCTAAATAATCTAATAGAATCCGTATAACTTTTAATGTAGTTTTCTGATCATTTGTTTCCCTTAACAGAGCTAGCAGCTTAGACTTGAAGGGCGCCAGGCGGATTGTGTGTGCTTCCTCACTTCCGGTATATAAATTCGCTACTGTGAACTCGCAACAAAATATTTATTTGCTGCGAAAACAAAGCAGACTTCATTGAAGAGTAACGTCATCTCGGCTGCACGGGCCGTCCATCGCAGGCAGTGGAGTATTTCGAAGAGTAATAACGCCAAGCGGCCCAACAACATCGTAAAACGCAACTCTCTACCAACAGGAAGCCCCATTGTTAAGCAGTGGGCGGGTCGGCGTGAAATGCACTCGGGGAGAGAGCGAGCCAAGCCTTTGATCGATCTGCCGCTTCGAGGAAATTCCCTACTTTCGAACGAAGGCAGGTAGAAATTACCCTAAGAGGATGCAGTTGTTCAGAGAAAGAAGGTGGGGAGCAAAAAAAGAATTACCATCCGAGAAAGAAGCAACGGTAGGAAACGCACAGCACTTTTGCTCTAACAAGGTTTGTGAATAAAAGAGGGTTATAGTGCGATCGTGAACGAAAGAAAAACTTCACTGGATTTGCGACGTTGCCGTTTGTGGGCCCCAATGGAGTCTTCAAATTCAAGAATTACATTTTATTACGTACAATAACTTCAAAGATGTTTTGTACATAGTAACTTTAAATAGTTGCGTTCCGCTTCAAAGTTCGCAAAACAGGACGGATTCCCGTCCATCGAGTGCTGTAGGGTTCTATTAACAAAGCTGGCGCAGAGAAGGGAGCTCGGAATGTGGCACCTGGTATCAGAAAAAATGCTCTCTCCCCAAAACAAGATATTAGAAATAATTTCAAATTTATTGTCAGTATGAATTTGAAAGTAGTTGATCTCATTAAATTGTAACTGAATACCTGCCAAGAAGCCATAAAACACACTGGAATGCGTATATTTAAAATTTTAACTTAAAATTGATACTTCAGAAACAGTCCTTTTCTCGGAGGACCCCTCTCAGAATATTGACGGAGGGCACAAATAATACCGCACATACGAGTACATTGATATCCTGCTCGGACCTCTCCCTCTGGGAGCTATACTGCGATTTTTGTAACTTTGCCCCTGACAGGAATCAGCTGTTTCGCTGCCATCCAAACGGGAGCTTATTTCGCTAGAGACGTCACTATGGTGACGTTCAAGCACCCGATTGGATGAAACCGTCAACAGCTGATTCCTGTCAGGGGCAAAGTTACGAAAATCGCAGTATAATAACCGATATTAATCTCCCTGACCACAGTTTTAGTCATCAGCTTCTCAAATTAATAATATGTCTAATGGAAGCTGCTTTTCTAATGAATGAAAGTGTTGACTGAGACAACATCAACCTTCATTATTTCTACAAAACCCACGCTGCAGAGAGTTTAAATAAGTGCGAAAGCATTTGTAGTTTAGGGTATGACACAGCTGTGCCGCTCATTGGCTAACTCCCGCCTCCAGCAGCGCAGACGCCCGTCCCGCCACTGCCAGCAGAACACAGTTCTGCTGCTGGCTGCCATTCGAGCGCCTGAACCCACAACGGTGTGACTCACGAATTTTCCTCCTCCCCCTCTCGCGGTCAGAGGCGGACGGCGGTGGCTGCGTTTGAAGACTCCTGCCGCTTTTCGGTGGCGCCACCGAGTGGCTCCGTGTGAAGACGGCCATAAACAACCGACAAGCGCGCCAAGCGAGACGTGCCAGTTGAGAGCCCTGTTTATCTGCTTCGATTTAAACGGAGGGGCTGTTGACGTAAATCAGGTGTTACGGTGTCCACCCAATCGGGACGTTAAACGCCATCACAGTGACGTCACTGAAGTGACGTTTAAGCTCCCGATTGGATGACACCGTATACTGCGATTTTCGTAACTTTGTCCCTGACAGCAATCAGCTGTTCACGGTTTCATCCAATCGGGAGCTTGAACGTCACCATTGTGACGTCACTATCGTGAAATATAAGTTCCTAATTGGACAGCAGCGAAACAGCTGATTCCTGTCAGGGAGAAAATTATGAAAATCGCAGTATAATAACTGATGCAATGTCAAAGGACACTGAATGAATCAAAGTTTAAAACCGAAGAATGAGATCCAAGCGCCTTCCAGTCGCCCTGCCGGCGCAGACATGACAAAGACTGTGTCCGCGGTGTCTTGCTGGCCGGACGGCGCGGCGCCCGGCGCATTCACAGTCGGCGGCGCGTCCTAATGACGGCGCCGCGGCGACGCCACCGCTCCCCCCCCCCACGTGACTGGGAGGACGACAGTCACGGTCACCAAGGAGATGACGCTATTTCTTCCCTTCTTTTCCCCTCTACACAGAGGCGTATCTACGGTATGGCAGACATGGCACATGCCATGAGCGCCACTAACAAGGGGCGCTATTTAGAGTATACCGTGTAAAATAAATAACAAGAAACGTAATTTGAAGAATCTTGACAGGGGCGCAAATTCAATGCTTGCCATGGGCGCCTGAATACCTAGATACGCCACTGCCTCTACATTTATATACTTTCCGTTTGTTGTTTTTTAGGTTTTAATGGACATAAAAGGTATCCCCTGTGCAAAGCACACAGGCCGATGTGGCCCTAAGAGGAGGTGAAGGTAGGGCTCCACCTTTTCGTCGCCGTCGGCACAAGGAGGAGGTTGTGTGACGGGCACAACGCTCCGGCCGCCTTTACCCCCAGGAAAGATCCTGGTACTCACTTGGAAAGGAGGTTGAGTCGACCCCAGAACCGTCCTGATGGGAAAGCACCATGTAATGGACATTGTTACGATACTTATAAATGATGACAGAAACTAAGGGTTTCAGTAAATATTGTGCTATTAGTTATTTGCTATATCTGATCAAAAAAATATTTTGAGATAGTGCAAAAAGAATTAAGCCAATAGTTTCAATTGTATACGAAATGTCATGCAATCATTTTCTAAGACTTTTCTTAAAATTATATTGTCCCGTTTGATATGAAAGAGTGCTTCTCTAACCTGTAGATTGTTGATTTAAGATCAATTTAATCCGCCATCTCATATGGTTGGATAATTTAGAATATCCATTGGCACATTCGGGTTTCGGTACAACCTTCAATATTTTTGTTGTTTCATAATTTGTCCTTTAGTATTAGTGCATTATGGATTAGGAGTGGAAAGTGAGAGGACTTTGTGAAAGAAGGGGAAAGTCTTTCAGGAATCAGGACCTGATGGACGATAGACTATGATCAGCGGGTGCGAAGGCGTTTTGACAGATTGAAGAAGGAACATGTGTTGAGACATACCGGGAGGAGGGAATGCAATTTTTTGAAACGCTTGTCAGGAGTTGCAGAGACGGAGGTGGAGGTAGACGTCGCGGCGAAAGTGCCGGTGGTAACGGCAGCGAGGCTTTTGGCTGTGGTGACGGCGATTTGCGGTGACTCGCTTCGTCCGTACGTGATGTCTCCCCCGTTCTTTGCTCAGAGCAGCTTGCGGTTTCACGGCGGCGTTCTTGATACTTGGGGCGTGAACGGGGACCGCTTCGGGGTGCGGGCAATTCCACTGAGCGAGCTCCGAAAATACTTTCAAAACTGTGTGTTAACTTTTCCTGCCCACAACTCACAGCATCGGTTCTCTCTTCCGTTGTGAAAAGCTCTTCGCTGTCAAAACAAAACACGGCGGCAACTACGCAGAAACTAAATTGGCCGAGCACACATTACATGCATTTGTATCCGGGAGAATTTTATCAGAATGTGTAAAAACATGTTCCAGATTTCTTCAATCACGTGCGGTAACGTTTTCTGACAGCGGTAAGGCCGATGGATAAATCCTACATGTATTCTCAACATGTATAAAACGTGATTTTATCGTTAAAAAAATTGTTTAGCTGCACTTCCGAACTGCCGTATCTTCTTGTTTTATTCTCCCCCTTCCAGCCAGTGACCGTGGCGAGGCGGTGATTAATTAAATACATCCGGGGATACATGCGCCACAGCTCTTTGACTTGCGACAAGAAAGAGAGAAAATACTCAAATAACTAACTTATACCAACTTGACCTATGGAAGTGTAGCTGGAGCTTTGGTCGGCAACCTAAGATTCATACAGGCAAAATAATAATTTTTTTGTTGTATTTTTTTTCTTTAGTCTTGTTTTTTTCTATTGATTCACACATGCATACTTATTTACACAGTCATACTATCACGAACACTTTCCACAGCCCGTATCTCCGTCCATCTCACCGGCGGCGTCTGTCTTTTGGCAGTCGTCCCCCTGGCAGAGCGCGCTTGTGCCGTGCCGGCGCGCGCCGCCGCCTCGAGCCGAAGGCCGCCCACGCCCCGCGCCCCATTCCACGCGCCTCGCGCGTCTTCCTGCGCGCGACGGCCGACGCATGGCGATGGCCCACGGAAGTCACGCGCCGCCGCTTGTTACCACCATACCAATTACAGCCCTCCCTCCCTCCCTCCCTCGCGCCCGCCGCTCACAGACGCGGCAGATGGACCAGCCCGGCCTTTCGCTTGTGCCCTCGATCCGATTCGGAGAACGAGGCTTCCGGCCGCCAGGAAAGTGTTTTTAATCGGCCCGTGGACGGCTCTGCACACTTTCAGATTTGTTCACGCTTCAGTGATTGTGCAAAACTTTTATTTCTGATTAGTAATACACCATCTTTTATCTTCGCGGTTCTGAAGATTAAAGACATAGTTGAGAAACGTTGGTGCTATTACATTATTTTTACAGTTCCTTAATAACCCATTATCGGTTAGCACACTTTTGTCGTGAACTGAATATAAACTTTCAGATTTTTAGAGATACACATAAGATAATTGCGACTGAAGTACTCAACACAAGCACAACAGACTGGTTAGATAATGAACGTTACCTACCAAGGAGTGCTGAAGCTAATACATTCCTCAGGTATACTTTTAGTCAAATATTCGTCTCCAGTGTAACGTGGAGTTCAATGACGTTACATCAAAAACAGCAAGTATTAAGTTTAAAACTAAAAAGTGCATCAAATGAATTTATCATTAATGTTGAAGAATAACGTTTGTTTCTTTCAGCTTAACTAGCAATGCACCTGACAACGTACTTTGGCATTTCATTTCAAATGTCATTCCCACAATTTGGTCACGGCCAGAAATACAATGAATGTGCGCAACAACTGCGCAGCCACTTGAAAACGCATTTTCATAACTCACAACATCTCGGCAGTTCCATTACCAGCGAAATACCGCAAACGAACGCCTCGCTTGACGTCTGGAAAGGAGACGAGTCTATCCGGTCCAGCCACATTTCCCATGCGAGTCGCGCGTCATTGCAAGTAGGCGCGTCGTTAGCACGGGGGCGTTGGGAAGGGGGAGTCCGCGCGTCGATCCCTGGGGAACGCCGCGGCACGCGCGCCCTCCAGGCCCCGCGCGAACGAGGACGCACTGTGGGCAGAACGCGGGAATTACGGGCACGAACCTGTTTTGCCCGAAATGAAGTGATTTTTGTTTATTTATTTACGTTCAAAAACAGTTAAAACTGCGTGTGACGAGCTATGGGGAGAAGTGAATTTTGTGCACGTTTTCATAATTCTGTGATGATGCAGACAACACGAGTGACAATGAATGAACTACAAATGTTTTTATGATCCTCTTTATTAGAACCTAACATTTTGGTGAAAAATTTCAAGATTAACTGTTCAGTGGTCAAAAATCAGCATATGTCAAATTCAACACTCTGCTACACCACGTGCCTTCGACTGCCTATCGCATCTAAGGAATGGCTAGTAGAGAGAGGTGGTAAGAAAAATATTATAAAAAGAATATTTTTTTAGGGTCCACCGTCATGTTTGGGGCATACCAGGTGTAATGCACTAGGAATGTTATTTCTCGAGGAGAAGTCTTAAATGCTACTCGCGCTTGGAAACGAATTCTATAATTTTGTACGCTACTCCTCCTACGAATCTTGGCTAAAATAAAGTCATTTAGGGGTATACATTACAGCCACTTTTAACTCGTGGAATAAAGATGATTTAAACTTTCCGACTGAATTTCATTCTGCTTTAAAATGGAAAATCTGCATGAAGCGACTACCAATTTAACTCAACACCAATGTTAACAGAATATTCGAAAGGCAACGAACGCGGACATTTACTCGTACGGTTTGTCTTCGATATTTGACCTCCATCAGATCGGGGGTTTGTGCAGTTTTCCTTCATCCACTGAGCACATGGTGAGGTAGCCCATTGATTTGCTTCCCAAGTAGTTAACATTAGCTTTTCGCCTCCCACTCCGCAAACTTGGAAGCTTTTACAGTTTTTTTAATTAATTAAAACCTAATAATATTATTAAGTTTCGCATCTACTATTTTAATAATTGAAACCCAGCAATTAGAAACAGAAATTGTCCTAATGGGTATTTGTGAAATTGTATGGACCCACTGTCCAGAAAGGAGCTTCACGACCGTCGCATCATTCGGCTCGCCCCGTCACCCACAACACGAAACGCAAGGCTCCTCTCCAAGACATGACGCAAGGAGGTTAGTGTGCCCGGCCATTCTCTCTCCCGAGGACAACAAAGGAAAGAGAAAGAGGAAATACCCTGCCGACGGTGTGGGTGTGAGAAGGCGCAGACAATGAGGTGCGGAGGCGTGATGTACCTACACGGATGGAGCGCTGTTATTTTCAGACAAGTAAAAGAACTGCACGGACAAATAATTTCACCTTTCCCGCACGGTATTCTACTTTCGACTCACACGCACACTCGTGTAAGTGCATCGAATTTCACAAACGAGATGCTGAAAGTAGAGACCGCTGTGAACACTGCGCATTACGGATTTCTAGCTGAATGGCAAAGTTCGGATTCCTTGGCATGCATCGCAAGAAGTCACGGAGTCCTTGGCTTACAAGACTTCCCAGATGTCCGCTCGGTTTTTCTATAAAGCTGTGCATATGTGTATGTCGCTAGAAGAAGAAATCCATAGTTGTACGCACAAGCATTACTAGAATAGCTCTTGCTACAATATACGAACGTAGAAATGCACGCTTTGGGTGCTTCGGAATTCAGTCCCTTGTACTACTTCGGTGAAGTCAAATCTTTTTGCAATATGCAAGTTTTTTTAGGGATGTACAATGGGTTGCAAATGATGAAGAGAACATTATATCCCAACAGCAGACTCCAACAACGTATTTTAATGTTTCGAACTAGACTATTGAGAACATGGCAGCATTCTGGAAGTAGCATTTAAAAATCGTGTTTTACACCTGCATCCCATGGACCAACTGAACTTTAGATCTCGGAAATCTTTACGAATTCAACATTGTGAAAACAGGGCAACGCGAAACAACTTACAAACTCCAGAATAATAAAACCATAACTTCTATATTTGCTGTATTTACATCGACCAATCCCACTGTCAGGTTTGTAGAAAAAAAGTTAAGCAACGAAGAAGAAAGAGAAAAAATAGCAGAATCCTTGGGCGTGGCCATTATTCTTTCGCAGAGGCTCCGGAGAAAAACCATCTCTCGCCCTTACAGGTTCACGCAAGCGATGTGCCTCGAATCGCCTGGGAGCATCCAAGGCTTCCCTCCCAGCGCAAATCGAACGAAGGTCGGAGGATGAACGACCGAGAAACGCAGGGCGCAGACAGGGCAGCATCTGGAAAGAAACTGGGCGCGCCGGGAAACGGCTGAGAGCGAAGGAAATCTACTGCTGAGAAAACGCACGGCGCTTTGCCATCATTCGGATATATACCCCATATTTTTCTTTCCTTTCTAGTTTGACCTGACCCCCTTCTTTGTTCTCCCGAGAGTCTTCGATGGGAGTTTGAAAATTGAGTCCCTCGGCGTGTCAATACGAATTTCCTGCGGAAGCGGACAAGCGTAGTTTCACCACGAAAACTTTTTTTATCTTTGTTTGTCTCTTTTCTTCCCTCTGCAACCCGACTGAGAAGTTACTGATTGGCCAATTAAAGTGTAAATTGTTTGATACTATAAATCAATTATCCGTTTGCACAGTTCAGTGTAAGTGCTCTGTTCGAATTGACAGAAGCATATACTGCGTAGATACGAATAATAAATGAACTACTTCGAAAATAAAAACAAGCTATGAAAGTACTACAAATTTTAGGGGTTCTGTACATTTCATTTACGTCGACTTTCGAAGGCTTGAAATCGTTTCAAATGAATCTTCACGAAATATTTTTACCAACACAATTCTTGTCTTGTAATTACAGATGTCTAACCTTTCATTCCTTACTGCTTTTTCTAATCACATCTCTCCTTCATTCACCACTTCTCCCTCATAAATATTTCGAAAGACCCTTCCATGCCTCAATAATTGCCGACATGACAACTTCTATTTCCTAACCATCAACTCTCAGCGATACATAAACCATCTTCGTGTATTAAGAATCCCCATCGAGCGCCAAGCCATTAGTAAGCCCGCTTCCGCTTTCCTGGCCGGCCCCGCCCCCTCGCCCCATCCGTCTTGCACGGCGCCGCCCATTCACCTCCGCCGCCCGCCGCCGCGCGCGCTGGCCTGCGCTCCAGATCAGCCGCCGCCCCGCCCCGCCCCCGGGCGCCACGCCAACGCCACCGCCAGCGCCGGCCGAGTACGCTGCTGCCATTGATCCGCCTGCAACGCCCACTACGCTATGCAAACTACGCGAAACGCGAGGCCGCTGTGCATGGATTGCGCGGGGTAACATACCTGCAACTCCCATTCAGACGCCCTCGCTACTCCACGTATTCGGCTCTACTGGCCGGCAGGGCAGTTACGGGAAAATGATAGATACGAATCTTTGGGGACATTTTGGTTTTTTTCGGACGCTTTCGTAGTATTTCACCAGGATAGGCGCTGCACAAAACTAGTATAATATTAGAATATGATTTTTAGTCTGAAATAAAAATGCATAAAGGCCCTCGATTAAACAGTTCACGAAGCAATGCCAATTCTGGCAGATACATTTCGTCTCTGAAAAATGTTTTCGAATGTGTCTGTAAAATATTCGTACACGCGTGCCATTGAGAGATGGAAAAGTGCGTTAAATACTTAAACAAATATGATTTAATAAAAATACTGCTAATAAATTCCTTCTACATATTTTTCAAACTCAATATTTTGCTTCCGATTTTCTTAGCTATGTCTTCTGACACGATAGTTGCGTTCACCATATACATTTTCAGAACTATTACAATGTGTGAAAGAGGTAGATTTTAATATTCTATCTACACTTTTTCAAACTGAGATCGACAAGATCGCCTTGAATTGTACAGTGCATTACTACAAGAATTTTTTCCGCTAAAATGACTTCACGGATATAACAAGTGGATCCAAGTAATTCTTGTCTTTATTTCAACTAAACTTACAGAAGCGCATTTGCTTCATTAAAACGAACACAATGCTTACCAATTGGATTATAATCGTCATTTTATATGCTAGAAGGTGTTCACAATTACGTAATCTTCCAATCCATACCATCTTGCAGGAATGCAACATGTCAAGAAATCAGTTAAATTTCTTTTCAGAGCCTTCCAATGAGATGTGATTCACGATTTCCCAAGAGAAATGAAGGGAATATTCTATAGCGATGTCTTCTCTTCCCACGATGAACCGTAACGGTCGAGATCCATTTTCGTCGCGCCATTTTAGAGCGTTCACCCCGAATGTACTGTCGCATCGTTCTCACGACGGCAGACAGTGGCGGACTAGAAGCAGAATGCTTTTACGCTTCGTTGGGATCTGATGTTGAATGCGGTTCGCGAGAAACAGTGCGTTGGCTCTAATATCACAGGAGTAACTCTCTGTCAAAACCTACACAATTTGCGGTAGCAACTTTTTTTTGTGCACACGTAGCAGACTAGAGATGGTAATGGAGAGCAATTTACATTCCGGAACTCTTGTGATATCTTGTCACATTTTTTATTCTATATAATATTTAATTTTAGTACTTAACATTTTATTTAATAACATAATATTGTATAATACAAAAGACTGTTGCAATACTATAATATTGTTTCTTTCGAGAAAATTCGATTCTTACAAAATGTTTTGGCTTGTTGTTATACAAAATATTAAAAATTAATTTAACTTTCCCTCTCAAGAGAACCAAACCATAACGCATGTGCCGCTTGTTCCTTTCAATCACGAAAAAAACAATTTTACTGCAGCTGCCTATAGAAAAGTAGCTACTCCTACGAAATGATGAAGAGATTGATTTCTTGCTTTTTTACGAAGACGAACAATCCATTTGCTTCAGTCATATTTATAACAAGAAAATTGTCGCGAACAATCAGTCTATTTTACTTGCTTCAGTGTTGTACCCACAGCAAACGATCGCGCAATGTCTGAAAACTGACAATCGGGAATTCCTTTGACTACAAATAACCCGACAAGAAAAACGCATTTATCGAAACCTATGATTGACGTACAAGACAGAAGAACGCATTATTGAAAACCAGGTTTGAGGTAAGACAGATCTATTTAAACGGAAGCTCAAAGTTCCCGAAGGGTTTATTTCAATAAAACTTGAAAACCGCCTTCCTCCGCGTGCCGCTCCAGTGGTCGAGGCAGCTGCAACGCGCCGCGATCCCGGGGCGCAGCTGCTCTCGCAATCCGGCCTCGCAAACTTCCTGGGAAGGAGCTCCAGCAGGAGGGGCCCTCGCTCGATGCCCGGTGTGGGCGGGCGCCGCCAGTCATTACGGCGTCTCGGTCGACGCCTCCGCGCCACCGCCGCCCGCGTAATGCGGCGCGACAGTGCTCTACACTTCGGCTTTACTATCTTCGGCGCGTGGGGGGGAGTGTCATCAAAACGGAATATCTCACTGTATTTCGCGTCGTTCTCAGTCGGGCCGCTAGGACTCGCATGATCGCCGGCACCGCTCGATACAGTCGCGATCATGCGACTCCTAGCGGCTAAATTGAGAACGACGCGAAATACCGTGAGATATTCCGTTTTGATGACACCCCCCCCACGCGCTACGATAGAAAAACCGAAGTAAAGGAAGCGTGAGCGAATGTTGAGGGCGCTAGCGTTTTCTTTTTTTGACGAACTGCTAAAGCAAATACATAAGAAGGACCACATGTGGTATGAACGTAATTAATTAAGAGGAAACCATTTAGTTGGTAGTTAATTGAGGGAATCGAGTCAAAATAGGTCGTATCTGCATTTGATGTAAAATGCGTGGAAATTTTTGGTTGGCTGACTCAATGACGTTTTGTGTTTGTTAATCGCGGAGGCTGGAGCTTCGCCGTCGACTTGAAAATGCGCAAGCGATGCGAGTCGAATGGGTTGTAGCAAATTGGCGATTTATTTGGTAAACTATCTTAGCACAACTGCCTCAACAAGTACTTTTTGAATAACCAGCATTCAACAAAGCCTTCCACAAGGGTTCTATTTACCTGTTTGCTTTATCCGTTCGTGAAATAAATACTAGGGGAACGGACAGAACTCAGGCGGAACGGTGGGCACACGACAACAGGTTCGCGGCTGCAACTCACCCGCCGACACGCCTTGAGGTTGAATGTAACGAGGTGGGAATGGCAAGCAATGTCCTCGCAAAACTTACGCATACGATATCGATTAAGTAGTAAATATCCTACAAAATGACACCAATACAATGTTAATGCGTCAGTCATGGTTCTAGCATATTACTTCCGTCACTATTTCGAGGAAGAGGAATGTTAACTTTGGAGCTTTCGTCAACGTCCCTATGACAATGGAATGGACTAGCGACTTCAACGGGGCGTCAAGGCTTGTACTCTACTACTAGAACAGAAGCGGAAGTGAACGCACAGTAGAAGTCCACATAAAAATAAAGCATACAATTTTTATTTGCAGATCAATTATGAGATATTCCCAACGCAACTGCAGCGATCCAGCATTAATGGAACACTTAAAGATTCTTGCATTTTCTTTAGACCGCAATTCAGTGGGAGGATCCCGATAGTTTCCACGGACGGCTGAACGACATTATGGCGCTTGCAAACGGACAACACGACAATTTGTGGTCGACTGCGAGGGAGGAAGCGGGAAGGAGTGCAATGGACATGTAGTGACGAAGGCAATAGCAGTGGCAATGACCATAGGCGTGCGTAGCCTCAAGTAAGAGTGAGGGCAACCACATTTCAGGGCCTCTTTTCCACCGAAGGTTTTTTCTTACATATAAATAAAATATTGTACGGATGATTTGGGGAGCCTCGTCGTCGAATACCATGACATTTCTCCAAGTTGCCAAGTTTAAAAATGGGGAAACTCAGAATTGAAATATTTCCAGATTTTCTTTCCATAAAGCGAGTCTTCGGAGCCCTTTCAAAATTTGGTGGGGTGAGGGTGGGGGCATGATTCCCCTGGACGCACACTTATGGCAATGACCTTAGAAAGGGAGGAGCGCAGAGTTTACAGTGCACACGCACAGTAATGTGTGTCATGTGTGTCATTGCAGTTCCGCTCATAGAGCGATATAGCAACTCTTTTTCCGTTTCGCTGTCCATCAATATATTCTGGCTCTTCACTAATTACAAATATTCGGCACATTTATTACACATGTGACCCACCAGTAGATTCGTAAGAATTACGTTTCGTTGTTTTATATTTAGAATCATTTGATTCTTTTATATATGTATTTAAAATTTAATTTGCGTTTCCGATAAACGATGTTGCAAATTTTGTTCTGCTTACCCATGCGATTATGTCGGAGGTAGTCGCAAAGTATAAAAATGAAATTCTAAAACACGTGTTCTTTTACTTTCCAGAATCCACAAGATACGAACCCTGTTAAATCCCACATATTATGGCTAAATCTACGCAGTCTACGTAGCTTTGTACATCGGACTTCCAAAAAAGCTTAGTAGGCTCGGGAGGAAAGCCTTTGCTGGTCGGCATGCCAGAGCAACGTCGTGAGTCACGGGCCAGGGGAGTGGACTGAAACCGGCGGAGGACGGGGGAAGCGGCAAAGTGGGGGCGTCGAGCACCTGGCGCTCTCGGGCGGAAGTTGCACACATCGACTTCTGCAGTCCTTCAACAACTTCCGGCGAACTATAAACGTCCCTGCTAGAGGTATGCCAGAAGGCTGCTTGAAGTAGTAGTTTCTGATGCACACGTTCGCAGAATGCAGAACACCTTCAAAAGACTGAACCGAGTTTAAAGAGACTGCATTGGAATAAAACTAATTAACTCTCTCGAATATACTTCTATGGACGATGGACATTTTTGGCTTCGAATAGATACGTATGTATGACGTCAATCTGTGCGGACATTTTGAAACAGTTCGCTAATATCAACGCCCAAGGAGTAATTCTAAGATAGAGAAAAGCAGGCTTATACCTAAAAATCCACTCTCAGGTATTCATTTTTTATACTATACTGTGAACAAGATGGTAGGTGTAATGTTCAAAACATTCCATTTTCACCCTACCCACATATTTAAAAAACCTGAAGATCGAACAACTGTATCAGTAAGAGAGCACTTGCAAATCACATGAGCGGTAAAATATAGCATTCTTAGGCAGTTTGCTTCTCTACCTTGTTATGAAGCATGTTGCGAAACGTTACGCTCTGTACGTTGTTAGGAAAACCACCACCTGATTTGGACAGATCTTTAATACCTCTAGTTAGTCAGTAGATGTTAGGATTTGATTCTGATTTCCTACATTGTCAAATATTTCATGGAGAAATAATAGCGATGGAGGGATACGAGAACACACCAATATGTAATATTCCGAACTCGTTGGTCGCGTAAATGTGAATTTATTTTCAGTCGGGAATAGAGTTCACTCGGGACATAATTAAAGTTGCCTATAATGAACGTAGACGATGGAGACAAAAACATACAGTAAGAAGGGTCAGATTCACTGAAACATCCACGACCTTTTCACAAGCAACACACTGCACATGGAATGATCATGTTAAACACGATAACATGGAATGGTAATAGAAGTTTTTCTATATTACAACCCACGCGAACTAACGCAAAAGACGAATCTTCGATTACTTCCACATTCTTCCAGCTACACCAATAGCTGTAACGTTTAACCTCCATTCCACGAAACAATCACGATGGCAATTCGCTCGCCGACACCTGTCATTATCCCTACAATGATACTAAAACCTATTAGAAGCGCACCCCTTCCCCTGCTTTACGTTCCGCGGCCGTTGATCTGCGATTAGAGCCTTCCGGGAGCGCCACGAGCTGGACAAGTGAGCGCTAGCGAGCGCAACCTGCAATTAACAGCGCGTTCTCAGAGGGGGGCAGTGCTATCAAGAGACGAGGAGGAGGTGGATTGACGCGAACTTCCTTAAAAAACACCAAATGCACTAAAATACGAACCAAGTGCATTTCCTATGATTGTGAAGGCTGCGAGCCCGAGAAAGACAAGGGTGCGAGGCCTTACCGTTTCAAAGGGTCACGCGGCCGCTGGTCTGATCGATGGTTCATGGTTTCTCCGATCACTACGAGGCGAATGCCGAAGCAGCATCTTAACTAGCGGGCATCACATCGAACGCAATCACTCTTTCCTCATCTTTGTCCCTTTAATACTTTCATGCTCTTCACATCCCCATCAGTCGGGAGATCTTAGTGCTTGGCCAGGCCGAGGGAGGGAGGGTACCCGGCCAGGAAGAGATCCTCGGTGGGAGAACCCTGCAAGACGGTGTGTAGGTCGGCGCCGTTCTCGTTCCCAAACTCGTTCGTGGACTTTTGAGAATACTTGGCATGCCCCCAAAACTCCAATGAATTAAAAAAATTGATAATGCAAGTCCTGAGAACCCGAGGTCGCTAAGAAGTGAGAGCCCTCACTGTTTCAAAGGATATGCTCGAGACTCGCCTTGAGCTTGGGTATTTGTGCACACTTACTCGTATTTTGCCTCTCATAGTCGTCCATCCCCCATAAGGGGCCGACCTTAAATTACGTAACGCAAATTTCGAGTATTATCAATACCACCCTCTCCCTTATAACGCACCCTTAACATGCACTTTAACCCCAATGTAACGCAAAGTAACGCTGCCTTAGATCCCTCCCTCCCCGTTTACCCTTGCGTAATTTATGGACGACCACTAAATAACTTTTGACTAAAAACCGCGTTGGCCTCAGGTAGTTACTCCGGGTCGGAAAATGCGCGCCAGGCTGGAAGTGCACTCGTGTGGGCTGCTCTCACCGCCGCCGTGCGCGTCCAACGCCTCGCGTAGGAGGGGGCGGAGGGCGCCGCAGAAGGCCGAACGCGCCATAAAATCTTGGCCGTAACGGGAAGCGCACGAGACCGGAAAACCGCTCCCCCAGCCCGCGCCGCCGCCGCCGCAAACTTCCTGCGGTCTCGCGGAGATGAGGCCGAGTGGCCACGGGGTGCGCAGCTTCACGGCCACCGCCCCCACACCACCCCACCCCACCCACCCGCCCGCGCGTACGACTATCCTCGCCTACTAAGGTCGCACGTTACGTAAAGAAGGCTACGGAGATCCATGAGAACTTCCTATAAAGAATTAAAATATCTGTTTTCAATTTGCAGGGCCTCCAATAAGGACGGGTCAATCGCGGAATATCCGGTTTGAAAATTCGTCACTTAACTCCTGCAGGCAAGCCTGGAGAGGTTTTCACCTTCAAACGCGGCAGCTACAGTTTAACAATCGGTGCGGGCCAAGTTTGGAGCCGTGCTTAAACGTGTATGGACCAGTCCGCAAGAGAGCACGAATGATGCTAATTGTTACGAAGAGGTGAGACTCTGAATTTTACTCCTCGGTCCTCTGTGGAAATGTGGTCAGAAGTATTTCCCGTTGAACCAGACACCATAGGAAGAGCATGCCTATATGGCTTGGAAGACGTTCTAGACAGCAAGGGAAGAGCAAGAAGGTCCACCAGTTCTGAGATTTGAACTTGCCGCTTTCTAAGAGGTCATGGTCTTGTTAAGAGTCCTTTCGACATGTTGCTGATATTGACAAATCATACGTTGCCGCATTTAACTTGCGTCATTCAGGGACGATCCCTTGCCCTTCCCAGCAATACACTGTTGGATTGTCTTTGAGACAAGGTCTAGGGATAAAAAACAGTCGCGCCAATGCGAACCCGCTTTTTATAGCGTTGTCAGAGAGATGATATGACCCATTTTCCCAAGTTCGTTTCCACTTGAAGACTCTGAGTTTCCTTACGATGTCATTACGCCTACAACGACAGACAGTGATTGACATCCGCTTCGTTGAAATCCTGAAAATCTACTCTCATCATTTGTGATTTCCCGTACTAAACAAATGAACATGAGAAACTGTACGCTAAGTGTATGACAACAAGAGCGCTGTGGTTTTAATAATATTTATATTTACCAATTTCCTGACTACTGTATTTATTCTCGTAAATTTTCCTAACTAGACCCCATTACAATCCTATCCTATTTTATCTTTCGAAATTAGTAGCACACGCACCGAGGTTAGTACCCCTGGCTGCCCGTTTACCCTCGTCGCCGACTGATGTGCGCGAGGTCGCACGTCCTCTGTCCCGGCGCCCCGCGGTGTCGACAACACTGCTCCAGACAAGAGGCCCGCTCCCCTCCCCACCCCGTGTTTGCGCGTCGTCGCTGCTCCGTTGCGGAAGATGGAATTACACCCGCGCGCCCGGCGGATCGCACAACGCCGCCACGTCACCTCCCCTCATGTCACGTCACGTCACATCACCGAATTTACTACTGTGAGCGTTGCTTGACGAAAAACCTGCGAGAAAGGTCGCATATATCAACGCCATTTAAACCAAGTATAATTGGGACATGTGTTGGAATTGATCCCAAGTTCGTAACGTGTATAATTATACTATCAAGGACCAAGAACGTGCCACGTTGATCCTAGACAATAGCTTGCTCAATACTTTTATCAGGGTGTGGAATTTGAAGAGGTTACGAAAATGGTTCGATAACACGACGTCAATATTAACTATAAATATTGACGAACTCTCCTTTAGTGAACAAGAGAACCTAACATCTGTATTAAGAAGTAACCTTAGGGATGATCTTACGACTATGTTCTTTTTACACTGGTAGGTGTCAGAAAGAAAGAAAAAAAACTGAATAATTAGCTTATAGTTTTACTCACGTAGCACGTCACCATTTCTCTAATATCATTCGGTACCCACCTGAAACAAAATAAAGACAGTTGTCATTTCGAGTATTTCAATATCGAAAACATAAATCAGAAAATATAAATAACAGCTTTATTTTAAAAAAACACTCCACAGTAACTGCTTTCCTCTTAATCCTCTTTAGTATTGTACCTAATTTGTAATGAGATCAACAAAATTCCGTGGGAATTTTATTCCTTCCAAGGTACAGATATTTAATTCCATATTTGTGCAGTATTTTACTAACATTACTTTTGTTTTATCAACTATTAGTGCTACAAATACGCAAGTTAATATCAATGCGACGTGAACAAAGGAAACGTTGCGCCGTTGTGATTTACGGAAGCCCCAAAATAATCTTTGATTTTCTCTAAAACATCCCACCGCATGCACTCTCTTCGATTGCAGAACGCTCGAATTTATTCACATACGATATTCAATCGTGCGCAAGGGGCAGCGAAGTTACATCATTCCCGGGAACAGGAGGTAGCTGCGAGAGAGCACTGTCGGATCCGGGAGGTAGGGGAGGGGAGGGGCATGGGGGCCACGCCCCCCAAATGCCCACAGTTTTCGTTGATCTTCCCTTTATTTGGCAAAACTGTTTTAAATATTATGTTCAAATTATGTAATTATTAAAACAATAATATTGTTTAGTATCATATCAAGAGTACATAAATTCTCGTAATTTACAATATAATAACAAATATGTTTATTATTTAACGAAAGTCTATGATCCTCTGCCCCAAATTTGATCGGCTGGATCCGCCCCTGCGAGAGAGCCCACTTATTCCGATCTCTCGCGGGGGAGGCGACGGCGGCGGCGGCATTCAGCACTGCAGCATCCGCGCTGGGCGGGGCGGGATGGTGGCGAGGAGGGGCGCGTGCGCAGAGGCGCGCCCGTGTGGCGGGGAGGGGAGGGGAGGGGAGCGGGGCGGTGGCGAAAGGGCAGTGCCCTCGCCCGGGCGCCGGATCGATCCCGCGACCCCGAACTTGACCCCAGCCCCGCCCTTGACCGCGCGAGCACGCCGCGCCCGGTGTCTGCCGCGCGCGGCCCGGGCCAGCCCAGGCCGGCGCCCGAAATTGCGAGGCGGGCGAAAGCGCTATGAATTGAATCGAGGGGTTGAAAGAGGCGGCGGTGCTTTCCGTGTGTACGTGACGCCGGCTCATACATTTTGCGCACAAAAATCAACGTTGAAAACTCACATCACTGACGGGCTGGTGCGGTGTTGATTGTATTGAATACGTTGACACTTCACGAACACATTCACTTGGTAAGAGAATAGTAAAGACTATGGCAATTTACTTTACCGATTGTCGTGAAAGGACATTCGAACAAAAGTAAAATGAAGATAAGTTTCATTGTAAGATCGTTTGACTTTTAACAAGTGCGCACAATTTGTACAAAATACGAGTTTTAGTAAAGTAACAAGATTAAATTTGCACGTTTAACACACGAGACTATCATTGTTTATAATAGTTCTGTTTTTTAAGCCTACGAAAAACTCTGAACTCCACCATCAGCATGCTTCGCGTTAGAATCGTGCAAAAAGCGAAGCTTCTTAGATTAAAGACAAATATGAGTATCATCCTTCCTGTACGTCCTACGTCACGCACACCTCGAGAACAGCGGGCGGCCGTCCTCCAAGCATTCGGTTCCGCTATCGTCCGTGCCTCGGTTAATGACCGGCCAATTCGTACCTTGGGCGGGGGAACAGGCGGTTCCTTCTTGGAAGGACGCGAAACCGTATCAATTGCTTCGGATCCTCTTCGGAGAAATTCGCTGCGCGGCAAGGCCGCGACACCGGCGCTCGCCGAAGTCGCGCTCGACTTCGCAGACGAAACTTCAGCCATCCTTTGGACGCGGCACTATGCTGCGATTTTCGTAACTTTGTCCCTGACAGAAGTCAGCTGTTAACGGTTTCATCCAATTGGGATCTTGAACGTCACCACAGTGACGTCACTGTCGCGAAATATAAGCTCCTGATTGGATGGCAGCGAAACAGCTGATTCTTGTCAGGGACAAAGTTATGAAAATCGCAGTATACGTCTACACTGCTTTTAAGCGGAGTCCCCACTTTATAACAGAAGATAAAATTCTGCGCAAACGAACTGAGTTCCTGAAGTGTGGACGTGTTCACCGTAAAGGTAAAAGCGTATGCAAAAATTACCCCGCACAGCACAGGCGCCAGCCGCGCTCGTATGTCACGAATGCACGTGTCACGAATCACATCAAAGGAATTTGCAGCGCAAATCCATTGTATTGTGGACGGGACGCGTTCTTTTGTACCGTTTACTGAAGATGACATACGCTCATAAATGTCCACTAACGGGAAGAACAGCGACGTGTTCATCTTAATGCACAATCTCATAATGAAAAATACGTTGTTGCAGAAGAAAATAATTACAAACAATTTTTCACAAAACCACCATAGACGTAGAATTCACTCCGACTACCATGCAACGCGACGGCACTAAACAGACGTACGACGCGCGGCACAAACTTCCTCTAAATGCTGAAAACATTTGTGGCGAACAATGCGCAACGCAAAGATTTGGAAGTGGGGACGTGTCCTGACCGTATCTGAAGTGCGCAAAACGCGATTTCCGAAAACCTGTGATCAGCGTATTGACGACTCTGGATATACAAGTGGTTTCCTTTGATATTTTATACACTTGAGGTAGGTTTCTGAATATCTAAAGACACTCGATAACTCTATTTACTTTTCAATTTCCTTTATCTTCCCCTTCCCATTCACCAGGTAACGTGGATATTCGTATTCCAATAATTAGTTTACTCGTCTTTTCTGGACATTCGAGATACATTTCACATTTTATTGTGAACTCTAAGAGTAGAATGCAGTTGCAGTTGAAATCATACCTTGCAGAAAGCAGTTGACTTCATACCTTCCCAGATATGAAGTCAACTGCTTTAGAACTTTCGAAGTGGCAATCAGAGCTACAGGATCCACATCACATGACATTTATCAGGCCCTGAATTTATGCTGTCAGAGTTCTGTCGCATTT
The DNA here is from genome assembly GCA_031308135.1 of Acheta domesticus. Taxonomy (NCBI): domain Eukaryota; kingdom Metazoa; phylum Arthropoda; class Insecta; order Orthoptera; family Gryllidae; genus Acheta; species Acheta domesticus. The sequence continues at coordinate 6,442,612 of JAHLJT010009419.1, read as the reverse complement.
GGAATAAACAGATACATCCAACCAATCGAAATACCATTTGTGTTTATGGGTGTGTTGGTTTACGTATCTAATCGGATATTATTGATGAAAACATCTGTCACCACTTGTTACAATATGACGAGTCACCACTGATGGTAGTACCACAGAAGCACACTGTCACTGTTACCGAACGATATGAATAATTTATTAGAATAAATGAGTAATGATAAACGTTTTCAAACAAAATACGCAGAATAATAAGCAATTTGCAGAAATATGATTCTTATTAAGAAAATAGACAAAATATTCAAGACCTGCACAATAAAATGTTTAAATAAATAATTGGAAATTAGATGGTTTATGCACACACCACGTGAGCTTATTTTCTAGCAACAGGAGAAAAAAAAATGAATTTGCATTGAAATCTGATCCATACGTGTAACGAGTATTCGCAGTTCTTAACAAAATAGTACCGACAATTTACATTTTAAAATCACAAAAAACCTTTCAAACCTGTCGAAAAAACTAATAGTCGGCTCCGTACTCTATCCTCCACGACTGTATTTCCCACTCTCCGAGACAGCAGCTCCTCTCTGAGAACCATGACCACGGTACCATTCCGCGAGTTTCGGCTACGAGACAAAAACCACTGCGAGGATGATCAATGACACTCCCGGGACCCGGCCCGCTTCCCAGAGCATGGGTCAAGTGCTCTCTGCTCCAGTTGGCGCCGCTGCCCCGATCCGCGCATGCGGCACTCCACGCAGCGACGCAGCCAGACTTTTTCGGAGGGAGGTCAATGAGAGAACATAAAACGGATAGAAAAGCATTCAAGACTTCACTGATGAAAATCCTTGACGTAACATTTCGTGAAAAATCTGTCACAAAATGTTATTATTCAGCGAAAATCTTTTTTAACAAAATTCAAGGGATCAAGTATTTTCATTCGTTGTAGAGACGTGTCGGTATAAGAAGAGTATCAATAAATGTGTCTTAAAAGAAATCAATCGAGCTCAAGAAAGGTTAATACTACAGGGACATAGAAGTTCATTACAGAGAGTTTTCACTATATATTTTGGAGATGTGAAATGTAGGTTACTTTTTGAACACTAATGTACAATTAAATCAGTTAACGTGTCGAAACTGGCACACCCTGTCAGTGGGAATATTAAAGTTTTTTTTTAAATTTCAGAGAGTGCTTTCGCCCAGTTGCCTACCTCTAGCTATGCGCCCTATTCTAGGGCAGGGAGGGTTTTAGGAAACTTATGCACGAGTTGTGGAAATTGCTGCAGAGTAAATTATAACATTCAGCACGCATGAAAACAACTCGCAAAATACCATTAAGCAGTGTCGTCCCTTTATAATTATCCCGCCAGATGTTTTATGCAGACGGGACACAAGTGCTGACACTGAGAACTCGGGCGTTTAGTCTCCAGCGGAAAATTGTATACCGCTGTTTTGTGCGCGACGACAACAGATGTGCCGGCAAGGGTTATTTTTTTCTGTGCAGGGTATAGAGGATTACAAAATAAAGACAGCTCAAATCCCAAGACTATTCTAATGAAAAAAAAGTATATATAAAAAGGCACAACAAAACAAGAACCATCTAGTTCGCGGGAGTTTGACTCAAACCAAAGATTCTGGTAATCGTACGAGGGAAAAAAACTGCCATTTCGCAAGGAATCGCGTTCTTTACTATTGGGAAACTTTCAATAATGACTGGAGCCCACAAACGCCAGGTTTATAGGGAAGAATGATGGAGAATTTACAACAAAATTGAGATATCGAGGAATTTCATTGTTATGATTCGATTTACAGAAGCACTTCTGCACTGCATTTTGCCTGCGCAAAAACCAGCCCGACCACGATTATCCGAACGCGTATTCCCCAGCACGCAGCCGTCCGGATCGAGGCGTGGTGCCCGTGGAGGCTCCATTCGTCGCGCACACTTTCGTTCAGGCTGTACGCGCCCGCGCCCTGCTCTCGGAACTAATTGACGAAACTCGATCAAGCGGCGCGCGAACGAGCGAGCGAGCGGACGGGCGGCTCGAGGGGCGCTCACGTGGCCCCCCGAGAGACACGAGCCAGGGCGGGGTGGGTGGAGGGAGGGGGGAGGGAGGGAGGAAGGGCGCTTTTTCCGAGAGAACGCCCGCCATCCCGCCCGCCCGCTCCGGCCCGGGGCGGGGCGCGCCGCCCTGCCGCGCCGCGCCAGCTGCCTGCCGGCCCGCGCTAGGGGGTCCCCGCTGCCGTCTGGCTGTCGCAGGCGGTCGATCCTCGTCGGCTTACGCACACGCCCGGGCCATGAGGCAGTGCTGTCTTACCAATACTTACGTATAACATTGAATTATACTTTTGTTTAGGGAAAAATACCTGTTAGATCTCTGTAATTTTTATCTCATTTTATATTCTAGTGCTAGATTTTTATTTTTTGCATGTTCACATGAACGTCGATTGTAAAAATTAAAACATTAAAATAAACTCGCCAAAGATGGAAATAAATATGCGGAAGTAGAGAGATAATTTATGAAACCAGTATTGCTAACTATCACAATTGGTTACCGATGTTTAGTAATTTCAATATCTATACAACAAGATACGAGTTATTATTATATTTTCAACAATATCCTTAACTGATGATCATGGGACTACCGACGAAGTATACTCCTACGACAGACATTACGTTCACATGAGCTTCAGCAATTGGTGTCATTGCGTTAAGTCTTGTAACGAAAGCATTCGAAGCATAGAAAAAAAGTTGCATAAGATTCAAAATAAGTAGGATAATTAGTGATCGACTTGTTCCTAGTTAGAAGATGGGAATAAAAATCATGCAACAAGCTTCGGATTTCATTGCTTTGTGCGATGGACATTTATCCTCATTTTGAATCAGCTTTTAATGAAAGATCTGAAGTAATTTCACTTTTCTACGTGAAATTGTTATGTCCCACGTTTTGCTGCTAATTCTTACCAAAGTTGTCGATATTGATAAGGTTTATCTGCAAGTAAATCAATGTTACAAACAATGTGGCAGCCGTTTTGTTGTTTGTAAGATTAACTCTGAGGCTCCTTCCGACGTGCACGAATTATGAAAGAAAAAGCACGCATAAAAGTAAGGAATGATTTTACCACTTCCAAGGCAGTTTTAGCGACAATATGACCAAAAGTCACGAAACGACGTTCTAAACATTTAGTTTTCGTCATATACCGAATAGTCGAAGTGTTGGAAAATGGAATTCGGCGCTTTTCGAACAAACGACAACAGCAGCTGCACGTCTGTTCTGTTCGTTCGGCATGTGTGCTCCCCGTGTACAACAAAAGCGAGTGTCGCCCACTGGATTTCTGTAATGTGCCAAATTTCTGTAAAGCGCACGAGGTTGAATAGTCATTCCCCGCTTATAATAAAAGTAGATTTGACCATAAGCCAATCGGAAGCTTCAATTTTAAAGAAATTCAGGTAGTAACAAAGCTCCTGATCGGATAACCACGAACCAGCCGAATCGCCCTCTTGTTTTAACTGGAGTATGGGGAAGTTCTAGCAAAGATATTACGGTAGTTTCGGGGCAATTTGTATCTTGGTGAATTCCAACCAATCCAGAACAGAGGCTATTATTACACGAGGCTAGCTTCCGCCTAAATTAGTCATGCCTATAAAACCCTTCGAACAATTTACTTTGCGCATCCGTGAACAGAATCCGGAACCCTGCCAGCGCCTCTGAGTACCGAGAACGCATTACCTGGCCAACGGACGCTGCGTACGCGACGCGCATAGTTATGAGTTCCCTAAACAAATACTGACGTGTACTAATAGCTGGGCATGAGCAGAAGGTATTTATTAGAATGAAGTGCAATGGACGACTCTACAGTTGAAACTAACCTCTCTAAAAGTTCATACATATACTATATCTAAACACCTTTGCAAAACGTTTCATTCTTCCTTCAGTTATTTTACAAACTTACGAATAGGTTAGCTTGAAATGGAATTTCTGTTAGAAGACATTTCATTTAACCCACCGAAATCCTCTACCTATATGTACGATTCTAAATACCTAATTTATTTCCGCGAGTAGAATAAATTTACTCACAAATACCTTACACACACTGCAAATAATAAACCGTATACTGCCATACTTTAACCTACTAACGCTGCAACAGCTCAAGGCGAATACCCAAGTTAATGACCTTTAAGCCGGTTCACAGGTATTACGAGAGCATTACCGAATACATTTCAGGCATTTTCGAAGCACGTATGCACGGAGCAGGTACTTCGCATCGGAGCACAAATTCTCCGAATCACCAAACGGCCGCACGTAAACCGCGCGGGGGTGAGCGAGGCGGGAAGCGCAGCGCTCCCGAGGCGGGAAGCAAGGCGTAATCCACCCCCGCCGCCGCCCGCATGCCCGCCCTCGCCCCTCCGCCGCCGTAATCCGCGCTCCTCCGCGACGCTACCTCCACCACGAGCAGCAGCAGCAGCCGCGGCGCCCGCTCGCAGCGTAAGCCCCAGGAAATTAACGACCGGGGCGGGGCGGGGGCCGGGCGGCCCAGGGGAAGATAAGGGCCCTCGGGCGCAGAATTGGGGGCCGCCAGAACGAGAGGGGGAGGGGACGGGCGCCCGCGGTGGCGACCAGGCCAAAGGGCGGTTGAGCAAGGCGGTCTAAGAACGAACGATAACGCAGCGAGGGGAAGGAAAGCTATTAAGAAAACCAAAGGAAGTGGCGAGGAACCGAGCTTCCAACGCAACAGGAAACCGTTTGATACGCGATACATAGCAGCAAATTTCGATACACGAATTTTATCGGTTGCATTTTTTGTCTATATTTATTAGTTCGAGACACAGGTAAACATGTTGCATAATAAGGATTGAAGTTTGTTATCAACTAACATGGAACATACGGTCTCCTGAGGCAGGGAAAAGAATGATCTTCCGTATAAGAATTTCAGTAGTTCCATTTCCTCCCGAATTAATTTACCTGAGGCATCTCTGAATACAGTGCGAACTGCCAACTTATATAAAACATTCATTCCTAAGAGGCCAATTTGTGCACGAAGAAGTAGACGGTGCAGAGGGAGATATGACGACTCCGGCGAAAGGTTGTGGACCACCCGTAGCGGCCGCCGGCCATCCGCACAACTGTCCGTTCTGAGAACGGGCAATGAAGCAGCGAGGGGAAGAACACGTAGAAGAAGCGTCAAACGAGCGGTGAAAGATCAAGAAAGGGGAAAGAAATTGAATGGATGTGGAAGGTACTAAGCTGCCTGCTGGAAGTGGCAAGACATTTCATTTTAGCACTCGAGCATTCCAGCGGGAAGTTCTTCCAAATTATTTGACCTCGAGTACTAATCATGTATCAGCGCATCGCGAAACAGCACACGTACACATAAATATCCACTAACAATTGCCTTTTGTACGCCTACAAATAACTGGCTCTGGAGGAGATAAGGGTGCTTGACCACGGAACTGGGGAACCGCAGTGGGGTGCGGGGTGGCCAGCGGCGGCTGGCGGCTAACAGCGCCGACCAAGCAGCGATAAGAGAAATGCTCTGAAGGAAAAGAAAACGAATGGTGGGAAATCGCGAGAAGCGTAAGAAGTACATCGGGGAAGACAGAAAGCGGCCTGACAGAAGTTCCTGCAAAGTATCAGTTGTTGCAACCCTTCAAATGACTGACCTGTTACCCAGGAAAGTTTCACATTGGGACGCGAAACTGCAAACCTTCGGGTGAACATGGATCAATTAACGAGGCTTCACGAGAGTTAATGAACGTACTTGTTCGGACCTCTTCCAATTGAATTAGCGTCAGAGAAGTACACAAGAATTTTTTTCTAAATCTTTGACAATCTTATTTCAATAAATTTTCATAACTCGAAATGACATTCCATTAGGAGTTATGAGGAATCAATTATTTTTGCCTAAGAGTGAATTTTCACTTTTCATTCGCGGTATCCCAACATTTCGTTTAAATTAAGAATGTCGTTAAATGCTTACGAACACCTACGTATGTAAATGCTACTGCAAATACGATGTTTTTCCACGTAAAAACAGTTCGAATTCCAGTTATTCCGATGCGTAACTTCAGGAAACTACAACGCCAACCGGTGTAAGACCGTAATATAGACAAAATCGCCACGAAAAAAACGTGAACATCGCTAAGGAATGCCGGCGTTATTATTACAAGAAGCAGGTAATTTCATTTATTCTCCAAAGAAAAAAAACCAACAACAGCGTTTCGTAGATTGACCGAGCCGGTTTCCTTTAACGAACTCCTCGTTTCTTGCGGCTCGATCACCACTTCTTGGCTCCCGCCGCCCAGTGCGAGGTGGAGGAGGCGGTAAGAAAGGAGCCTGCGAGCACGAGGTCGGCGTGCGTGAAGTCGCCGGCGATGTCGCGGTGAACGGAGGCGTCCGCTCCAGTTAATGGACCCTGACGCCGCACGCCTCCGCCTCCGCCTGCTGCGCCGCCCCAAGACCTCCCGGAGGAAGGCACGTTTCGCTCGTAGCTGCCCGATATGACAAGCGATGATCGAGATTCCAAGTGCAATTTTCTTCTCAGCATTTCCTGGCACGAGTTACAAACACCTACGCATGTAATTGCTACTGCGAATGCGATGTTTTTACATGCATTTCAGTTACAATCATGATTCTTTGGCAGTTTAAGGTATCGTTTTACGTTCAACTTCTTTCTCGATTGAAAATATTTAATCTTCAGGAAAAATGATCTATTCTCGTTTAACAGTACATACACGGAAGGTTCAACTGTCCGAGTTCTGAAGACGAATGAAAACGTCAAAACCATAGCATGACAATTTCCTAAACCCATTTATGAACAGAGTGATGTTTGTTTACATTAATTCCCTGAAACTGGCGCATGAATGCTCCTAAAAGAAATTTTCTAGATAATAGCTTGAGGAACAGAACTCGAGGCTTTAGGTTACACACTACGTTTGAATAACGTGCCTTAGGGAGCACAGATTTCGAGTTATGAACGATCGATGTGTCACGACGTGACCGAAGTGACACATTCAGCAATGCTTCAGATTGCATGTGCGCTGACCACGTTTAATTCACGTATTTTCCATCAAACCATTAGCAGTACAGTAAAAGCAATATACTCTCCGAGAAATTCTCCTTTCTTGGATAATCATTGGTTGAGATTGTTGGGTGTAAGAGCAGCAAAAATGGTACAAATATCCCCGTGGAGGAGCTAAGCAGGGTGGCCACTTATTTCCTGCAACGTATTTCCCTGACTTTTCCCGGTTTTCCAGCGATTTTTCCCTGAAAAATTTGTAGTTTCACAATAATTAAAGTAAATATTAAAGCCACCCTAATATTGAGATCAGCTCTCTGATTTCGCCCTGAGAAAGTACAAATAAACTATTTCTTACCAAAAAATACTTAATAAAAAATCAGGTTTGTTGTTATAATGATGTACTAATGTTTTTAAAGAATAAAATCAAGTTTTATAATCCTCTCAAAGTTTTCCTCAATTTCTAACGATTCTTCTAATTCCCTGATTTTTTCCCTGACGTTTCCAGAACAATGAAATTCCCTCATTTTTTCCTGGCTCCCCTGCAAAGTTTGTTAAAATCTTGCTTTACGTGGCATTTACGCTACGCTCCTTTCATCTCTAGCAGAGAAAAAGGCATTACTCGGGCGCCGAAACAGGCGATTTTCAATAAAGCTCAGAGGCTTCTTTTAGGCTTGACGGATTATGCACATAATATGAGACACCCGGCTTCACATCTTCTCCGACGGGAGGCGTACGAAGGATTTTTTTCGCCCTCAAAACTCCACGAGTTCGATTAGATTCTTTTTTTTTAAATTTATTTCTTCTCGTTCGACATACTTGTCTTTCGAGGAGGTTAAATTATGCAGTACATAGTTATTAACCTTTTGGGAACGGCCATCCATAAACAGTGGTTTATATAACTCGGAAGAATGTAATCATAGTGCTAAAATAAATGAAGCTAGGTTGAAGACTGTTTCAGTTTGATCAATTGACAGTAATGGAAGATTACGGTGGTTTGAATCGATCTTTGGGATACCTGGATTTAATACGTGGGGATGCAGCATTGCGACCTAGGCTGAAGATTAAGGAGCATGGGGAAGTGTGAAGGTTTTGGTAAAAAGTTTGGGCTATTTGTGTTATGTGGTCGCTTAATGAGGGCACTTTTAATTCTCTGCGAATCTGGGTGTTAGGAATGGCGATTAGATTCGAACCCGCAAACTTCGGTCCAACAGACCGATGCGCTAACCGTTATACCACCGACCCCGCCCAGTGAACGCGTCGATAGCGCTTGGAGAGCGGCGCGCCGCCGCGGCGGGCGATGGCGCTCCCAGCGAAAGTCCAGGGGCGGCGGGCGGCGGCGCGCGGAAGATGGCTGCGGATGAGCGAAAGGCGCGCGGCCAGGGCGAGAGGGAGCCAGCAAAAAATGAGGGAATTTCATTGCTCTGGAAACGTCAGGGGAAAATCAGGGAATTAGAAGAATTGTTAGAAATCGAGGAAAACTTTGAGAGGATTAAAAAACTTGATTTGATTCTTTAAAAAACATTAGTACATCGTTATAACAACAAACCTGAGTTTTTATTAAGTATTATTTGGTAAGAAAATATAGTTTATTTGTACTTTGCCTGGGCGAAATCAGAGAACTGACCTCAGTATTAGGGTGGCTTTAATATTTACTTTAATTATTGTAAAACTACAAATCTTTCAGGAAAAAAAATCGCTGGAAAACCGAGAAAAGTCAGGGCGCAGCGGCGGTGGCGGCGGTGGCGGCGGCGGCGGCCGAGCGCGAAAGCGGCGGGAATCGCGGAATCGGTAATTGCGCGGAATCGAGGCCGCGCTCACGCCGCCGAGAAATGCTCGGCCGCAGCGCCACAGAAGACCTCGAAGCAAGCCACTCGGCAACGGCGTGTTCACAACGCAGAGGAACTTGTGTCCAGTGAAAGAATTTCAGCGAAGAGAATATTCGGCTCGATCAATCGGATCACGTAAATGTTACTCAGCTAAGAATGAAGACACTCCAATGTCAGTATCACTAGTGTTCCTTCCTCGACAAAGGTATTTCTAAAGAGAAAACCGTTTTAAAGTATTATTTTCGCATTAACAACATTTCACGCAATTAAATGTAGCTACATATACGTTCATTAATCTAATAAATTCAATATATTTTTTAGATTTTCGCCCAGTATTTTTACGTAAGTGTGCATCGAAAGTCAAACTGTAAACGTAGACTCAAATGAGGACCTAAGGGTGATATGATTAATACTTTACGCAGTTACAAAAGCTCAACGATTTGACATTAAGATATAATATGAAGTGAAATAAATCGAATCATAAGAAAATTTAATAAGTTCAAGTGTACACAACATGTACCGTAGCATTTTTATTACATTTGGAAATAGGACATCTGTTTACTTGAAGAATGTTGACACCAAATTCGACCAGTTAAAGTATTTGCGGTAACGCAGACCGTTAGGGCAAGTGAATGCTCGTTTATGGCAAGCCTAAGAGGATGCAAATGGGTGCATAACGTGTCCACGGAGAATACCACGCGCCACATGCAGCCCAAGCCGCGAAGAGCCACTTGCGAATCTGCGAAAATAGTTTCCGCGAGACCGTTACTTCCAGAACCATAAACCCGCGACCCGTCCCCCACCGCAGCACTGAAATACGACGTCGAACGACGCCAAAGCGCATCTTCTGCATTCGATCTACTTTTATGAAGTACTTCGTGTCGTCCTAGACGTCTCTCTTTTCCAATGAGATAAAACTATATTTTAAAACCTAGAGAAGAAGATATTGGCATGAACTCAAATACGTACGCAAATAAAAAGGTACGCCAAATAATTTCGGCACAAAAATATCCTCGTGGAAGAAACACAGAGACGATGAAAGTAATTTGAGGGTAGACAGGTCAAAAATAATTCTGTAAACGAAAGCGGAGGATGGAATGGACGTGTACAGACCATTTCTAAGATAAACGTCAGGAACCTTTTAGTAAGCACTCTTGCCATATAAATGCTAAAGGGAATGAGTACTAAAGAGAGAGATAGGAGGTAAGACACATTGAAATTTTTAATAGAACTAATTAAGCGAAACTTACCAAACTAACATAAACCCAATCCTAATTTGTTTATTGTGCGTACTTTGTTCTACAATGATACTCTCGGACAACCAGAAACCGTGACCCGATGACACGTATCGTTCAGTTAAGGAACAAAAAGTCGATTGTTCTGCGAGAACTTTGTGAAGTGCATTCATGTAAATGTATGGTAAGATTTATAGTGATCACAGCATGGGCTGTGAAAGGTTCTTTACAATGTTTCATGTTTTAACTAAAAGAAAAACTCCTTTCAAGACTGCAGCTTTTTTTTCATCTTAAACTAATCCATTCAACTAATCAATTGCAATGGAACACCTGTACTAAACGTTGCGACTAAATTTGCAAGAAACTTTACGGATTCTAGATTAATCCCACGCTGAAAAAGAGGTGCGTTCTTCGATTAATATGCATAAATTGGTCCAAAGTTACAAGCACGGGATGGATCTCTCAAAGCCCATAATGAAATTCTCAACGTTCCTTCCTTATTGGTAAAAGAAAGGGCAGGTTCTTGAACGAGCATCAGCTTCCTGTTTTGTACCATTACGAAAACAAAACAAAAAACTAGACCAATAAACCATCCGCTTCCCCTGTGGCTGGGTATTTTAGCTCCCATTTGCTACCCACAAAGAGGGCAAATTGCACGAGGGGGCTTGGTCTTTGAGGGGTAAATACGAAGCCAACACCAGCCCCAACTCTTTTGCCTACCGCCGCCGCGGCGCGTTAACGCGAAACGTGGGCATTCCCGGCGCGGCGGGCGGGCCGTGAGACGCGAGCACGCGCGCGCAGCCACGCCGCGGCTCGCGTGCCCTCGAGACCGCCTGTTGACGCAATGGGACGGGCCGCACGCGTGCACGTGCGCTACCCAGAGTGCGGTCGCACGCGCTCGGAGACCTTCGGAGAGGGGCGGGGAGGCTCGAGTTTTTCTTCCGCTGCCACCCGATACAGACAACACATTAGGCAACCGTCACTCCCCCACGTGCTGCTTGGATTAATTTACGGTTTCTGTTGTGCCCGTCAATGTCAATGGTCGAAGTAACAGATTGGAAAAATAATACTAACAACACACTATTAGTCAAGTTCAAAGGTCGTAAGAAATTGAATCTCGTTATTACAATTTACCAATCTATTCTGACAGCATGGTGTTAAACTGATTTTACTCACGAACATCTTCCATGCACACCCAGTCTTCTTCTTCTTATTATTATTATTATTTTAGTTATAACCGGAGATTAAAATAACTAAAGGTTACTCGGTAATAAATTTTAAAAAATGCATAAAATATCTAAGTAAATTATACAAAAAAGTCTTCTATTTGTTGGCACTCGTAGTCTTAGTTAAGAATTTAATGACCTTTTCCTCTGGGAAAACTTTTGTAGCAGCATCAGGATTCGAAGAATATCAATTTTCACGTAACTTATAACGAATATAGTTTCAGCATGTGCGTTTCATGCACCACATGTCGCTGCGCAAAAAAAGATCGCACGAGTCAGTCTGCGCTCCCCCAGAGTGCAGCGGGGGTCGAGCAGGAGGCGGCTGCATACGAAACGCTGGCATCAGCACTTATTATGGCAGCGAGTCCTGACGCCGACCGCCGGGGCGTCGAAAACGACACGGCAGGGCAAACTTTGCACAAACTTTACGTTTCTATTAATGAAGTAGTGCAATTGAAGACAAATACTTGAGAGTCAATATGATCGTCCAGACAATGTAGAAACGTTTATTTTTATGAAAAACGTTGCACGTATTTGGATAAAACAAATTTAATCGTCTTACTGTTACACCAATCTAAGGGCACAGATCACATTTCATTTCGCAAACGAACGAAGAAAAACAAGTTTAGAGATATTTGAAGCAAAATATGATAAATGGAGTGATTTTCTAAATTGCAAGCTCACTAAAATCTCTGGATTCAGAATTCTGTTTGAAGTTGTTTGCGTGCCGAGTTAAATTCAGCATCCACGGCCCCGGCCTACTCGATCCTCCTGTGAAACTGAGCCAACGAAAGTACACGCGCATCTCGCATTACGGAACACCTGTCGTAGGTAAACATCAGGGGCAGCTGTGACGCTCAAGAGAGTCGCAGTGTTGGATTTATTATTTCGCATTTCCGTACGCGTCAACAGTATTGGCAAATAGAGCCATCGGTGTAATGACTGTTTTCATCACGGGAGGAGACGGTGGTATATCCCCGCTGAGTGGCGAGATCCGGTGCCGACCTTCAAGTCGGTTGGTGGAGTTTTCCCCATTCAGGTATCTCCCATCATCCAACCGTCCAAGCCAGGACAAGCTCTGTGAACCCGACTGGTCTCCCCACATGTGTGGTGGTGCACTGAACGTAAATAAGTGTGTAAAAGGTGAGGATTGGACAAGGAACAAAAAGGAAAGATCGCGCGTGGTCCGTAGTCTGTGTGTTAGGGTACCGCTCCGGCATTCGCTTGGTGATCGAAGAAACCACAGGAAACTACTGATCAGAGCAGCCGGCCGTTGGAACTCTCCAGACAACGGCTGAATTCGACCTAGCTATCTAGCTAGTGTCGAAAATCCTGACACCGTTGGGGCTCGAATCTTAGGACCTCCCAGTCGACGGCACTATAAGTGCGATTTTTATAACTTTGCCCCTCAAGCTCCTATGGCTACGATGGAATATCACACGGCATTTCGGGTCTACCTCGCTCTTGCCGGTAGATGTCGCATGATCGCGAGCGCTGCTTGAAACTGTCGCGATCATGCGATATTTAGCGGCAAGACTGTGAAAGATGCGAAATACAGTGACATATTCCATCGTAAAGACGGGCCTTCAGGGGCAAAGTTACAAAAATCGCACTATACAGTGACTTCAGCTGATACCCTGAGGCACCCCAGCTGGAGCAGAGTTGGAGGTGGAGCCGTTTGTGCCGACGGGATCGCTGGGGGAGGCGTGGGCTGACGCGGCCGCGCAGGCGGCGGAGTGGCAAAAACTCGAATGTCGCCTCCGCCGCCGTCGCCACCCACCACCACCACCACCGCCGCCGACACCTCCACTAACGGGGCGTCACCGCTCGAGATCCACACGATAGGGCGCGCTGGCGCATGCCTGCTCCATCCGAGGCGAGGCGAGGCGCGCGCATCGACGCCCGCTAACGCGCTTATCGGCGCGGCCGCAACGCGGGGCGTGAAAGGCGAGGCGTGTAAGGCGGGGCGCGGCGCGACGGCGCGGAAGAGCCGATCGACGCCGGACGCGTGCCTCGCGAGGCGGTCGCCGGTCGCCAGCCGCCAGCCGCCGCACCGGTTTCGCCACGCCGATCACAGAGCGTTCCAAGCGGACGATTTGGAAGGAGCCCAGGTAATCCACTCACGACCGAGTCGGTCGAAGTTAATGGAAGACAGATTTGAACATTAAAAGAAACCTGGATGTCTAAGAAAAACTGCTTCGCCACCCACATCAAAAATCTACTCCGGCGCGCTTTGAAACAAGAATTCCTTGCATCTTAGTTCCAGAGATAATGAATAGACTTAATACATTCCGTGCTGTGCATATTGTAATTTCAGAGATACCAAACAGACGTCATTGCATTCCTTTCCAGCCCCAGAGTTTAGTTTACGAATTATTTTGCTGAAATTTCAAAACTACTCAAACGTTTTGTTTTTTTCAATGGGAAAACCAATTCGTAACTATCACCCAAATTCTCGAAAACTGATCACAGCACTGCAAATGATGGGAATGAACGTCATTCGTTTGGGAACGAAGTTCAGTTACGCATGATTTCATTATTCGCGAATGTATTTTGAAACGAAGTTCGCTGCTACGCGTTTTCAGAGAACCGTTTCACAGGGCCATTCGCGAAACGCTGCAAAAACGCGAGGCGTGGCAGTGAACTTTCGTTCTTGGCCGCGAACGTACTTCGATGTTAACGACCCGTTAGGCTAAACAGTTTCAGCAGTTGGAAACATCTCCGCAAAAGAAACTCCAGTCTAATCTTGAGTTCCTCCGAGTACACACAACATTCTCGCAGCAGTTTAAATGTGGCCTGCACGTGTAATTCTGCGCGTTAACGCACGTTTGAAATAATAAACTACTCTTCCTTAGTTCCATTCGCTTCACACAGCAGTTTTCACGTTCCATATTTTCTACTTGCGTTAATACATAAATAATATAAAACGAAAGTATTTTTGAGATCCTAAAATCTTTCGAAAGATGGGAACCATGCAACGTGAGTGAACATATTTTGTATTAACGTACTTGACTTATAATAAATACCAAAAGGATTATTATTCATAACGCTGGAAACAACATTTCTTCCCCTTCTTCGTAATTCCATTTCCGTAAAGTAATCTACTTCCTTTCTTAACAAGGCCTCTTCTAGAATTCCAATTTGGTATCTTTCTCCCCCTGCAGTTCCCTTCTTAACGACCAAATTAAAACCAGCAACCCCACAAGAAAACGACCAATGGGGACGACAGTAATCCTTACAGTACTCCTTCCGCTATTACGGAGTACGGCCGAAACGCATTACAGCGTTTTATAGTTGGATATGGTTTAATACAGAACCCTTCCCCTCTTTGCTCAACGCATAAGGATTCTTCGGGCAGAGGCTCGGCCACAGAAAAACAAACACCCCGGAACCTTTACAGTCCTGCGGTCACCGCCCAAGCGAAGCAGCCGTAAAAGCGACCGACGGCGCCTTTGCAGCGGGCGCGCTGTACTGCGATTTTTGTAACTTTGCCCCTGACAGGATCAGCTGTTGACGGTTTCATCCAATGCGGAGCTTGAACGTCACCATAGTGGCGTCACTGTAACGAAAGCTCCCGATTGCATGGCAGTGAAACAGCTGATTCCTGTCAGGGGCAAAGACACAAAAATCGCAGTATAGCTCTTGTTTTTCTCGAGTCGAGAGGCGACCCCCGCGCGGTAACGTGCTCGCAGGTTCGGAACTGACTGCAGATGGCTACAAACAAAACGACATAATTTAAATAACAAAGGCCGGTCCCGAGAGCGAAGATCGCTAAGACAGTAGTGCAGTAGCAATTTCGGACGGAAGCATCCCGGATTCGAGTCCCGACTAGGGCATGGGTGTATGGGTGTGTGTGTGTGTGTGTCGTCCTTTCACCCCTCATTATTATCATTTCATTTTCCATGCTCCCAGGGCTAACAACCCTGGGTGATAAAAATCTGATCCAGCTAAATGCTGATCCCTTGATAAAAATTACATGCACCTGCTATCGAGATAACGATACTGAGCCCCGGTAAACGCACGGAGCATGCACGCATGGCCCAAGTCTCCCTATTCGCGAAGAAGAAAAAATCCAAAGATCGCGTGAATGTCGACCTAAATAGCACGTTTAGTGCAGCGATCGTTCAGCTCCAAGGTTGTAACTTCGACTCACACAAAAGCAATGGATATTTTTCTGGTGAGTGATGTCGCATCTGAAAAATATCCACAGGCATTGATATCAATTTATAGAATAATGCCATAGAATTGAATGAGTATAATTATAATTGCTTTAATGTCATTCATTCATTTATAAATTCTAAACTTTGTAATTTTTCGAGAAGGTCTCTATCTGTACTTCGTCGGCAGTCACAGATGTTACTACTAGAAAAACCCAAGTTTGATTTGTTAATATGAAGTGTAGAATGCGAGTGAATATGAGTGACGAATGACGTGTCTTGTGAATTCGTGGTGACATATCAAAGCAGAACTGTTTTTTTTAAAATCTGCCATCAAATATTTATCCTGTCAAAACGCTCTATTGGCTCTATCGAATATATACGGATAGTAGAAAGCGGCTGGTTCAACAGTCGAAACTAGGGGAAGGCAATCGTAAGGCAGCCTAGATACTGTAAGTATTTTTAAGGAAGGTGGTTACCTTCCTTACTGTAAGTATAACCTTACCTAAAATACTGTAAGTATTTTTAAGGAAGGTAACCACCTTCCTTAAAAATACTTACAGTATCTAGGCTGCCTTACGATTGACTTCCCCTAGTTTCGACTGTTGAACCAGCCGCTTTCTACTGTCCGTCTGACCGAATTTATATAAAGCCCACCAGGAACGGGGCCATACGCTCCATGTTGCTTCCGAATAAATGTTGACTCCGCCAACGTCAACACAGCTGAGAACATTTCGATGATTTACAGACGGCAAACAGGTCGAACCTGAACCGAGCGTTCTTCTTTTGGAATGGTCACAAAGACTGACCGATATATAAGTGAATCAGATGTATAAATTGGTAAGACTATAAAAATCATAGAATACAAAAATAAATACAACAAGAAAACGTTCACATCTATGTCGTTTTCTCAGCTCCATTACTATACGAAAGAAAACTCGTGTCTGAGTTGTTTTATACAATAAGATAAATATTACATCTATTACTTATAACACGAATGACAGCACGTTCCGAGATTCAACAATGTGTGTTTATAAATGCTATGACGCACACCGATTTTCTTTGTTTATGCGAGTACTACCTTGTTTTCTGAAGAAATATCTATTGAACAGCGTTTGTTAGCATTGCAAAGAAACAACATATAGAGAGAACTTTCACAATCACTGAGGCAAGGCGGATGTCATCCTAGAATTATGTACAGCACATTTCCTGGTAAAGCAGTGTTAACTGAAAAGAAGTAATAAAGCTAACAACCTAGGCAAAAAGTTTTCACCAGTACAGGCCCTGTTGCAACTAATTCCTTAATTCAATTAACAAATATACTAATCCAAAAAGTGTACTAGTTCCATATGGATTAATTGAGATTTAATTTCGGGAAGTTTACGTTTACACCGGGCGATACGAATAGTACGACTACTTTAAAGGGTATTTTTATTTTCGTCGTACGTTTTTCGCTTAAACCTAACTTCCACCAGTAACTGAGCGGAGAGATGAAAGTGGAATTAATTTTTAGAATCTATGATGTAAATGATATAATTCTAATACTCTTAGTACTAAAAATAGTTTTCCAGACAATGCATTAGTATTTGAAAAAGATGCTTAAAGTAGCTTATTTATCTATTTCCATTTCTCAACTTAAGGAACACTTAATAAAATAAGAACGTTAATTTCCCATGTAGGGAAGTCCATATCCACATACGAACTAAAAAAAAGATATTTCGAGTTATGTACTCTCTCAGTCTGAATCAGTGAGAAACTACTGATTGACAGTGACTATTCACTGATGGTGTCAGTTACATCCCTGCCACTGACAATCAGTGAACTGAACTGAACAAATCAGTGAAAATTGGGTCCACTTTTTGAATCAGTGAAACTTCACTGTTTGAATCAGCGAAGACGACTGAACGATCAGTGAGCGATGGTGGCGCGGCACTTTTACCACTGACGACCAGTGAAATGTTGGCGGTCATTATGTAAAGGTTCGCATATTCGCTGATTGTCAGTCAAACTACCCATTTCGACTGAAGATATCAGTGACTTCGGCTCTCACTGTTTCAGATTAAGAGAGTACGGTTACGACTTCCGTAACTGTATTCAACGATCGATAAATCCTACACGCGGCACTAAGGTCCGACTGCACGTTGCACACGCCCATCAATCCCGCATTCCATGGGCAGCGGGGTTGTCGCGCAAGGGCCGCTCTCCCCTTTCGCCCCGTCCGCTGCGCTCCGCCGGCGGCGGCGGCGGCGGCGGCGACGCCTCGCACGGGCGGGCGGGCGGGCGCCGAAGAGAAGGGCCCCGCCCCCATTTGCATGGCGCGCGCGCCCTATTGTCCCGAGCGCGTCGCGTCGCCCCCGCGCAACGACGCGGCGGCGGCACCCAAGCGCGCGCTCCCAGCTGCCGCCCCGAGCGACCCACGCCCGCCCGCCCGCCCGCCCGCCCGCCCGCCCGCCCGCCGCTTCTCCGGCTACGGCCCCTCTGGACGAGAAACAACATTCTAAACCTGACACCTCTATTTTCCCTAAAAATTCAAATACGTAGCGTAAATACATAAGGACGTGTCACCTTTTGCCAGACCCTTGCACGCTGATTGAACCAAAGATCGCCCTGCGGTGGAAACTGGCTGATATAAATCAGTCTGCTAACCCGCCTAGGTTGAAAAACATCCAGTAAATGTTTGAGGGGCAAAAAATTATCCAATAGTTTCAGTACATTTCGAAAGCAAAGCTCGCACGGCATGTCTGTGCAGTCAGGGCAAATGCTGCATTTCGCACGGTTGTCGAGTGCAGAGAGATCTCGTGCAAACTGTTTCCAGTCTTCAAAAGGAATTGAAGAGTCATCATACGCTTCCTCCGAAGCATCCCCTAGAGACGTTCTCGTGTGTCGATGGATACGTGTGATTTTTGTTCAACGAATTTTTGAGAGGAGGCGACAGAAACCGACCTCTTTTTTCTCAATCCACCCCTGGAGCTGCGAGCGAGAAGCAGAGAGGCGAAGGAGGCCGTGCGACACATCGCAACGAGGGGGGCGGCGGAAACAACGACGACGCGAACCACACAATGGGCAACGCCTTAAAGAGCCGGAGACCGCTGGTCACGATGTCGCTCGCGGACTCCATTGTTTAGGCCGTGCTGCGCGCGCAGTCGACGGCGACAGCGCGCGCGACGGTCCCCTCGCCTGCGCCTCCGCAGCTGCGCGCTGGGGTCACGACCCTTCGGGCTCTCGGGGCTGGCGGAATGCTTCGCCCAACGGGTGGGCGGCTCCAGGGGAGCTTCTCATACACCTTATGGCCTTTGTCAACAACTTACCCCACCTCCTAATACACTTGTGGCGTTCTGCACACCCTTCGCGAAAAAAAATATTTTTGTCAGGCGAGTTTCCTCTACAAAGTGAACGGCTACTTCTGTGATGTAGGGATACTAAAGGTCATTTCTTACATTGTATTTGAAATGTAATAATGTAATTGGAACAATTACTGAGAAAACTGCAAGTTGCGATCACACTGAGATCCATTCACACACAAGAACATCTAAGATCCTTGTATTTGCCTATTTATTTATGTGCTCAATGAACAATGTTTCCTGAGCCAAATTAAGAGAAGGGTATTGTGGCAGAAACGTAATAATTGGAAACTACAACAAAAATATCTAAAAAGGTTGCTTGTAATTCGTTGTTGCTGTGAACCAGATATCTGTTTCAATGATGGGAATTTGAGAACAGCTCTGAAGACTAAGTCTTCCGATAAACAAAATCACTGCCACCAAGCATCCCTAATAGGGGGATAATCTTTTAACACAGTGACGTCTTCTTTCTTCGCAGATGCTTTTAGCAACCTATCACCAACTTCACATTTTTCGATATCCACAATGTCCACCATTTCTTGGAGACCGTTTTTCTCATTTTTTATTGAGCACAAGGCAAATTATGCACGTCGTTTCTTATTGTCGCCGCTGATTGCCCGTGAGGTCGTGACCCGCAAGCAACGGGTTTTTCGCCGTGAGGCAACATCGTGAGGCGAGGGAATCCAACCGCGAGGCGGTGCATTGTCCTTTTGTATCTTCCGTTCGAACATTTCGGGAGGGTAGCCGTAGAAAGTGACGACGCACATGATTGATTACAGCGGCGTGAAAATACGTTTAGTGTTCTTCGTCACCCTGGAATTTGCATGACTGATGGTTCCATACGCTGCATACTGATGAAGGTTCAGTTCACGTAGTGAGCGTGGGCCGTCAAAGGAATATCCCTAAAATGGTTAACAATTGACTTTCACGACCTTGGATAATGACTTTTCGTATGCATTTAAATGCGTGTAATATCAGCTTGCATCTAAATCATAATTGAAAATTACCTCTTCCGCCCACGACATTTGAAATGGGCAAAAAACTACTACTTCCACGACCTACCCAGACCGGGTTCACGGGAATTTGACCTCTTTATTAACGCTTCAGATGACGTATCGTTCAAGGTAGTACTAGGAACATTCAAGGAGGGAAAAACGCTTTCATACCGCTTAATGCACTTCGGATCGTTAAAAGTGTGGTCTAAAAAGTCTAGCAGCAAAAGCGACACTTTTACAACTCAATTTATCAGCAGTCTTCACTGCAAGAAGTAGAATCTATTTTTTCGGCGAAAACAATAGCAACGAAAGTAAAAAAATAACAATGCTACTAGTACCAGTACGGGAGCTACTACAACTTGGAATTAAAAAGTACAAAAGTGTGAAACGGAATTAGGTGCCTCACGTTCTTCGTACAATGTCCATTTTACATTTTCTTTGCAGTTTAGTATCAAAAGAGCGTAATACCAACGTGGCTTGAGACAAATCTCATGCACAATTACATGTAGCAATGAATGGACACGTAAGTATTAAAAGGCCTTTCACTTGGCATAATAGTTTCCACTGAGTTGTTAGCAAAACATAAATGCATTGGGGACAGTTCACAAAACACTTTCGCTGGTTTACAGACGATTGCCCATACCTCACGGTTATGTTAGGCACCCAGTGAAACTCTGTTAGACTCTTTTCACAGCAACATTACTTTCACAGCACGTATAGCAACAAGGTGGGATGGCGTGGGGGAAATCCACGGAGCAAGGCACAAATTTACAAAAAACTCCCACAAACCGAGAATCACGAAATAACGCAATTCTCGACTTGGGTGTCAGGTGATAACTGATAAATTTCTCCTCTATCCGGAGAGCGAAATAGTCCACGACATTGATGTCACGAACAAAACAATCTCCGTGACAAAAAACGACCAACCACCACGGACTGACACCAAAGCCCTAGGTTTTCGCTGAGTCACCAGGTTCGACTCCAGTGACACCGAGTGACGCCGCAGACAGTTCCCGCTTCGCAACAGTCGTGACGTCTTAATTCAGTGGCGAATTCAGAGACATTTGTGTTACAGATAAAAACGCCGCGAGCCCTTCAATTTGTATTAAAGGCCCTATTCCCATCTTTTGCTCTTATATTATTTTCGCAATGCTTTCCCCTATCGTAAGTAGATACGACCTCCGAATAATATGACTTGCGTTTCTCACCATGCATTTTGGCGAGGTGTTGTCACTGCCATTACAGACCGATTTCATTAAATATATTATTTGATAATATTTGACGCACGTGCTCCAGTGTCGAAAATGTATACAATCGTTTCAGAACTACAAATGCTTTGTTTTAAAGAAGTGACAAAACCATACCTTAATCATTCAAATTGATGAAATGTTGATGTGAATCAAATGACCTATATAAAGTAACGTAATTAGTCAACCATGGAGTCCAAAGGGTTTTTCTGTAGAATTTATTTTGATAAGAAAATACTTTAAAAGGTCAAGATTGTGGCAATAAAAGTTGAGAAATGACATGAAATACGTTCTTATGATACCACTATAAAATTTAAGGAAAGTGGCTTCAAACTCAACCGAGAACTAACATAGTTCCCTTCCTCATTCACGAGTTAGCATTCCACACAAGCCACGGCGAAAGCTTTGCCGACATGTTTGTTTTTATCAAGGAACACAACATATTTAATCTGGAAATGTGCCGACTCAGGTACTCAACCATACAGGGAAAATGCATCGTCTTGAAAGCACTGTTCCGGGCAATCACCTTTTTCAAGTAACAATTGGTGGACATAAAGAATGATGAACTTTCAGCCTCCTCGTTCCATGGAATGAGGGAAAAGTACAGGAAAATTTTGTTACCAAAGAACCGAAATGTTAGGGATAAGACAAGCGGGTAGGGGAGAAAGTTAAAGAGGGTCTCAAAGTACGAAGAAAAAATTGGACAACATTTATTGCCTCTTTTTCCAAGTAAGATCGATTTTCAATATAAAATTACTAGACAGTATTCAAAGTATTACATTAACATCAACTTCTAATTTGGATACATTCGGCAGGGTTACGATGTAAAGTGTATTTTGAAAATTTCATCTACGAACATTTCAGATACGGAATATCAGCAAAGGAGCAGACTGGATGCGAGTTGTAGAGGAGATGCTAACCCGCACTTCGGAGTGAAATCTGTTCCTTGATCGAAGGACACGAAAAAGAAACTAGT
The DNA here is from genome assembly GCA_031308135.1 of Acheta domesticus. Lineage (NCBI taxonomy): Eukaryota > Metazoa > Arthropoda > Insecta > Orthoptera > Gryllidae > Acheta > Acheta domesticus. The sequence goes on along the minus strand of JAHLJT010009419.1, from coordinate 6,420,607 downwards.
CATAACTGGTTCCCCCTTCCCCTTTCGACCAATCCAACGATGAATGTAATTCTCAGTCAGGCCAAAACAGAGCAGAGCTTATTTCGGTTGCTGGAGGTTTTGGATCTGGTAAGTGATCACTCACATCCTCCTAACACTGAAAACATTCCGCACTCTCATAAGTTGCTAAAGGCATGGTCAGGATCAAGGAGGCAACTTCCCCATTTCTAATTTCAAACTATTACTCTCGTTTGGACAGTACTGAACGTGGTGTAGAACGGTTTGATTTGGAGTATTGTAAATACCTAGATAGTTATTTCGAGAAAAACTCTTTAATTTTACAATTCTACACCATCGAAATAATGTACAAATAACGAGGCAAATTATTTAGGTTGATCGCTTCTCGTTTTTTTTGTTTTTTTTTTTTTAACTTTGCCTCTCAAGGCTCGTCTTCACGATGGAATACGTCACGGCATTTCCCGACGTTCTGAGTTATGCCGCCAGATATCGCATGATCGCGAACGTATTAAGCAGTGCTTGCGATCATGCGACATCTAGCGGCACGATCGGAGAAATACGCGAAATGCCGTATGACATTCCATCGTGGCCATAGAGCTTGAGAGGCAGAGTCAGAAAAATCGCACTACATAGTACAAGGAAGGTCCAGCTGCCTCGTCACCATCACACGACTGCTGGAATCGCGCCTTCAGAGTGGCGTTCGGTCGCCCGATCCGCGCGTACAACGGCGGCGGCGGCCGCCACCTCTCTCCACGGCCACGGCGAGAGGCCTTGAACTTGGAGGCGCGAGCGGCAGTGACTCACGCCCCGCCCCGCCCCTCCCGCCCACCGGAGACACGCGTTACATAACGCGCATGCCGATGAGGCGCTCCGCCCCGCTCCGCCCCCTCCGCCCCACCGCGCGCGCCGCCTGCATCCTAAACGCTCCGGAGGCGGGGAGGCCGCTCCTCCGCCAGGCATTCATCCCCGCCGCGTTGCAGGAGAGGAGAAAACGCCTTGTGGAAGGAAGTCGAGGGAACCGGAGGAGAAGGAAAAGTGGGCGAGGGAGACGGAGTTTCCAAGTAGGTCGTTGCCAACAATGCCTGCCCATCGACAACAGAGGGTTTTATCAGTACTGGGTCATGCGAGTGTTCACATACAACTATTTGCTGCAGTTTTTCTAATTCGCAACACAATAAGGACCGGATAGTAAGCGCCTTACGAGACGACATAAAAAGCGAGGACCCAAAGCAGTGCATAAAGCCTGATAGATATTATAGACATCTACTAGCCTGATATTATAGATATCTATTAGCCTGATAGATATTATATTAGGCAGAAAATAATAAATACTGTAGTCTATCCGATGGTCTTACTACATTTGGACGGTGTTGCACAATCCTCACGAGAGCGCACTGGAAGTCTCTAGCGCTAGTTTTTAACCTAAAAAATTGCGAATCTCAAATTGCACTTTCTAAACAAATGTATGTGCTTATTCTATTTGTTTTCTTTAAGGTTACGAGTTTGTTTTGCATTAATCAGCTACTTTACAGGGAATATATTATTCAGAAGAAACACAGTAAATGTTTCCTGTTTGTTTTTCGTATCACTTTCATTAACGAAAATGGATAATTCTGCGCGCCTTGAATTCTAAAGGCTTTGGAGCGAGGAGACTGTTCCTCCAGCAGACATAAATCCCCGCCGCGTTGATGGAAAGAAACGCTTTGTGGGAGGAAGCTGAGAGAACCGCAGGTGAATGGAAGTGTGGGCCGGAGGCGGAGTTTCCAAGGAGGTCATTGTCACAATGCCTATCAGCACAAGTGGGTTTTTGTAATCACTGGTGCATCTCTGCGTTCACATAGTAGTGAAAGCAGGCGGGCGTGTTTTCAGAATAAAAGTCACAAGAGCAGCATTAAGTGCGCTTATTGGACGACGAAATCTTTTAAAAAGTTAAGCTATTCAACAGAAGGAAGCCCGAAAGATGCCCTATGAACAACAAAGCTAGAGATAACAGTCATCACATGGTCTTAGTAAATCAGGGTTGATAGAAGAAACATTCACTGGTAAAATACCATCAATGGATTAATATTTACGAGCTTCCAACTGAACTCGCAAGGGAAATAAATATTCATATTACATTTGATTTTAAATTTACTAGAACAATGTTGCACCGATGGGCTGTTTTGCTGTGAAAGAATTATTTTAAACCGCAGATGTTAAAATTTTGTTTTTCATCTCCTTTTCATTAAATGAAACTCAATTCTGCCGAGTACTCGCACTGTTTATTACCGCAAATGAATACAGCCGGTCATTTTTTTTATTATTCTTTATTTATTAAGGTCGCATGAACTGCTAGGTCATGAGCGACCAAAATTCTTACAAAAATGGTACAAAAAATTATGAACACTTATTATAATATGTTTTCCTATTTAGCGTTAGTGGAATATTCCAATTACCTATCACAAGCACAGTTTTATTTTTAAAGGTTTATTTAAGATCATACATCTATTTCACAGCCGGTAATTCTCCTACCCGAAATGAATTACATACATTTAATCGCCTTTCATGCGACGAAATCATCACTATTGACGTTTCAGAATAACTAACGTGACGCTGGCGTTGCAAAAAAATATCATTCATAAACTAACAATGTACTTCGTAAGATTATTAATATCGCTGGTGAGGTTGATACCTACTAATAATTTGAGAACGTTTTGCCAGGTATCAATATTTTTATTTTATAAGACCTTTTCAATCGCTTAGCAATATCATCAGATCTAATCTTACAGCGTCTGGGCGAAAAAAGTAAATTCTGCCTTCAGACAATGCAATCGAAAAGATCTTTAAAATAAAAATATTTATACCTGGTAACACCTTTTCTCAAATGTACAAGATTAATTCGCATTTTCTTTAGCTGCATTATCTGTGCGGGTGCACAGAAATAAACCCCTTGAAACAATCCTTGATGAATCGCCGACGCAGAAGCAGTTGCATGTGCAAGCCACATTGCATCGCGTTGCACTGCGCAGAAGTGCATTGCACTCGAGTTGCAGTTGCGCTCTCACGTTCCAATTCTGTTTTAGATGCTTTTTTTGCCTTCGAACGAACAGCACCCTGCGTGTGCCTTTGTCGACGACTCGCTGCTCAGGCCGCCGGACCTGACTTTTAAAGGCGTCAAGAAATGCCGGCAGACCCTGAATACGAAACAACACCCGACAAATTTCTTGGCCACTTGCATATAAAAATAGAGGAACTTATTTGGTAAAAACGGTGATTTGAAAGTACAGTTTTTAGTAACTTCAGAGTGTTATTAGTTTTGCCAAGTAATTATTTAATATCAGCCTAATTACCCGTCTGAATATTTTAGCAAATGAATATCCATGACAGCCTTGCAAACAACTAAGCATTCTGGTGAGGATTTAAGGTGCTACAAAATATTCCGTGTTTTTAACCAATTCAGTAGCCTGGAGGGAAACCCTAAATCAACCGAAACGTCAGAGAGAAAGAAATCAGTATTTCAAATGCTAGCAAAACGCAATGTTATAAAATAATTGCGGAGTACCTCCGAACATAATTATGGAAAGCACGATGAACGTGTTTGCATTAATAAATCTTAAGTCGTTGTTGCTCGAAGTTAACGATCAAGTAAAAACCAAACGTCAATCATTGGACTTTTGTATTTTGAACCTACAGCATTTTCAGTCGAATCCTCCTTCCTGCCATTACTCCATTTCTTACATTTCCAACTCCCCAAAGCTTCGTTTCCAATACGAATCACAAACTCGTTAACTCCTCGTAACTCTCGATATCTGTCAGTCTCTCGACTTAATCGCCGACCCCGTCAATAGCCTGCATTTCGGGAGCTGATTTATCGCTTGTCAGTGCTGCCTCCCCTGCCCCCTTTCCCTTCGTCAACAGGGGAAGAGCCACCTCAGGTGCCGGATCAATAGACGTAACTTCTTTCCCGCTCCCCCCCCCTCCGTCAGCGGGAATTTCCCGAACCTCTCGGCGATCAATGCATCTTAGCTGTCGGCGACGCCGCACGCTCAAAGGCGTGGCCCGACTCCTCAGGAAGGGAGGGAAAGAAGGGGGAGAAAAAGCTCGATATGTCGCATCACCTATTATCTGCAATACTAGTTGCCACGAACCATCATGCAGTAACTACTTGGCTTTCCAGAAGTCGTCGCCGTGTCACAGATGCCAAGGACGTGGCGTCACCCGGACAGCCAAGTAGTTACGAACTCCGGCCGCGGAAACCTACGCTCTCAAAGAACCCTGTTGCATTTAAGCCCTTGGGTCCTACGTTTTGTATTTTAGACTATTATATGTTTATAACTGCATCTCGCTTTACTACTGGCGAGCTTCAATGGGGACGAAAGAAACGACTAGATCGTCTGTAATAAAAAAAAGTAGCAAAACATCAAAGGCATGTAGAATAAAATTACTTTAAACAAAGTTTATGGAACGTCGTAGGAAAATAATCCTAGCAAACGAAGCTGATAGTAAAAAATACACTTAAGTTACAGCATAGGAGGAATAGCTTCCACGCATGATAACATTGCGGTCGCTGGTTCCTTGTATGTATAACCTGAAAGAGCATTTCTATTTTCCAGTGTTGAAGCTGAACATTTTGAAGTGTTGATCGTGGGATGCCAAGCCAAATGCAAATCTAGTGAAAATTAACTGATTTCTTCCACGATGTAAAGTAATAATAAATACGTACAGAATGTCAAACAAATCCACATTTTAAAGTGCAATTATTTCTAACTTTTCAGAAAAGGATTATGAACTCATTGACACATGTAAACGTTTTGAAATTTCAACGAATTTTTCTTCTCTTAAAAGCAAATGTTTATTTTGTAAACGCGTACATCTGGTATCTGTTTACAAATACGCTTAGGAACCTGAGCCCGTGAGCATGAATGAAGGTTTTGAAAATTTTAGTTTCCGCCACAAACTCTGAAAACTTGGCGAAGTTTGCAGTCATCGACACGAACATTTACGCTGTCGGAAATTTTAAAAGAAATATTAAAATATTATACATTTCTTTCACCTTTCTATGCTCAAATTTCTTTTTGAAAGAAACATTTACATTAGAGTACAAGAGGATTCATTACACACAACTTTCAACGTGTGCAACACAAAATGCACAAAGATTGTGGCACGTGACGGCGCCTTCCCACTGAGCGGCATGCAATTTTGCACCGCAAGTCCCTTTTTAATAAAGAAGAGATGCTGCTACATTGATCAACCCCTTCAAAGCTTTCGCTCAAATAGTTCTGTGACAATAGCGGAAGTTTCAACACGATATTCGCGTTTAAATATTTGCATGCACGGCTGCTAAATTACGTGGGTGAATAGTGATAGAATGCTGTTTGACAGACTCAATTCAAAAATACATTAAAAAATAATACACGAGTTCAATATGCAAATAATTCTTTCAACTATCATACACCAAAAGTAGTGCTTGCCTCCGATGTTTATTGAATGAAAGTGTTACTTTACAGTACCCGTACGGCAAATGGACTTTCCCGTACACGAAGCGCAAAGAATTCATGACCATATAAAACAAGTGGGTACTGCAAAGTAAACGGAACTCCTGCCGCTCGCAGCTGGAGCATGCCGCCTCGCAATTAAGAATGATCCTAAGAGTATTTACTTGTTCTTTTTCATAAATTCGTACTAAAAAATAATGTACACCCCTTGCACAAAAGTGCCTTTGGCGTACTTTTTCAAAATGCCGGACTGCTCGTCTCGTTCATCGTACTAATTCGTTTGCCGAGTAACACTTTCTGTACTAGTTACATACAGAACTACGAAGGTTAAAACTAAAATGCCCTGCGACCTCAATATTCAGTAGTTCATTTCGTTTCAACGTTTCCAACGAGTGGCTTACATGCTGTTTCCTTTTCTACCCATCTGGCTGTCCAAACTCACTACAACTCTTCCAACGGTACAAAGCTCTTTAACTGCAAGGAAACCAGTCTCATGTGAGGTCGTTCCGGAAAGATTTGCGCTCATTCCCAACACCCTATACACCGTTGGATGGCGACAGGTTTCTAAAGATTCTGAACGTTTTAAGATGGCATTTAAAGTCTTCGAGTTTCTTTTCACGAAAGCAAAAAGTCACTCGTCGTTCGTCGTGCCATTCAGAATTTAACAAGAGAAACAGCAATGAACTTTAAAGAAAACTTATGCAACGGGAAATCGATATCACGAACCATAAGTTATATCAGAAAAAGTAGCGAAATTAGTGTCTAGAACTATAAATTCATCGACATTCTTTAATTCATTCTCGAAGGAATCTGTATGACTTCTGATTTATATGGGGCTAACGGTACAAGTATACTTGGCTGACAGAGCTTATTGCCGCCATAACGCTTCTTGAGGCAATTTCAAACTGTTTAAAAATGTGCTTAACAATTTCATTTCTTGTTCGGCAAGATTTCCTTCGGAATCTCTTTACAAAGATCTCCACAAATAAAATTATTCTGCACTTCTCTACAAACAATGGAAACCTTTGCCGCTATTGAAATTCTCACAACAAACAACACCTCTTTCTCATGCATTCATAACTCCTTGACCCCTCTCACGATATGAAATGCGCACGGGAGAGGAAATCAGGATGAAGAGACTCCCGATGACACCCTTCAAAACAAATAACTCGCGGGGGACCTTCGAGCACAGAAGTACACTTTGACAAACGGCTAAACCCTGTGGACAAATTAATCACGCGAGGGATGCACATATTTCATTTCGTTGTAATACTTGAGTAAATACACGAGGGAAGTGAGTGAAGAGAAGCTGTTTCTGTATTTTGGAGTAAAATGCGTCGCGAACATTGGGTTGGCTGGACCAAATACTGGTATGTTAACCAACGGAGGCTGAAGGGCGAAGCCTCACAGTATCACTTGGAACAGCGTGAGGGAACGAGTCAAATAGGCCGCAGCACATTGGTGACTTCCTTCCCAAGCCAAGTTAATGCAACTGCTACGACTTCTGAATAGTCCGTACTTCATTGAATAGTCCCCCGTTACACATTACATTTGTAAGTTCCATTCATCCGCTTGTTTTTCTTTGACAAAAAATAAAAACTACTCGCGAGCGAGGTGGGCGGAGCGTTCGTTCTCTCACGTAACGCCAGAGTTCCCTCGGCCGAGGGCCCCGCGCGTTAAGAGAATCCGGACCGCTATCGCTGGGAAATCGCGAGCGGGGCTGTCGTCCGCCAGCCAGGAGGCTCAACGCTGGGAACGGCGCGGTGGCGGGGCGATCGCAGGCGAGATGACACACGGCGGAGGAAGGAGCGAAGCCTCGCGGTGTTTTCTTCCCCAGGGATGCGCCCGTGATTCACTCGCTTCAAGGGGCGCTGCGAGTTGGAGGTCAAGTGACGCGTGTTTCCGGTTCACGAACCTTTTCTTCCGAGTATAACCCCATGAAAAGGTATTTTTCGATTGTTTTAGCAGTGTAATATCGTGATATGCTAAACGTGATATACTACGTATATCCATAATTCATAAGCAAAGGTAGCATGGTAATTCGCGTAGACACTGAACTGAATGCTCCAACGTCAACGTACTCTTAAAACTTCAGAAAAAATGCCCCTACAGCCGTCTGTTACCTGAAGACCACCAAATGTCCTAATAACAGTAAACCGTCGTTAGCACGAACTCGCCTAACTCTAATTTCGCTCCAACAAGAACAAAACCTCGGGTCCGGCAAGGGAACAGGAATATAGTACTACGGACATTTACAATACTGGGTTAATATGAATTTTTATAACATAAACCAGATTATTTCGGTCACTTGGAATTCGTGTTAATGAGGGTTTACTGTATATTATTTCTTATTTATTTAATGTTAACATTGAATAAAATATACCTAAGCACTATTTTGAAGATAATGGAACATTTAAACAAATATTTTTTCGTTCAATTTCTCTGAGAAGATTGCCAAACCGTTTACAATTTTGGATATAGTGTCTTTCAAACATTTTATTTAATCCTCATATTTTATTTAAACACAAATTACACGCTCCTGACCAAACAAAACGTATGATTACATTCGCATATTCGGGCAATTGATGTCGAAAGTAATTAAAGGCTCATTGAAAGTATTTGAACCCCATCCATCATTCACTGCAAATCCGCACATTACACAGCCAGTTCCAGCTGCTACAAGGTGGTAGCTCAATAACTGGATCATTTGCGACGTTATTACATCGCTGTCACAAACAGCAAGTTCTTTACAATTCTAGTCAATTCACCCTTCAATTCACGAGTTGGCAACGGCCGAGTGTTAAATTAAAAGTTTAGTAAAAAAGTTAAAAATTGGGTATAATTAGATTTTTGTAAAAGGAATGTTTCCTTTTAGAGGGAGGATCAGAAAGCGAGACAGTGCATCTAGCCATTCCCCTGTAAATGTTCTGCTACTTTTTAGGTATCGATAGCAACAATTTTCGAACGTAATTGTATAGTGGGAGGTCGTCTAAGACCTTTTGCTTAAGATCGGATAAGGACTGTTGGCTTAACTAAACAATATCCGCAATAAAAACCACTCCCTTACTACAGGTAACATATTTTTATGTCATTTAGAAGTCGGCATAAGAGATTCTATTAAACGAAGGGGAAAATGCCCTTATTTCATCGTAGCATCAAATCAATGACGTTTAATATTTCACGTCGCCACCACTTTTCGAACTCCAACTATGAAAATGAAATGAGGCATTATCTAATAGGCATATATCCTGGAGTACGTACGCGCTTTAGCCTTCAATTGTGCAACAGCTTTTTCCTCGTTACGTGCTTGTACGTGGACGAAGTAGAGAGCTGGAAAGAGGTGGCACCAGCAGGGTGGTGGACGAGCGGGAATCGGGAAATTACAAACTCTCAACAAATAAAAAATGAGAATTTAAAGAGGGCACAAACTATTTCGGAGAACAGTCGAGCCTTCCACCTCGCCGAATGGAGAAAAGACACTCTAATATCTGTCACCCCTTCCCCCTCGGTTATCCCTCTGATGACGGGAGCGTGATGTTCCTTCCAAGAGAAAAGTTGTACATGACCTAGTGGAGTTCCAGAACTGGCAGGGGAGGGGGCGCAGAGCGTGGGTGGGGGCATGAATGGGTGGACACAACAGATAGCAGCTGAGAACAACCGTCCCCCGCAACAGGAGGCGAGCGCTTCGAAAGGAGGAGGAGCCGGCGGCAAAGCGGGGCGGCGCGCGGGCGGGAAACAGGGACGAGGACGGGCGACAGCCTCCTCCCAACGCCGCAGGAAGCGGCGCGGCGCGGGCGGGCGGGCTTCGTGGAAACCGGAGCACGTGGCTTCGAGCCGAGTCGCCCGCCCGTCCGCCTCGCCGTTTGCGCACAATGGGAAGGAAGCCGGCGCGGGGGCGGGGGCGGGGGCGCAGCGCAGGGCTCCCACAGGAAAAGCGGCGCGCGGCGTTCCTACGCCCCCGCTCCGCCCCCTCCGCCCCGCCACTCGCCCGAGAAGCAGAGCGCGAACGGGCTCCGCCCCCGCCCACGCGGCCGGCCTCGGAAGCCCCGCGCTCTCTACCCCACGAGATGAGTCTCCTAGCAACGGCACTTCAATGCTAAAAACTAAAGAAGACGCAAAGACAAAGTTCCAAGCACGCAACGAAGAGTCGGGATAAAATGACACTGTCCTGAAGTGCAGTGTCATCGGTGGAATACACGACTGCATTAAAAAATGTTTAATGATTATCTACTACGTACGCTTGTTTTATTAACTTCTTAAGGCAACCGCTTCTATCAATAACACTGAAGAACGTGTTCATTTAGTTTGCTTTCGAAACTAAGCTCTGTTTACTTTCGGTATTACCCAAATTAATGTCTCAGACGATTTACAATTGGTGTTGTAATATTACCCCTTTAGTAGTACATTACCCCTTTAATCCGCGACTTCTCGATTTTTAAATTACTTTATAAATGAAACACACCCAATCTCCAAATAGTTTTGGTTTTCGGATCATCAAATGTGTTTATTAGTTTAAAACGAATGATTGAAGGAGGAAACTGGAAAGTCCACTTTAAAAAACCTCTCCCACCTCAGTGTCTACATCAAAAAAGACCTACGCATCCATACTTTAATTGTCTAGAATGCATACAGATTCACCGTACAGCACCTGGTCGCAGACAACTCTTGCACACTTAGTTTTGCACTCACAGCGAATGAAAAAACAAGTCTGAAAAAGTTCGTTTCCTCGTTAACGCGGGGAATTATCAGTTGTCATCTGGACAGTCCTGAATTCCAAAAGAGAGTTGCTTTATGGAAAACATTTTGAATGAAACTGAAGAGACTTATTCATTCTCGTTTAAAAATGCATTGCATTTCAATTCCTAATTATCCCGGCAGTGGAATACGAAAACACCTTCAACCAGAAGGGGGAATAATGAATTTCAATATCTCTCGAAGACTTCTGGCATCGTACTTTATCACGTACGTTCCGTTCTCCTCGGGTGTTTTTTTTTTTTTATTCCGCCAACGGCACCTGCATCCTCGGGTGCGCCCGGAGCCTCGCGGGGAGTCAAAATCAGTTTCCAATCGTCTCGCAAACTCCCGGAGGCGGAAAATGGAGTCGTAGAGATGAGGCAACAGGTTCCAAGGAGACCGTGCAAAGGTCAGGGGCGACGCATGGCAGGAGGCGGTAGTACGGGGGGAAGGGGGAGTCGGGAGAGTAGAGGGGGTAGGGGGGGTGAGAAGGCGTCGGTCCGGTCGAAGTATCGTGTCGCGGTTGCACGCGAACAGCGAAAGAACTTTCTAGATATCGCGAGTCAGATATTCTTAAACGACTGACTCCCTTTGTGGTAGAGATTACACGAAAACAAACTTGGGCAACATTTTAATTATGGCCAGGTTTATATTCACTTTTACTTTCTGAAGATTTTTGGAAATGACTATAAGATTTACAGAGTCCTAGAGGTGAATTACAATACATATTTTTAGTACATGGGAGATATTTTGCATAATTCTTTCCTTCAATACGTAATGCATTTCTCCTCTTTTATTTCGTCTAGAGAATTTGGGTGGAGGTAGCTATGTAAGCTACATACGTCAAAATACTGACAAATGAGAGGCATTTATAAAAAATAATACGTCTGACAGCCTAGTTCATTCAGAAAAAGTTCTGGAGGATAGAATCCTATAAATGATTGGAACCCTATGGAATATTGTGCCAGATTATGTTAAAACGACTTACATATGAAAGAACAGCATTTGATCTCAACAAATCGAACAGGCTTCTCATATCCTTACATAATATTTTTTTGTAACAAATGAAAGCATTTCTTCCACTAACCAATGATCTCAACGTGCCTCGCGAAACTGATATTTCACAGTACTAAGACTTTACAATCTTTAATGACTAAAAAAGGATATCCACATTTCTCAGCTGCGTTAGAAGAGAGTGAATGTTTCCAATGCCAGGACGCATCTTCCGGTTCTATTCCAACGAACATAGACACAGACGTATTGCAAGAGAATGTTCTGCGAGTGTGCATCGTTTTCTAATGGAACACATCGTCCGTATATAGAGCCTGTCAGCTGGTTATGGTACAAAAGACCAGTTCCGCGAACCGCCTGACCCATCGCCAATTTTTAAAAAGTGTGTTGCTGATGAGATACAAAGCCGTTGTCGCTATCCAGATGTATTCCGACGTAGAGGGCAACGGCCCGGTCAGTGCACCGCATCCCAATAGATCATCCTGATCTTTGGTCAGTGACTGGCAGACAGATGTTGCGCAAAGCAACAGAGCACCAAATTTTTTTTTTAACTCATTGAGTGGTCGGCATTACACGTCCGGGTTGACCTGTAACGGGGAGTGTAATGAAGTCGGCACGTTTGGGTTAGCATTCTACCACTTTTAAAACTGGTTATTTTCTGAACTGGTAATTTACCCGGAGTACCAAATATTGTCGTGTACCTATTCACCATTACGATTGACATTCTTAAATTGTTTTGCATTGCAATATTAAGAAATTTCAAGCTCCCTAAAAATTTCACCTACTCTTCCTTTAATTTCTGGTCTTTACGAGTCTCTTACTCACGGTACCTGGCTACATATGCAACACAGTTTGTAGGAAATCAGGAACTGCAGTGGCAAGGATGGCGAGCATGCGTTCTAAACGAGTCTTTGCCAACATTTAAAGAATTTTCAAATTAATCACTTCTGTAGTTACTCTCCTTTACCTTGCAAGTGAGTAGAAAATCTCTCCTTGTATATAGTAAAAGAAGAAAACTGCACAAAATTGTATGAACCTGTTAATAAATCGCTATTCCAAAGCTATATCGGTCTCAGTTGTAACGATGCTGTTTATTGAAAAACATTTCCGCGTATTTTGCATTCCTAATAACTAATTGAAGTAATTAAGTACACCGTTGCTGAAACGTGATCGTTTGACAGCTTTAGGTTAAAAAAAAAAGGAAGCCCGTTCAGTAGCAAAGAAAAAGGCCTCATTCTTTCAACATCTACTTTCAGCCATTCAGGGTACTGTTACTCGTGCCCCTTGTTTCGCCTAATTACCTCTTTCATCTCAAGTACCTCTCCTCTTCGTTTCCTAGCTGCTTCTGCAGGGAGGCAGTTAATTTCGTTGCCCTCTTGTTAACAGCTTCTCCGTACACATCCGCTCGCGAACCTCAAACGATTCCTTTCGAAGACACCGCAGTCCCCGCGGTGCCCTCTAGACAGTGCACAAAGTCAACGCACGAGCCCACAGTTAAAGGCACTCGGAGAGCAGTAACAACATGTTCAGAATGGCCGACGAAAAATAGGTTTCCGTACATAGTAAATTTGAAAACTTTAACTTCATTAACTGATTTTTTTATGTTTTCACACCCCCTTTAGCTTCCCTACAAATAAAATGTTCAGTAACTAACATCGATATATCAATAATTTGGATAATCCACTTTTTAATTCATTCTTCGTAATCTGAAGATCTATTGTATTCTAAAATAAAACAGTAAATTCAAAATTGCATTTACGTGAGTTTAATGAAATGGCATAACGCGCATTTCAGTTTTACTCATTCGAACATTACATTATTCTTAATTATTATCTTCTCTTGAGTTATATTACTGAAACAGCGTTGGTTGTTTAACAGCCAAGAACAAAGCATGTAAAGTCACTCAGTAGTTCATTAGATTTTTATGTCGAACGCGTGAATCCGCAAACCATTTTTCCTCCTTTCATTCTTGTTTCTCGTTAGAAGTTCGTTTGAACGAGTTCACTGGAAACACCGCCACCTCTACAGACACCGGGCGTTGGGTCTGGAGTGTTGATGCGGATGCTGCAAGGCCCTTATCAGGACGTTCACAGCTCAACCGCTTCCAGAGGCCTTCGGTGGCGTTGCGTGAATCGATACGCGCGTGAGCGCAACTATTCCCGGTCCCTCTGGCTCTCGACTCCCACCCAATTTGCACAGCGCCGCAGTACAGTCACGGCAATAGACAAACGTTCGCGCAAGTAACAAGAGAAACGTTTTCCGCGCACACTCATCGTTCTAGACACCCAAGAGTACACAATAACTATCTGCACAAAGTTGTGTCAATGTTTCACTGCTATCTCGCATATTCAATGGCATGCGGAAATTAATTGGATCACTTGCAACTTCGCAGTTTATTAACCAATTTTCCTTCCAATTACCCTAAACAAAGCGACTCTCGATGTAATGTAAACGAGTACAAGGAGAATTCGACCATTCATTTGATTCGAATCTGATTTAGTGTTAGCGAGTTAATATTTTGCTTTGTTTGATTTGTTCACGTGGATGTATTATTAATCACAATTTTCATTGAAACAATAGCTTATGATGTTTGAATCTACCTTTCGCGTAAAACCAGATTACGAATGCAAGTTTAATAGATCTCTGAATTCTTGTGAAGAAAGCGTTACCTCTAGTCTCAAGAGGGAAACATTCGAATTACGGATTTTTTCGATTTTGATTTACTGTTCTGTTGAGGTGAAGGGGAATGAATAAATAACAGATGTCGGCAGTGCAGCCGGGAAATATGAGTAATATTGAGAAATAGTTCTCGAAAGCAGGAACTGAACTTCGAGCCAATGCATCAACTCTTCCTTTCCAACTGCAATTTCCGGAGGCTACGGATTTTTTCGAATTATCGAAACTGGCCTTTCCGTTGGGGTAATCGGGAACTGATAATGTAAGAGATGTTGACAGTGCAGCCGAGGCCGATTACGAGCAGTATTGAAGAATGGTTCTCAAAGCAGGTTGTGAACTTTGAGCCACCGCATTAACACTTTCAACCAGCGACTTCCGGAAGCCTGAGAGTCGGCGTCTCCACCCCCCACCCCCCTCGCACCTCCTGCTCTTCCGTGTACGCGCGGGAGCAAAACCAGCGTTCCCGCGGCATTTAATCAAACCGCACTTGGCTCCCGCACCGCGCAGCCAATTACCGGGGGCGGCCAAATTACTGCGCTCGGCGGCGGCGGCGGCGGCGGCGGCCGCGCGGACCGGCGTAAAAACGCGCCGGCGCGCCTCCCCTCCGACGGAACAATCCCTTTTCCCGCCACCGCGGCGGGCGAAGAAGCAGCGGGATGGACGCGAGGCCACGGCGAAAGGGCCGCTCAACGAACTTCCCGACTGGTCCGTTCCGAGCCATCGAGTGCGATAAAAGGCTTTCTCAGAGCCGAGCAAAAATCGGCCGTTGTATGTCACACGCGTCTCGGACCCGGATTTACAGTAGAGAGCTAGACACGGAAAACTTCGAAACAGCTCTGGAGAATTACCCGTTTCCTCGTTAAGTTTGGCCAGATACACCTATGAGTTATGGCGTTCAGACATGGGTACTTCGCTTTACTGTGCAGGATGTTTCGAATGCGGACAAGAGCTTCCCCGATATTCTTAGTTTAAGGTTGCAATCTAGTGTTAGGCGCTGTGGACGCCGCACATTTGTTTTCTGAAGTGAGCTTAGTGATCATTTGCATTGTATTGTCGGTTGTCAACCCGGAGCTCTCGCATTAAATACGCAGAATCCTGGGCGTATAATGAGAGACAGTTAATTTTCAAATCCCGAAGTCCTAATGTTACAATGCATGACACGAATAGTAAACCTCCTAATAACTTTTTTTTAAATGAACGATGAAGCGCCTGTGCAATATTCAATGCATTTAATTTTAAGAGAGAGATTCACGATTCCCTCCTACTAAACAGTGTTCTTCGGGTCCGGACTCGTAAATCAGGGCAAGTAGCGACCGTTCGAGCAGACCCGATCGGCGAAATACGACGCTTGAATTTAGTGCGAGAGATTCCAAAAACAGGAAGAACCAGAAATAAACATAAATCACGCGGTACAACTGCAGTTGTGAGAACTTGTCTGTATAAATTGGGAATGTCGCATTTAATGGGTCTTGATAAAGTTTTCCAATTACTTCGCGGCACTAGTTACTACATCCAACGAGAAGTGTCTAGTGCTGCGAGTCTCATTTCAGACACAAGCTTGCGGATGGTTTAATTTCCAATGACCCAGAACAACTGCCAGGTGTTCTAGCAGAAGAATTACTAATACGAATATACATTTCTTAAGATAAATTGTTTGACTTTATTTCGCAATGAATTTCGTTCAATTTCAACGCGTTAAATGCGTTTGTGTTTTCTTCAAACAATGAAACACCCTTATATTGAAATTTCATATTTATCACATTTTCGAGGAATCTCTCGACTGTTTGGTATCAGCAATATTTCAAAGAAACACCGAATTCTCAAAGAGACTCGACATGCGTCATGCCTTTTCAATGGCGTAAACGAAGTGAAGAGGCTGCTGTGCCGTCGCAATTGGGCGCCGCCGAGTTCTAAGGCTACGAATGCATTCAGGGCCTCGTCCGCCTTCTGTGGCTTCCCCAGCGGGTCCTCCGAGATCGCTCCGCGGAGGGCGAGGCGCGAGGCGGTGCATTTCATTAGGGCGGGAAGAAAGGCCGCTGCGGGGGGGGAGGGGAGGGGAGGGGAGGGGAGGCGAGGCGAGGGGGCGGGGCCGCCTCCAGGGCCGCAGCTGGCGCGGGGCGCGCGCCAGGGCGAGGCTTCCTCCACCCACGCACCGCCTCTGCGCCGCACTCCTTCACACGCCCGCCCGAGGGCGCTGTACAGCACAGCGCGCACGTTCGACCACTCTGTTCGTTTCAGCTATTGAATTACGTTGATATACTTTGCAATGGAAAATTCATGAAGAACGGTGAAGATACGTACTCGTTTTATTAGAAACGTCGAAAATTCAGATCGACATTTGGTGTCACCTTCGGGTAAGGAGATGGGCCGTCTTGTGGAGAATAAAGAACAACATTGCTTGTTAATACGAATCAATATGAATCGAGCCTGAAAAGTGTTCAAACTCCCTTACCGTAACGTACAGACAATTTCATGTTGCAATGAACTAATGTAATGCGTCTTCCTAGATAGGGCAAGGAAACAATGTATATTGACTTTCCACTGTTGTGCATTTCATGACGTGGCATACGTAAGAATGTGTAATAACCAAACGTTCGATTGCTGCTACAAAGAGGGCCAGACAGAGGGCTTCTGAATCGTCTAGTTGTCGCAAAAACGATCATTCCTTCACGTTCTATCATTGGCCTGTCTCCACCCCACCTTCCCCAAACACATGCATCACGCCCTGATCCCACCAACATCCATCAAAGCGCCACATCGTCCGTCGCACAGGACGCAGCAGCATCAGCGCCGTCAACCACGCTGGCGCTTCCTTTGGCGGGCCCGGAAGCGCGGCGGGCGGCGCGGCGAGCGGCGCGCGGTCGCTAAGCAACGCCTCCCCAACGCACCGGCGACGCAGCGGGGCCGCGCGATCGAAGCGACGCGAGGAGAGCGGAGCGGAGTGGAGAGGTGGGGTGAGGAGGAGGAGGAGGAGGGGGCGGAAAGCCCGGGCGGCTGCCAGCACTCATCGCGGGAATCGCCCACCCCCACAGCACGCGCACAGCCAGCCAGCCCAAGCGCGCGTTCCACGGGCGACCCTGTCCCTGAGGGGCGTGGTCGCTGGACGACGGAAACGCTGCCCTGTCGGGATTTTAAACCCAAAAAAACACGTGGAATCATAGGCAATTCGGCGTCGACACTATTTTGGCTTCAGTGGTTTTTCGGTTAGCGTGTTGGACTGTTCTACACAAGTTCGGGGGGTCGAAGACCTGAAGTTTTACGGGCGAAAGAATCATTCGTACGCTTTACTTCGGGTGGGAAGTAAAGCCTGCTGTCCCATGTACATTTTTTGCATATAAAAGACACTCAAACCTAAAAGAAGCCGCTGAGCTAAATTCAAATCGCCCGTTTCGTCGTGATACTTTCTTTCTCTGGCGGATGGTGACAGGAGCGTAGCAAAAATTGCCTGGTCAGGTGGATGAGGAGGCCTAATGGCCTGAGTGTTTCAGTGTTCAAGTTTTCAGTGATAGTTTTCAAAAATTATTCCAGCTGATCATTTACTATTAGGATCATGTTTTATAGTGGAACCTAGGTTTCTTGAATTGGAGAGTTCTGACTGCCGAATATTTACCCACGTACGGTTCGATATACAACGTTGGTACGATATACTAAAGTTAGAGTCAAATTCGAGAATACATAGTTTCCTACCGATTTATGAAACTCAATGCACTTAATTTTAGTGAAAAGCCAGCAACATCATTTACCAAGGAAGAAACATCTTTTGTTCTCACAAAAAGCTCTTGGAAGCAAATATCTTACGTGTAGCGCAATCCTGATACATTAATTCCCAGTAATCCTGGATGTATTAATTCGCAATTTCATATCGAATTAAGGGCGTGATTGTGACTATTACTGTTTTAATTTTGTTTCAATCCAACAAATGGATTAAGATTCTAAAAAAATAATACAATACTCTTCACAAATGATCCATTTAATATAATCCAAGTAATACAATTACTACAGAATGAAAACGAAACGATCAAATAACTTAAGCTCTGATGAAACACACTCGGGCATTTATGCTTCCAGAGATGAAACGTCTCTAGAACGTCGGATTCGGGAAACAGCCAGCTCTATTACTCACGGACCGAGCTCCATCACAACTTGTCAAACATCGCGTTCATAATAAATACTCGTTCGGCCACGGAGGCAAGAAGAATCCCAACACAAACTTCCGCGTGGGTAAACAACCTCTCATCCAAACAAATGCACAAGTGCCACGTCGGAAAAAATTAATTTCAAGAAAGGCAGTGTGCTACGTAAGGAGACTCGATTCGTCGACGTGATGATGCTCACGTTGCTGTGACAAATGGCTGACGGAGCACAAAAAAACTAAACAGCGCGGCCCGTGCGTGCTCCATGAATGATGCAACGGAAGATGAAAAACTCGGCGCGAGGCAGAACGACTCGGTGGGACGGGAAATTGTGAAAGTGGCTTATAGCATGTTGGGATACGTAAACGGAAGTTCGTCGACCCAACTGCAGTTGCTGAGCAGCGTGGCGATTTCAAATTCCGATGTGCGAAATCTCTGCGAGAAGAATGCAAGCAACTGTTGTCAACGCTGAATTTGGTCCCTTAGCATGTTTTCTACACGACACACGTCGTACTGAAGTTTCAGTTATCAATACAAAGATACTATGAAGTCCCTGAACTATCGACATACACCAGGCGCATTATGGAACTGCACTATTCTCCCAAACTTTCCAAGATAACTATTGGAAATCGCGTTAATGAATTTGTCAATCCACTACCGCACTGGCGATTTGTTAGATCAAGAAATAAAAATTTTGGAACAGTTTGTGTTAATTAGACTGCAATTAATATTTTTCATCGACTTAGTTGTCCGTTTGCATTCATGTCATGATGGGTTTTCGGCACAGTTTTGGTTATAAAATACTTCCTACTCTATAAATCGACAAGAACAATCTATAACAATTACACTAGAAAAAACACAGCCGCTTTGAAAGTTATCGAAGGCCTAATTCACGTCAATTCATTTCTCCACACCAAATTATCTATTTCACTTCTAATCACAAAACGGAAGGGTTGTAAGAGTTTTCCGATTTCAAAAGCGATCTCCGCGAATGATAGATTTACGCTTAGTTTTGCTTGGGTTTATGTTTTTTATGAAATTTACGTGATGTTTGTTGACACGCACATGCTCATTTCTCAGCAACCAGAAGGAGTTTAACTTCTCTGAATACATATCAAACCTCAGACACTGGAACACACTTTGATTCTCTGTTAATTCTGTTTCAAATAATCTGTATCCTTTTAATTACAATCACTTTCTTGGTAATTGATATTGTATGGAATTTTAGATACTATCGGTTAAAAACCAAATAAAGTTATAAACAAAACCGACCGCCCCTAATATTCTATACAGTATCAGTTACTAAGAAAGTGAATATCTATAATTAGAAGGATACCAAAGATTTGAAATAGATCAAACCTGTGTAGAGAGCAATTAGGAGAATCCTCTTCCACACTCAGTTCAGAAAATCAAGTTGACTGATAAGCTTATTCATGGGAGCCAAAGATATAATTCCTGCCCGTTGGTTTCCCCGCAGGTCACCTCTGTACGTCCGCAATCCTGAAAAGCGAAGAAGGCTCGCCTCACTCACCTTGCTTGACGGAGACGTAGCGGGCGTTGAGGGCGGCGACGAAGCTGGCCTGCGGCAGCGAGTCCTCGAGCGAGAAGAGCTCGTCCTTGGTGACGGTGGTGGAGCGCGACTTGAGCACGGCCTTGGAGCCGATGGGCGACAGGTAGGCGCCCGAACGGTCGCGCAGGGCCAGCTGGCCCGCGTGGTACTCGGCCGAGAAGAGGCAGTTGGGGCCGCACTCGTCCACCAGCTTGCCCTCGCGGCTCAGGTACTTGTTGTTGCACGTGTGCAGGGCGTACTTGCCCGAGTCGTCGGCGCGGAACTCGAGCGTGAAGAGCGTGTCCTCGCCCCACGGGATGTTGGCGTCCACGTGGATCTCGTCCAGGTTCTCGGAGAGGTGCGCGAACCGCTTGCGACCCACGGAGCGGAGGTTCACCTGCGGCACAAGGCGACGGCACGAGGTCACACACATCGTCCCACACAACACCAAGTTTAGCATGCATATGAATAGCGACACATCTCAATTACTGTCATTTGGTAGAGGAAGTTTTATTCTGGGCGGAGTCCAAGACAAAAGCGTCTTACTCTACATTCTGGGTACCGCAACATTCTACTACCAAAACTTAAAACGTTTATTACCATTTATTAAGCATATTTTTCTAATTGAAAAACAAGTTTTTTGGATTTGTCACTTTTCCAGTACACCGAACCCATGCCAATGCTCAACGACAAGACGCATCAATATATGGACAACAACGATGGTCGAGGATTAATACCCACCATTCATCCACAAGTCCATTCTTCTACTGAGTGGCGTTAGTGAGTATTGAATTTGTGTGTGTGTGTGTGTTTTATTTATTTATAGGTCGCATCAACTACTAGGTCATTAGCGATCACTGTTGGATTAAACGTTGTGGTATGAGGTTGAAACTACGGTGATGATAGGGGGTGAAAGGATGAACACCTACAACCATGCCCGAGGCGGAACGTGGGCCCGCGACCCCTCGGTCAGATCACTACGGCACTACTGCTTTAGCAATCTCGGCCACGGGGCCGACGAGTATTGGATTTGTGTAACACATTTGTATGAATTATTTGTAATTGAACAAGAAGTATATCAAATCTTGTTTATTTGTTTTCGTGTGAGAAACCTTGCTCGGAGAGGTACAGCACGTCAATGTCACTTCCACGATAACAATATTTTAGTTTTCTCTCTCGACTACGCAATGAGATACCCAGTAATTCAGGAACTTATAATGGACGGGTTGAATAATCATTACTTCTCCACAAGGCTCCCCTAATTAACTGTGGAATGGCGTTGACAACTGTTGACTTTGTGCAATATGAACAGAATTACTTCATTACCAGGAAATTGCTACATGGAGTATTAAATTAAATTTGAACATTATAATTCAACAGACTGCAAACCTTTTCTTCTTTTTTCCCCTTTTGGAATAAACTGTGTAGCAGGATATCACAGTAACACGATACAATTTTATTTCTAACGCTCAAGCTCTTGGGAGATGGTTGTGGAAATGGCTACTGTATGTCACTGAGACCACAAACTCTTTCTTTTATTCCGCTATTAACGAAACGAATCAAATAGTTTTACAACTCCGCATACACGAGTATGCTTCATTTCTGCTAATTTCGCACCTGGGTCTGCCGTATATAATTTGCATAATTTGGCAGGAAGTTATTTTACGTGTACTTTCAGAACAATGAGGTGTATGTTCTATGTGAAAATGTGTGCCTAGAAAGCTACATACGACGAACGAATTTGTTAAAAGCCTTACTTTTAAGTAAATGAAATGACTGTTAGTTTTATGTAAAATTTTCAGGAAAGCTTTATAACAAGATAATTAACAGGAGAAGAGTTTCGTCGAAAATGGAAGAGGAATTGCGGTGAAAGTGAGCTAGGATCTAGTACTTCGTTGGACTATTTATGAAAGCGCAAAACGGATGGTAATTCCACATCTATCTTTTTTCGATGTGGTTTCTGTTAATCATGCTGAGAGAGTCCGTTCACTCTCCGTCTACCAACAAAATGTGGCCTATTTTCACTTGAAACAGTGCGATTAATCCCCTTTCCCTGGATGGTTCAAGTAAACGAATCCATCTGTGTGAAATATGAACGTAACATATTTAAGTAATGCGTATGTTACTACGTTTCAGTTAATAGCGTGAGTACAGTTTACAGCAACGCGAACACTATAACTCTCAACTTCACGACGATAATCACGAGACCGTCAAGAATTTACAGATCGCAGCAGAGGTAACGACGCTTTCTAATACGAGAAAAATGAGACATGACCGTTCACTCTGTGCACAATCTCCATTTTCCTTTTAAACGAGTTTGATCACCCCTGCCTGGCCTGCCGCTGCCATTTCCCCGCCTCGCGTTGCCATTGTCCACCAGTCCGTCGGCGTTCGTGCGCGCGCGCCGGCCTTTCTAAGTGCAGGTCCGTGTCCGCTCGCGCCGGACACAACTGCGTTCTGATGCCCAGGCCGTTTGCCTCGCCCGGCGCGGCGGCGAGTTCGCGCGGTCGCCGCTGGGCTTCACCTAGCGCTGCGAACTGCGCACAACTAGAGTCCCTAAGGTCCGATTAAATTAAGAAGGTGATTGACATTTGTGAGTGGAGGGGAGTGACGTTGCCAGGTCGCAAACCACTGAGCACGTGTTACCGGGACACGAAAACACTTCAAAAAATACGTGTAAAAGTGTAAAAAAGCCTAACCTCAACGCAACTCATCACAACACAGTACACATTGCGCGCGCAGCACAGACAGAAACGCGGGCGGCGCGGCGGCAGGGAAGTCTCTGTGTGATGCTCAAACGTTCCCCTTGTTCGGCAGTGGCAACTGAGCGACCTGACACGTCACATTTTGTCTCTGTGGTTGGCAGCTGCCATGGAAACGGGAGAGGCGTCCTGACGTCACACAGAACTGTCAATCACCTTCTTAATTTAATCGGACCTTAGATGCAGACTACTCTCTGTATCTAGGAACTCTAGGCACAACCAATCAGTGCCGGTAAGTGAATGAATTGTTACGATGGCTGAAGATGCACAAAATGGAACGACAATATGCAGGCGATCACTGTGGAGCCGATTTTGATAGAAATTTCGGTCAGCCGAGTCAATCGTTTTCGTTCGATGTCGAATTCGTTCAAACGTTTTCGTCCGAGGAACCCAACAACACAACAGTTCGTTGTGCTGGTAATCGGAAATTGTCATTAAGGACCCGAATGGCCTCTTCCAACAGCGTCCGAAATGTCAGCTGCGGGACGAAGATCTGTTTCGTTGGTTCTGACTGTTCTATTCACCCGAAATTAGATGGAGAGTCACAGTCGTCCGGTAGCGAACCACCGATATTTTGGACGTGCTGTGAGTCGTCTCATCGTTATGAGCATTTATGAGGAATAATGTCGTAATTGTCTTGGCGGATTTTCGAATGGAGAAGGTAATGTAACGAAACAATCTTGTGAGCATGCTTGGGATGACCGGTTTCACGCAAGAATAAAGAGGGATAATAATCACCCTTTGATGAAAAGAAAACACGATCAAGTCCCAGCTACTATTTCTACTTACTAATTCTATTTATCTAAAAGTATTGTGAAAGCATCATAGGCGAATATCAGCAAAAAAATGAACAAAATTCTTATGCCAGTCCTTCACCAAAAAAGCAGTTCTTTAGTCAGTTTTCACGCTTTACTAAAACTGAATTTGTTGGTATATAAGGCAAAATTCTGATTTTGGCACTAATATCTTTTGCTATGCACTTTTTACCACGTACGTAATTCGTTACGTTTATTCGTTAAATTACAGTAAAAATAAATTATGTCTAAGGTAAATATTTATCATTTTCTTTTTATACAAAGTTAACGTGCTATGTTCTCTTTACAGTTTCGTACTGCTTAACGTTACCCGCTAAACAGATATTTCCCAGCCTTCTTATTGGATTTAGTCAGAAGTCAGGCGTTACTCTCTTGACAGACATCTGACGTCTCGCAGCTTAAGTAGAAGTACGAGGAGCAAATAAATGTAAACCGCTCACATGTATTTACATAATTCGCTAATACTATTTACATTCCGAAGAGTCGTGAGGGAGCGCATTTTCTTCCAAGCGTTCCTCGTGTTGACTTTACAGAACTAACGCGCCAAGTAAACTTTCTAAGTCTCTAATAGGCCAGCTGGTAGACGCGATTTTTTTGTTAAGAGAACAGCGAACGGGACTCAGCACTCCTCCCCAAAGCCGTTCACAATGCGAGGATTCTCCATGCCTTCGCTCTTCGGCAGCACTTAGCAGAAAATCATCTTCGTAAACCGATGCGCGATTAAACGTACTTTAGTTGCCAGTCAGTATTTTAATTTCGTAGATACTGTTTGATTAACGACCAATAATTTTATAGATTGTAACTTCAGGTTACTTGTTAAATTTACATTAAAATATGGCAACGTTTCGATAATCAATTTGTCTTTATGTGATATGCCTAAAATTATAAGGAAATGTTCAGTATACAATGCTAAACATTTCATTGGAACAAAATTTAAACGGCCCCTACCGTGATCTACAATGGCTTCGACAGTTCTGCGAGCACGTGATGTTGGGTGAAGGCTCTGAGTTATGACTGCATAAAACAAGATGCGCATTTAATATGACACATGGCGTATTTTGCTTTTCTTTCCGCTTAATCTGGATATCAACAGGCAATATACTGCTTTTATATACTACAATTTCCAATCGTTCAAATCTGACGAAAGAAAATTTGCAAGATTAATCATTTTGGTATTCTATGGTTCTAGGACACTACGTTAGATTCACTGATTTAAAGTTCCATAAATAAGGCATGTAATAGCGTGTTGTAAATATCGATGTCGGATGGACGTTTAATATAACATGTGGCGTAACGAGCGAACTTTTCTGGCTGCTTGTGTACGCGCGAGGGAAGGGCCAAACATTTGACGCACTCCGAGGCCAGCCTCCAGCCCCGTCCGTCTAAATTGGTTCGCATTCACGCCAGACGGCGACCCTTCCCCTGAAAGTCAACTTGCAGCACGCCCGCCGCACTTCACCCAACGAGGCACCGTACGGGATTGAAAGCCGCAAAAAACCACAAAATTTACTTTTTTCAAAACTGTCCATCTGACCAAATGTCCACATTAAACATTCGTGGCAAATACGTGCTGTGCGTGTTATATTTTCTTATTTTTTGTTCAGTATTATGTTTTAAGTTATAAATTCATCCAATTGTCTTGGCCAAAAATTAACTTTTGTCCATGTAACAAATTATTGAATTTTATGCTCTTTCTTCCTCACATTTTCTTAACTACACTTTTTTTACAAGAAAACAAATTATCTTCACTTTTGTTAGCACCGTTAAAATAGGTACGCCGTTAACATTAGGTCTACGTTTCTTGATTCTTTTTTTCTTTCAAAAATGTACATTTATGTAAAAATGGAATATGTCTTGCTTCTACAAAAAAAGCAAAAACAAAAACACTGTCCGTGGACGTTCAATTTCCAACTTCGAATTAATTTGTGGTGTACATACAATTTCTACAAGTAATTTCCCGAATCAGCAGAAGTACAGTAATTATTACTATAGAAGTTCCATGTAGTTTTGATATCATAAAGCACTTAAATCCCTTTTTCTCCGTGAATTTTTCATCCCCTTAAAAAAATAGCAATACGAAGGCAACGTATGTATTTGCACTGCCACAAGAGTCCGTTTTCCTCACCGCTAGAGTCCCTAGATACCGAGAGTAGCACAACCACCGCCATTTAATATCCACCCACCCGACAATCCTGTCAGGCACCAATCAGAAACTGAAGGGAAATTAAAACAATTGGTGACATTAGGAAAATTTTCAAGAATATTAATATTACTTTGAAGTGTATTCATGGTTCTCAACATACAGAATACTACACAGTTCCAATTTTGCTGACAACTGGACATAAAATGGCGGGATCGGTAGAACAACGGAATGCGCTACTCTCTGTATGTAGGGACTCTACTCGCCGCCAGACCACAGCGCCGCAGCGCACCGCGACGGAGCGAAGAAACACGCGACGCGTGGGAGGTCGCTGGCGCCGCCTCCGCCCCGACGCGACGCCCAGCGGCAGCTGAGGCCGCGTCATCTGGCAGCGACGGCCAGACGTCAACCCGCGTTAACGCACTTACCCTAATCCAATTGGCGCGCCCGCCCGCCCGCCGCCTTCCAACAGCACTTCGCCTCCGCGCGCACACACACACACAGGCCGTCGACAGGCTGGAGAGAGAGGACGTGTTTTGGGCGCGGCGTGTTTTCGGTGGTAATTAGGCTGTCAGCGGTCGGCGCGCGCCGGGGAGGGGGGGCAGGCGACAGGTGTGGACGGCCTGTTCGATGGGCGGGGTCCGCGGTGGTGGAACATTTGCGCCGAATTTCCGTTCGGAGGACCCTTCTGTATCTTTGCGAATTGAAGAGGGGTGTGGAAGACACACATATCCGTGGACGCAAGCTGTTTTCTCTCGCCTCACGATGGCGTTTTATTAGATTGCAACAACGTACGGGGCGGATTTCCTAGGAACTCTTATAACTCGAGTCGGGTCACCGATTAGAACGTTTCTTAAGTGAATATATCCGCAATTATAATACACTCCTAGAATTTGGAGAAGAGTACTTCGTAATTTTCTGAAATATTTTTTTCTTCCTCCCACGACAATCTTAAAAATTTATTTTACTTATGCTTTTATCCGTCATGCATAGTTTATTTCATCATGATAAAAGCACAATGTCGTCACAATTATTCCTCTTAAGGTTTTATTCTATTCTAATGATGGAATGGAGGAAAAAGCGTTAAACAGTTTCTCATTTCTTTTAAACAAGTTTTACACCTAGACTCAATTTAATCATAGTTACCTTCAAACGATGTTCGATGATCAAATCACAAAACATTAACAACTTCCTCAGAAATATACTGTTAATGAATAACTGATCACGGATGCAAAACCTGTAACCGCCCTGATTCACTCTCCCGTTAGTGAAGTGTCTCTTCAGGCAATGCATTCTGCATTTTCAGTCACAATAGCCACACAGATTTAAATAATAAATCTCAATAGAATCTTCGGACAGTACCCTCTGTGAAGCAGAGACTTTGAAGTAAAGAACGCTTAATTGGAGTTAACTCATCAAATGAGGATGACTCATATGAAAATTATCGAATACAAAAAAAAAGTTAAAATTGAATTGTCAACAACACTCGCCATAAGCAGTGGGGAATACGGGGGGGGGACCTGAAGAGGAAATACTTAAAGAGTTTCGTGTTCCGCCGATCCCGCCATTTTATATCCAGTAGTAAGGAGAACTGAAACTGTATGGTATTTTATTAGTTGAGGACCATAAATCTACCCCAAACCAGTATTAATATCCGTGAAAAACTCCATAACGTTACCAATTGTTATAATGTTCCTTCAGTTCCTGATTGCTGCTTGGCGGGGATAACAGGTAAGAGTTGTCTACTCGGCGGTGGTTGCGCTACTCTCTGTATCTAGACTCTACAGGTCCCCCGGAGCAGGAAGCGGCTGAACGCGGCGCGGAAATTCCCCGCGCAAGCGGCTGCGCGTTGCGGCTGCGCGTTGCCCCTCCGCACGCGCGCGCGGCTCCCGAATCGCGCGCAGTCACGTTCCTCTCCGCTGCAGGGACGAAGCGCAGGGGAGACGCTTCACACTCTGCTGCTCGGTTCCATTGCCGACTGGTTTGTTTGATGTCAACCCGGCTGGGAGTCGTTCCGATGTGCAATTTATTTCTGCAAGCGGGCGGTTGAAATCTTCCAATGTGGTTAAGAGTTAGCGGAAGCGGTATGTGAAAGTCAAAATCTGCGACGTGACATTCAATGTAAGCGGCACAATCGGCTCTTACAAAGTTGTACCCGGTGAATCTTACGTGTTCGTTAGATGCAAGGATGAACTACTCAACGATTCCCGCTTTCTTTGCGAGCGCGTAACTAACAAGTTGTCATCAATTCATCCCTTCATACTAAATTCAGAACCCGAGCGGGCAATCATTAGCTACAGACACACCAGTGATACAACAGAGAGGATTTAAGCTAACGTAGATGAACGAGATGAATTAAGCTGCTTTGGCAATTGCACAGACAATTCCAACTGTTATTACGAGAGCTGGTACTCGCAATTATACAGTTAATTTTGATTCCATTGATTTCATCAATTCTATTTACGAAATCTGAGAAAAAAAGTTGCTTACTAATCTAACAACTTCGGTTAAGGAGACCGTGGCGCAAATGTTTACAGTGTGTTTGAATACATGCGGCTGAAGGATTCGGGTTGAAGTGCGGTTGAAGCAATGCGGGATTTAGCCATGTAATTATCATGTGGTTGGCTTCTCGTACTACACCTATCTCCTGATTCACCATCCCATCCACACATTCATCGCACCTTATTGCATCATTATGACCACCCTATAGTACAATCATGACCCAATTTCGTACAATCCAAAGGATCATCCAAATCCTAAATCATCGTGCATTCGGTGTTTCAAAAGGAGGTAAACATATTTGTTAAGTTTTCATTCATAAGTAACGCAAATAAATGCTCTCTCGCCAGTCCAGATAAAACCTCTAACGTAGGTGAACGTGACATAATCAGCGGAATTGTCTATGTTAAGTTAGCGGGGTAAGAAGATGTTCAAATTTTGTTTTCACAAATTTTTAAGAGTGGTTTTCAACGTCGACAGACCTCTTAAAGGACGTGCAAATGTTTCATGAAAACAGACCGGCGGTGACCCATTATATTGAATTGAATTGATGCCTTATTTTACGTGGCGAGACTCACGCCATGAGGCCTGCTCTTCAGTCTGACCATGCAAATTTCTCTACGCTCCTTTCACCAACTAGCGGAGAAAGAAGGTATTCCATGGGCGACGAAACAGGCAATTTGAATTTAGCTCAGAGGCGTCATTTAGTCTTGAGCATCTTTTACATGCAGTAAATCTACTAACATGGGACAGCCGGCTTCACTTCCTCTCTGAAGGAAGGCGTACGAAGGATATTTTCGCCACGGCTTCGATCGGGTTTGAACTTGGGTACAGTAGTCCGTTACGCTAACCGCTACACCATCGCAAACCGCGTATAATCGACCTATTTAATACTAAGCAGATTACGGTAATCGTAGAGATCAAGGATGAAAACAGAACGGGAAGCAGTCAGCCAATGCCTTTTGTTGGGGGAGGTAGGGGAGGCTGAGGAAAAGCTGATCGCGGGATGCACCGGGCGACCGCCCCCACGCGACTCGGGACAAAGCAGGAAGCGGAGGCTGCGGCGCTGGCGCGGGCGATGCGCCCGGTCGGGCGAGTCGGACGGGTTGGGGCGGACGCCCACCCGGCGATGCTATCTGCGGTGATTTACTTGACGCGCGCCCGCGCAGGGGTCGCGCAACCGCCCGCGCTGGACGCACGCGACCGACGCCTCGCCCCTCAACCCAGTTCGTCATTCTCTTTCCCGGGTGTTTACGGCCCAATCTATACCGCGGTTTTTACCTCTGCCGGTGACGGAAATCAGCTGTTTCGGTGTCATCAGTGGCGTATCTAGGGTATGGCAGACTTGGCACGTGCCGTGGGCGCCACTCACAAGGGGCGCTATTTACAGTATATCCGTTAAAACAAATAACAGCAACATTAATTCAAGCATCCCCACAGGGGCGCAAATTCTATGCTTGCCATGGGCGCCTGCATACCTAGATACGCCTCTGGGTGTCATCCAATAGGAAGGTTGAACACCGCCATGGTGACGTCACTAGTGACGCGTAAGGTCGCGATTGGATGACACCTAACAGCTGAAGACCTGCCAGAGGCAGAGTTGAATACATCGCAGTGTAGAAGAATGACATTGCATGTGCCGCCTTGAGATTAAGAAACCTACCCAGTCTTTATAGACTTTCAGGTTTTTTGTTCCTACATAGAACCCTAAACATTTGACCTTACATTTTTTAATTATCATGAAATTAATTTAGGGAAAAGCTGCGTGCCTTGTAATATCTAATTACTGGGCAACTTTGGTGACAATGCAACTAAATTCCTCGTAAGGGAAAAGTTTTCGGCATATTTTCATTAGTTCAAATATGTTAATTAAAAACGTCAATTAACTAAGAAAATATTTCAAACTAATTATATAATTTGATTTACTTAATTACAATTTAGTTCTATACAGTTTATTAGTAATTCACATTAACTCAGTATATATTATTTGTACTTATACAAAATTTTTATTTCAATATTTCACAGGTTGTTCTTTTTTCTGCAGCAGTCTATCCAAGGTTTCAAATACAATTGGGAACATTCAAAATAGAACTACAAACACGATTATGGTTTTGTTTTGCACCCACACCAGAAATGATAATCTTCCGAGCGTCTCGAAACCACTTTACAGCGCCCTGCGGCCGGGCATCTCAGTAGCTGTCACGCTCGTCACTCGCCGCACGATAACGACCCGACGCCACTCCAAGGGGCACGCGGTCCAACAGCAGGCGAGATTCCCCAATCCACGCGATGCATGTCACTTCCACGTAACCGCACTTGCTCACCACTATACGGGCACGAGCGAGCCAAGTCGGAAGACGCAATTGCACACCGGATGAATGCTAGGGTAAATCGTGATTTTTTTTTTTATATTTGCCGAGGGTAAGACCGAACATACAGTGAAATAATGGAATGCTTTCAGAATGAAACATGAAACAAGTCGATGAAATTTCGACTTGTGAAAAAAAACAACCTATTGAACTAACATTATGAGCAAAATAGTGTACACTAAACAATCCACTATACTGGAGATATACGGAGTATGAGGCTAGTGCGTCAAGCACAAAACTCACTTTACGCGTGGAGTGGCTGCGAGCGTAGCCGAGGTCCACTTGCGCTAATTAACAGTGGCAATCACGAAACCATTTGGCCTTTAAAAGAAGCTTTCAAAAATGCTCTCGATTCATCAGGTTTCACCGAATCTTTGAAACACCTAACTCAATACGAGATAAGCATTCAAGAATGCAGTTGCTTTCCCAAAACATAATTCCCCTGGTCCCAATCACCACGCGTTCGAAAGCGGAACACCCAACGATCAGGGGCGGATCCAGCCGATCATTTTGGAGAGGGAGGGCATCGTAGCATTATTTTTGTTAAATAATGAACATTTGTTAGTGATACTACACAATATTATTGTTTAAATAATTATACAATTGGAACCAGAATATTTAAATCAATTTTGCCAAATACAGGAAGGTAGATAGGCCTCTAGGCCTTTTGAGGGCCACCATGCCCCCCCCCCCTGGATTCCCCATTTCCAAGGATCCATTCCCCTCACCGCCGCTCTCACTAAGCACAAGCGCTTCTCCGAGGGGCGTGCGGCGGCAGAAGGAGGGGCCGTCTCCGACCGCG